>CM041777.1:230486720-231035807 GCA_023374045.1 Limonium bicolor
GCATCAGCTATCCCCAACAGCGGAGAATAAGTGTCCAATTCTTCTGTCAATCGGCGTAATACCGGCCTCAATCGGGCACCAATATTCGATTAGGTCTGAATCTGTCGATGTTACAAGTTATTCTCCAGTTGATTATGAAATTAAGTGCCTCAAATCCGATTCCAACGGCGATTTAGACTTTGGCTTTGACTCAACCCGAGGTGGATGAAGATGTCCGATTGATTGGAATATGAAGAATCAAGGGAGATCGAAGCGCAATATCCCTAAGAACTCTCTGAAGAGGGCAAAAATATTACGAGACAGAAGAACCAAGGTGGCCCAGACACCAGACCCCGACTCAGACCCCAGGCTCCTTCAAGACCCTGTTCAGGCTCAAGTTGGGCGCCAGGCATCAGATCCGGGCCCTGCCTGACCCTTGCTTTGGAAGCTAGATCTCATAACCGGGCGCTGCATCCCGCACCTCACGCTCTGTGACTGGACATTCAGTGACCGGGCACTGAAGAGGGGAAAACATGGTCAAGTACCAAAAGTTGTGAAGAGGCTGAGGTAGCACCGAAAGTCCACACCAAGAAGAGGGAATAAATAAAGAGCGTGTAGCGACCAGTCGGCCACGACTGGTCGCAAAGTATGGAGCAAGTGTAAGGGAACGACCGGTCACCTGTGACCGGTCGCTGAAACTATGAAGTGAGCCCAGATAGTGACCGTTCGTAGATGACCGGTCAAGTAACTAAGAAAATAAAGTAGATAGCGACCGGGCGCCTGTGCCTAGTCAAATGGCTAGGGACGGAAGACGTAGAAATCAGGATGAGATATTTCTAGTGACAGCCTGGTAAGATATGACAGGTTGGCAAGCCCAAAAACCTTAGAAAGTCTATAAATAGAGGTAGAGAGGCTCATTGGTAAGGGGACACAAAATTGGAAGAGAGAGAAAGCCCTAAAGAGGCTCTCTAGCATTGTAACATACAGAAAGGAATAAGGAAATTGTCTAGAGGTGTATGCGAGTAACAAATTATACCTTTTCATTTCCCCGATGAAGACTATTACTGCGGCTAAGGAGAGGTTGAGGATTGGAGGGGGTGGAGCGGATGCTATAATGCGCCACTCTTTCCTTCTAGATGACTCGCTCGATTATTTGTGGCAGGGTATCTACCGGTGAGTGATTTGTCTTAACGTCGGTTTTGTATGCCTCTTCGGGATTTTCTTACTCTTACTGTTTCATTCTGTACAGATGGTGGCTTTTGCCCAAAGTGTGGACGTGCACACCCGGGCTCTCCGCTTGAAGCAGCTCTACCTCGAGGATGCCGGGCCCGCATGCCCAAGAGGAGTTAAGGATAGAGCGGTCCCTCCAACAGCATCTTCGTTGACACCCGTTCAAGAGGAGATCTCCCGGCGGGTGCATGAGCAAACACCGACTATAAAGAAGAGCTGGGCGACGCTCGCCGGGCGTGCACCAAGCAAGCGATGAGTACGAGGAGCAGTTGAAGAGGCTGCGTGAGGAGAATTTCTCTCCCTCAAGGGTCAGGTCCGGTCGCTGGAGACAGAAGTCGCGTCTCTGAAAAAGGTATGAAGTGAGTTTGCTGACGCCCGGTTGTATGCCTTTCTGACTTGGAGTCCTTGGTGGAGCAGGCCCGGCTTCCCCGATCAAGAGGTCGAGAAACTTCGTGCCGAGAAGGCCACTTTGGCGTAGGAGAAGGCGTTGCTTGCTGAGGATAAGGCCAAATTTTCCCAAGAGCTTCACTCTCCTCCGAGGCGAGTGCTCTCCTGAAAAGGGAGTTGTCATCTTCCAAGGCGAAGACGGTGGAGGTGGCCCGGGCGGGCGAGGTCCTGGCCTCCGAGAAGGAGAAGTTATCCGCCGAACTCCACAAGTTGTCTGGTGAGCTCGCGGCCTCCATAGAGCAACGGCTTTCTTCCGAGAAATGTAAGGTGTTGAGGAGGAGTCTGTCTAGCTGCGGCTAGAGAACTCCGAGCTGGCCACGAGAGGTAATTCTTTACTTTCCCAATCATCCTATGTTGCTTTCCTGCTTCTTTAATAAAAGTTTTTCTCCTCCCTTTCCCTTTACTTAGGCTCGAGGCCCGGAATCCCGTCGAGGGGCTAGAGAGATTGAACCGGTGGATTGATGACCTCGAAGAAGAGCTGATTGCCGCGAATGCCAACCGCGATCGGTACCGGGCTTATGCCCACACCCTTAGAGCAGCAGGTGGCCGGTCTCGAAGCTTACTCTCGGAAGGTGCGAGAGGACCTGCAACAGCAGAGCACGAAGTTTGCCCATCTGAAGGAATCCTTCACCTCCAATGCGGGAGGATGGTCAAAAGTCGTGCCGCCAAATTGTCTCGAGGTTTTTTACGGGCCAGGGGAAGTCATGGATGACGACCTTTACTGGAGCTGTCTTTTAAGGAGGTTGCGCAGAAGACCTCCTTTTACGAGGTGCTTGAGAAGTTCGGGCGCCTTCCTGGGGAGACATGCTTTGTTCCTGACCAGGCTTCTTTTCTTCCTCCGGGAGCACCGCGCATCAGGGTGGCGTAGGCCTCCGGTCCTCTGCCGGGAGGTCCGAGTCTTCGGAGAGTGTCCAAGGGTTGCTGCCACGAATCTCGATGCTGTAAAAGAGACTTAGATAGGCAGCGAAAACTTAGATTAGTTTTAGTTTTCTTTCCCCTCTTTGGTCTTGATGTACACGTGCCTTCAATAGTTAATGGAATCATTTGTTAGTTGCTTTTCCAAGTAATGCCATTTTGTTTTGTGACCGGTCGTTCTTTCAGACCGGTCGCTTTTGTTTTGCATGTGCATCGATTTCTTTCCCTTAGTCACTTGTCTTTATTTTGCGGGTACGACCGGTCGCACCTACTCGACCGTTCGTTCCGTTTGTGTTTTAAGGATGCGACTTGGTCGTTTTTGACGATCGGTCGTTCCTGCTCTTGCCCGGTCGCAACCAGTGACCGGGCATTTCTCGTTTGTTCTTTCCCTTCCCAGTGATGGTACTCGCGGTCGTTCCCCTTTCCCCTTTTCCTCCTTTCCTCGTGTAATGGAGGAAGAGTTGCGGGGGGATCCGACCAGGGTACGGTGTGGCGTCCCACACCTAATGATTCACTCATTACAGGCGACCAGAGCTCCCGGGTTTTCGGAGATGGGTTTTTCATTTTTGTTCTTGCTTAGTGCGACAACTCATAACAAGGTTTTCAGGGCATTGCATCCTTTAGGTGGCCCGGTGTTTCTTTTCTTTTCCAGGGCATTACATCCTGTTGGCCTTGCCCGGGTGTTTTCTTTTTCAGGGCATTACATCCTGTTGGCCTTGGCCCGGGTTTTCTTTTTCAGTTCAGGGCATTACATCCTGTTGGCCTTGGCCTGGTGTTTCTTGTTTCAGGGCATTACATCCTGTTGGCCTTGGCCCGGGTGTTTCTTTTTCAGGGCATTACATCCTGTTGGCCTTGCCCAGGTGTTTCTTTTTCAGGCATTACATCCTGTGCCCTGGCCCGGGTGTTCCTGTTTTCAGGGCATACATCCTGTTGGCCTTGCCGGGGTTTTCTTTTTCAGGCATTACATCCTGTTGGCCTTGGCCCGGGTGTTTCTTTTGATGCGCGTTTTTTTCCAAATAATTCCCTTTATTGATGTTTGTCAAGCATTACATCGATTTTACACATAAAATTTCTTAAGGCATTCTGCGTGCCAGGAATGGGGCAATTCGTATCCCTCGCTATTTTTTAGATGATATGAAGCTCGCCCAACCTTCTAATGGATAACGTAGGACCTTCCCACTAGGGGTCGAGTTTTTTTGGCTGCTTGACCTCTCTTAGGACCAGCTCGCCAGGGACAAAGCTTCGTTCCCTGACCTTGCGATTGAAGTACTTTTCTACCTCCTTTTGTCTTCTGCCATCCGGCGGCCGCTACGGCTCTCTCTTCTTCGAGTAGGTCCAGGCAATCTTTTATTCCTTCATCGTTGAGCTGTTTGTCATAGGACTCCCAGCGGATTGATGGGATCATGATTTCAACAGGGACAACTGCCTCTAAGCCGTAGGTCAATCTGAAGGGTGTTTCTCCGGTTGGTCCCCTTTTCCGTCATTCGGTAGGACCATAGGACTTGGTGTAGTAGATCGGCCCAACCTCCCTTTTTGCTTCCTAACCTTCTTTTAGAGCTTTATGATTTGCCCATTTGCGTTCTCAACCTGCCCATTGGCCTGAGGGCGCTACCGATGCGAATCTTATCTCTATCTTCCACTGCTCGCAAAACTCCGGAAACTGTCGCAATTGAACTGTGTCCCATTGTCGTTATTATGATCTTCGGTAATCCGAATCTGCACACAATGTGCTTCCATATGAATTCTTGTGACCTCTTGGCTATGATGGACACGGTAGGCATTGCTTCAACCCATTTTGTGAAGTAATCAATGGCCACGTACATGAACTTGAATCTCCCGGGAGATGCTTCCAGGAAGGGGCCAATGATATCCAGCCCCACATCGCGAACGGTATCGGGGATAGTATGGCTTTTTGCATGGCCGGGGGGCTGTGTATCTTGCTACCGTGCCGTGCTCCTGGCATCTGCGCACCTCCGAATGTATTCCTTGCAGTGGTCCTGCATTCTTGGCTAGTAGTAACCGAGCCTCATGATTTTTGGGCCATGGCTCTTTCTCCTTGGTGGTTTCCGTATACCCCTTCGTGCACCTCCTTTATGAGTTCACTTTCCCTCTTCGTTCGTGACGCATCTGAGGGCGGGTCTCGCGAATGATCTTTTGTAGAGGCGTCCCCCTTCAAGGAAAAACGACGCTGCCACCGCTTCACATTCCTAGCCTCTTTGTCTCCTTGCGGCAACTTTTCTTCAAGGATGTACTCCACGATCGGAGTCATCCAGGATTCTTCGGACGTGAGGGGCTCAGTTTTCAGGACCTGGTTTCATCTACGCTAGGACTGGTTTAGTTTCCAACCACACCCTACCTGGTATCCTTTCGGCCATACTTACTAACTTAGCTAGCGCGTCCGCTTCGGTTTTTTTGCCTGGGGAAGGTGCTTCAGCTCGCATCTGAGAAGCTTGTTTTTAGCTCTTGGACCCTGAGTAAGTACTTCCAGAGTTTTTCCTCCTTTACCTCATATATGTTGTCATGCTGCCGGGTGACCAGTAAGGAGTCTGAGTATATTTCCAGGTCCGTTGCGCCTAGGGCAATGGCAACCTCCAGGCCTTGAATGAGAGCCTCGTATTGCCTCGTTGTTGGTTACTTTGAACTCCAACCGGAAGGGGTAGTTGATGTCTCGTCCATCGGAGTTTGGACTACAATCCCTGCCCCCGCTCTTGTCTTGCACCGAGCGCCGGCTACCTGGATGATGAAGGGGGTGGGTGGCTTTCCTTCTTCTTGGTCAAAGCTGGTCTCTGTTATGAAGTCCGCTAGGGCCTGAGCTTTGATCGCCGTTCGCGGTAGGAAGTGGATTTCATATTGGGTGAGTTCGACTGCCCAGCTTACCATGCGTCCCGACGCATTCGGATTATTCGTTATTTGCTTCAGCGGCCAGTTAGTCCTTACAAGGATCCGGTGCGATTGGAAGTATGGACGCAGCTTCCGGGATGCTACCACCAAGGCAAGAAAGACCTTTTCAATGTTGGTGTAGCGTCTCTCTACGGGGGTCAGGATCTTCCCTGTGTAGTAGACGGAATCTCCTTTTTTTCTTGTGCTCCATGATTAGGACCGCTGCCACCGCCCATGCTGATGCAGATAGGTAGAGGTAGAGGTCCTGACCGGGGCTGGGACTCCCAGCTTGGGTAACTCTCGGAGCATTTCTTTGATCCTCTCGAAGGCTTCTTTGCATTCCTGGCCCCACTGGAACTTGTTGTTCTTTCTTAATATGTTGAAGAACGGGATTGCCTTTTCCTGCAACTTTGAATAGAACCTGCTTAGGGCCGTGAGCCTTCCGTTAAGAGCTTGGACATCTTTGATGCTTCGGGGAGGGCTGAGGTCAAGAATCGCCTGGGTCTTTTTCTGGATCCACCTCTATCCCTGGTTACCCAATGATAAAACCAAGGAATTTTCCTTTGGTGACTCCGAATACGCATTCTTCCGGGTTTAGCTTGATCTGGAATTTGTCGAGCGTGGTGAATGTCTCTTCCAGTCTTTCATGTGCTGTTCCTTGGACGGACTTCTCACGACTATGTCATCCACATAGGCTTCCACATTTCTCGAGAGTTGTTCCCGGAACACTTTGTCTATCATTCGTTGGAAAGTCGCGCCAGCAATTTTTAATCCGAATGGCATCACTTGTAGCAGAAATTTCCTGCTGAGGTGACGAAAGAAGTTTTCTCAGAGTCCTTCTCATTCATCTTTATCTGGTTATACCCGGAATGCGTCCAGGAAGCTCAAGACGGATCTCTGGGCTGACGGACAACCAGTCTGTCTATCGATGGCAACAGGTAAAATCTTTGGGGCATGCATTTTTTAGGTCGGTGAAATCCACACCATTCTCCACTTCCCGTTACACTTTTTTACCATAACCACGTTCGCCAGCCATTTGGGGTAAGACACTTCTCTGATAAAACCCGCCTGCAGGAGTTTTTGGACTTCTTCTCGAGCGGCCTGGTCCCTCTCTGCTCCGACCACCCCTTCTTCTTTGGTGGATTGACGGTGCGCTGGGTCTACGTTGAGGTTATGCTGAATAACGTCTGGGCTTATTTCGGGCATCTCCTCTATGCTCCAGGCGAATGTGGCCCTTTTTTTTTCCAGGAATCTTGTTAGATGGACTTGTTCTTTGTTGTCAAGGCATTTCCAATTTTAAGAATTTGCTGGGGTCAGTTCGTAGAGGTACCTCTTTGGGGGGATCAGCGGGTGCCTCGTACCGCCCCGTTGTTTCATCGGGGAGGGGGAGCTTCCCTTGAATTCCTTCTCGGACCCCGCGGTTTTGACGGTCTCGTTCCCTGGTAGATTTCCATGATCCGTACCTCACATACCGCCGTGACTTTCTGGCTCCCTCTCACCGTAACGAGCTTCCCTGACCGGGTCAGGTACTTCATTTTAGATGGTGGGTGCTACAAATGGCTCTGAAGGCATTTATTCCTGGTCGCCCGAGGTCATATTGTACCCAGAGAGCCCAGGAAGGATGAAGGCCGTCAGTTCTTCGTGCGCCTCTCATCCCCTTGCCCCAGGGTGATGGTGAAGTCGATGCTCCCTGTAGACTTAGCCGAGATCCCTCTACAAATCCACCCAGTACAGCTGAATAGGGCTTGATCCTATCTTCTGGTATCTCGAGTTTCTTTACTGCCTCAGCAGAAATGACGTTAGCACCCCGCTCCGCTGTCGACCAGATTCCTTCCATCATGCGGTCGTTTACCTGAGCCCTTATGACCAGCGGGTCGTTGTGCGGGTACAGGACTCCGTCTTCGTCATCCTCAGTGAAGTAGATGGGAGGAGCTTTTGGTGTTTCACGTCCTTCTTGTCTGGGAGTTCCCGGTGAACCTTGTGGACGTGTCTTTTCCTTTCGTTGGGGGTCAGGGGCCCTACTTCTGAGAATAATCCTGTCAACTTTCTCAAGGAAAGTTTATTAGTTTCTTTATCTTTGTTTGTTAGCATTGTTTATTTGTAAGTTTCGAAATACATGAAGCTTTATCGGGATACGCGTTCACTTATAAGGTAAAAAGCTTTAAATAAGTAGTAGCAAGCCATGGCCTCCCGCGGGATACAGAGATGATTCTTTTTTCTAAAGGGGGACTTCCCCCCTTCCTAGAGGATTACCCTATGCAATCTACAGACCTGTGATTACCCCGAAGGACTTGCTGTGGTCCAACTCTGGGTGGACTTCTTCTTGGCTTAGGCGGGAGGTCTGGCCACCATAGTGCTGCCTGTGTTGGGCTCTGCTTCCTTTCTTCTGTTCTCCTCGATCAGCCTTAGCTCCTTGGCGAGGTTTGCGCAATTGATGGTCTGTGGCTGCGGTGCCCATGATACTCACAGAAGGCCACCGACACCTCTCCCGGGTTGGGCTTTCTCGGTGGGGCAGGAGTCCGTCTCTTACGGCAGCGGCATACTTCCCTGGGTCTATCAGTACAGTTGGGGGTTTTGGAGCTCGAGGCCTGCTGTCCCTAGGGGCCGGGGTCTTGGAATAAGGCTTGTACCGGCTTCCCCCTTGGTGCGACCCTCCGTTCGTAACCACCCCTCCTGTTTGGCTTCCTTTCTTCTCACCCGCGAGGGAGCTCTAAAGCTGTTGAGGAGCTCTTTGGCCTTATTCTCCGCCACTTCTGATTTGAGGAAATCGTGGATCATCTCGGGGCAGCTCACCGTGTTTTTGGCGGCTTGGTGGCTATTTTTCCAGTGAGGCGGGGGGGCCAGGCCATACCAAAGGCCTTGATCAGTACCTTCTCGTCGATGTCATCAATTTTAGCCACCTGTTGTGGAATCGCTCGCTTACTTTACTCTCCCACAGTCTCCCCTTTTGCTGTTTCACATCCATGAGCTCTATTGTCTCCCCTTTTTACCTTTTTACTGGCCTCGAAGTATTGCTAGAATTCCTCGGTTAGTTGTTTGAAACTGGAGATTGACTGGGGTGGTCTAGAGAGATCCATCTCAAGGCCCTCTGGAGAGTGTTCCAGGGAATAAATTGCACAAAGCGAGGGAGCTAATCCCCTGGGTGTTCATGGCGAACATGAACTTCTTAATGTGCTGAGCAGGGTCCCAGTACCGTCGTACTTCTCCACCGCTGGGGCGACGAAGTGGGCGGGAGTTTAGCTCTCGGATCTTTTCGAGAAGGGGTATAGGCTCATGTCGATGGCATCATCTTCTTCCTCCTGATAGTGATTAAGGCCTCCCCTCGGGTGCCTCTTTTCCCGTCATTGCTTCCGGCCACATCCCGGCCCTTCAGGAGATCTATCGCCTCTGACATCTCCTCCCACTTTCGCTGGAATTCCTCGTCCCCTCTGCATCAATTCCTGTTGCAGGAGCTCGTTTCCTTCCACGATTTTTTCGTCGATGGATCTGGTGAGGCTCGTCAGCATGTTCTCCAAGTCTTTTTGGAAATGGAGTCGTGGGTTGCCTCGGGTCCAGTACTTCCGTCGTTGGTTTGTAGATTTTTCGTTGTCCTGGGTGCCATCTTCGTACCTAACCTGCAAAACACAGTTTCGTTCTTAGATGTGTCGACTTCATATGTTTTCCAAAGTTATTACTCTCATCGGTGGGCTCGTGGTTGCTAGATCTGAGCTGTTCGGTTCCCACAGACGGCGCCATATGAAATGGTATAAATCCCTAAACTCTCGAACAGTCCTTCCACGTAATTCACTAGTTGGAATTCTAATCTATCGCCGAGTTCTACCGAGTTACCTTGTTACCGGATAAGGGGAGTACAAGGGAGAGAGGTTCGCAAAATCAAAGCAACAGTGGGAATTCTTAGGTACTGTTCGCATGCCTTTCATGAGGGTGAACCCCTTTATAGTGTTCTCACAGGCCTTCTGGCTTATCACATTGTGCCAGGCTGGCACAGAAATATCTTGGTAGACCTACAAAATATCTGATAAATATCTTATCCTAACTTCCCTACTTTTGGTCGCTACCTGTATTTGCTTTATTCACCTATCGACCGGTCACAAACGACCGGTCGCTATTCGTGCTATACTGGGTGACCGGTCACAGGCGACCGGTCGCTCCTATACTACATCTTACATTCTAGGCGTCCGGTCATATCGACCGGTCGTAGCGATGCTTTTGGTGGCTAGTCATTGGCGATCGGTTGCTCCTTACGCTTTGTGCTAGGACTCTTGGCGACCGGTCGAAAACGACCGGTCACTGCTTGCGGCCTGTCTGGGCTTAGTCAGGGATGCCCGGTCGTTGCTCTGGATTTACTGGGCTATTGCTCTTTCTTTGGGGTTCCTGGACATATTTTCCCCTCTTCAAATGTCGAGGCTGATGCCTTGCAAAATTGGCTAGTATGGCCACAGGGTGCCCAATGAAAATATGGCTAGAAGTCAAAACTTCGTCAAGCATAGATGAGGCTCAAATGTTTACGGTAGAATCAATTGATGAGGCAGAATCTTGGATGACTCCAATATAGAATACATATGGCAAGGAAAATTGCCGGAAGAAGAGAAGGAAGCCAAGATAATAAAAGGCGGGCCGCATCATTTTTTATCGAGAATAACCAGCTGTATAGGCGATTTTTCGTGAGACCGGCACTAAAATGTGTTACCATGATCGAGGGTTAGAGCTGATAAAAGAGGTGCATGGTGGGCTTTTGTGGAAATCATCAGGAGAAAGAACCACAACGCACAAAAATCTTGAGGCTCGGATACTTTTGGCCAAGGATGATGGAACATTGCAAGGAATATATGCAAAAGTGCCTCAAGTGTCAAGAAACACGAAACAAAATACACATCCTCCGTTGAACAGAAATCTATCCTTTGCCCAATTCCCTTTGCAATGTGGGGGTTGGTTATTGTGGGACCATTCCCAGAAGCTTCACTAGGGAGGTTCAAGTTCATATATGTTGCCATCGACTATTTCACAAAATGGGTCGAGGCAATGCCCACTGTCTCCATCACAGCTGGAAGGTCACAGGAATTCATCTGGAAGTATGTAGTATGCAGGTTCGGCATACCAAAGGCAATAATAACCGATAACGGGACACATTCAATTGCGAGAGCTTCCGGGAATTCTGTGAAGAGTGGAAGATCGACTTAAGGTTTGCATCAGTGGCACACCCTCAGGCAAATGGGCAAGTCGAGAATGTAAATGGTCAGATAGTAAGGGCGATAAAGAAAAAACTCGATGAGAGGAAAGGAAAGTGGGCGGAGCTGTTACCTCAGGTCCTCTGGTCGTACAGAACAACAGAAGGGGTCCGACAGGAGAGACACCTTACAGATTAACGTTGGTTTAGAGGCTGTCATTCCGGCGGAAATCATGGTACATCAATAAAATGGGAATCATATGACGAAGAAGTCAAAATCAGGGAATACAGGATCATCTAGACCTCCTCGAAGAGACTAGGGTGGCCCGCGCAGTAAGGATGGCAAAAAATAAATCCAAGGTAAGAACGATATTTCAACCAAGGGTAAAGGAGCGAAGTTTTGCCCCAGGAGAATTGGTTCTCCGAGAAGTTAAGAAGCCTAAGAAGCTAGAGCCCCAATGGAAGGACCATACATCGTACACCAAAGGACGGGATGAGCTTCATACCGCCTGAAAAATAGTGAAGGATACGAATTGCCGCATTCTTGGCATGGAGAATGTCTGAAAAAAATTCTATGTGTAAAATGTAAGATTCTTTAAATAAAGAAGCATTATTTTTTGAAAAAGAGCAAAGAAAGCACCGGCCAACGAGCCGCAGACTATCATGCATTGAAAGAAAAAGAAAGCACGGGCATCGAGCCGCAGGCTATCATGCCTTGAAAGAAAAAGAACATCGGCCAACGAGCCGCAGGCTATCATGCCTTGAAAGAAAAATCCGGCAACGAGCCGCAGTCTATCATGCCTTGAAAGAAAAAGAAAGCACCGGCCAACGAGCCGCAGGCTATCATGCCTTAAAAGAAAAGAAAGCACTGGCCAACGAGCCGCAGACTATCATGCCTTGAAGAAAAATCCGGCCAACGAGCGCAGGCTATCATGCCTTGAAAGAAAAAGAAAGCACCGGCCAATGAGCCGCAGACTATTATGCCTGATAGAAAAAAGAAGCACCGGCCGATGAGCCGCAGGCTATGATGCCTTGAAAGAAAAATCCATCCAACAACAAGCCGCAGGCTATCATGCCTTGAAAGAAAAATCCGGCCAGCAAGCCGCAGGCTATCGTGCCTTGAAAGTAAAGAAAACACCGGCCAACGAACCGCAGGCCGCTATGCCTTGAAAGAAAAATCCGCCAGACGGCCATACAAAGAAGAAAAAGATTCGACCGCCAAAAACAAAAGTTCGGTCAACAAGTCACGAGCCCCTTATATTGAAATGGTGAACACTAGCTAACATTACTTGCGTAAGGCGACCATATGTATTAATAAAGATGGTGCAAAGCATAACTTACATTTCCCCCAAGGGTAGAAGTAAAAAATAATTGCAAAGTGTAATCGTTATAAAGATTCGGTAAACTCAAAAGATACACGCCAAAAGAAACCCCTCTAAGAATAAAGAAACTCCTATTCTTTCTTTTCTGCAGCTCGTCTATCACCGCTACCAACCACACTTTCAGAAGACTTGGACCTCCTAGAAAGACGCTGCATCCCTCATGCGGACGGCAGGATGTTGCTTCCAGCTGGAAGGAATGAGGCTTGGCCGGCGTCAAAGCATGTCTCTCCAGGACTGCGGCAGAACATCTCAAGCTCCGAAAAGAAGTTGGACTTCTGAGCGACAGCCTTGAATTCCAGCTTGTTGTACAGATCATCGTCCAGTAACTCTCCTTTCTCAAGGAATGCTCCGAGACAACCTGCTGGCAATATCGACTATCCTGCGGCACTGAGAAGCAAAGGATTCTTTAGATGAGCATTAATGGTGCCTTGCTTCTATATCTCCTTCTGAGATTGCCGGGAAAATGACTTGAGCCTGGCCACTTGAGACTCAAGGATCAGGACTTGGGCTCGATACTTGTCACGTTCAGAGTTGGCCAGTGACTACTCCTCCTTAACACTAATTACCCGACCATTCAGCTGCTTGATGCTTCAGTAAGTTGCCAGAACTCAAGCCTAGCCGGAACACAAAAAAAAGGTAAGAAAAAGAAGGGACAGAAGAAGAAACCAAAGTCGAAGATCTGAAGGTTTACCATGGCTCGACAACTCAGTATTCTCAGCTTGAGAACGTGACATGGCTTCTCCACTCTTTCACTCTCCTCTTCCAGCCTGGTTCCTCTCTTCTGTCAAGGCAATTTATCCGCAGCAAGTTTTCTTTCTCCTCTTCTAGGAAAGAGCAATCCCGGAGTAGAGACTGCTTCTCTGTTCGAAGGAAGACCTTGACTGCTCCTCCAGTGCGGCCTTTCCTCCGACAAACGGTTAAGCTCCTGAATGAGCTTTCCTTTCCTTTACAAGGGCCTCATTCTCCCGTTGAAGAGCTTGCTTCTCCAGACCAATCGTTTCAACCTCCTGCTTGAAAGAGTTACTTTCCTGATGAAAAAAGGCCTTGTCGGCCTGGAGGGAGTTCACCTCGTTCCGGTGAGCAGTACGCACAGATCCAGCAAAACGTCTAAATCAGAAGGGCCGAGCCAACTTATCTTTCCTAGCACACAAGGTTTTGTACCTCTATCAAAGTGTGTCAGCTTCCAGGATCCAGCTTTTTAAAGAAAATTATCTTCACGATGTTTCTTCTGTTTGACTCATATGCGTCACGCTGTCGGACGCATTCTTGCCGAGACAGCTGCAGATCCTTGTTTATTGCCTCACTCTCTCCTTTACCTTGAGATCGATCTTGTAATGAATCTGATCAATGTATGCATCATGGGAAGAGCGGCTCTGCTTCAGCTCCTCCTGGGCATTATTGGCTCGGCTCTCCTCATAATGAAGCCTGGACTGGAGGTTGCCGAAGTGAACCCCTCGGCACTTTGAGCCATGGACATCACCTAGAGTAAGCGGCGCAATTTCACAGTAAGAAGGAAGTAAAATAAACCAAGAAGGGAACATAAGGAAGGGAACTCAAAAAGGGTGTATTCATACCCGGAAAATACCCTTCCAATGAAGTCGAACACATCTTTTATTAGGAGGGAGTGCCGCATGATGGCATCTGCCCCCCCACCTCCCATCCGTAGCATTTTCTTAGTGGCAGTAACAGTTGCCCGAGGAGCAAAGATTCCGTCCGGATGGTCGGATCTCTTTATGGCCTCCTTCAAGCAGTAGAATACTTGGCGGATTCGCAAGGAGATCAGGGAAGAGGATGCCCCGGTGGTAGAACCATCCTTCTTTTTGAGAGGGACCGGGAAGGATTCCTGGGCAGGAGGAGGAGGCGAGGAAGAAGAGGCCTGATGTCCTCTCTTTGCTTACTCCGGAGCTCGCGGTCTTCAGGCACCTGCCGATACTCCATCGCTTTTTCCCATGCTGCATCCTTGGCCGCACACCATAAATGGAAAATGAAGCCTCAGGGTCTTCAGAGGTTTGACCTTCTCCCGATGTCCCAGCTGCGGGGCCTTCGACTTTGATGCGGTTTTCTTTTTAAGTTTTTGTTTTGTAGGAACAGAGACTGCCGCAGCAATAAAAAACGGACATCATATCAGCACCAAAAAGACCAAGCGCATGCAAAAATGAAACTGAAAGGTACTATAAAAGGCAAGAGAGCAAGGGAGGACGGGAGTCGATCAAAACCTTGTTTGGCCGGAAGACTGGTGTGAAGTCCTGTTTAACGACCCCAAAACCACCCTAGGAGTTAGGGACGTTACACGCCGCGTTATCTATTACCTAATAACGCAAGGCTCTAACAAACGAAACCCAAAACTGAAACAAAGTACACTTTTATAACTAGAAACAGTTTACAGGTCTATCTGACATTACATACAGGAGCCAAACTACATTACATAACATAATCAAATTACAAAGGGCCTTAAGCCACAACTACAAATACAAAGTGAAAGCCAATGGGAAAGCAGAGCGGATCTTCAAAGGGAACTTAACCTGTAAATCAGACGGAAATAGGGGTGAGCCAAACTATAGCTCAGCAGGTGATAAACTTCATTAGCTGAGCATGCTCAAAACATATACTGAACATAATCACATACTAATACATATGCTTAGCAAATCAGACCGAAAGCGTAACAGAAATCAGATAGAGGATGAAGCTTTCTCAAATCAGAGGAGTGACAGATCAGAACCAAAATAAGTTTGTCAATCAGAGTAGAGAAGCGGAACTGAGTAAACTGAACAAGAGTCTTAAATCAGAACAAACCAAACCACAAACTCAGAAGATCATAACAGAAGCTCAATCAAAACAGAGGTGGGACACTAGACCCAGCTGACACATCAGAAGGACTCACATAACGTCCTATGGATCCGAATTCCCACAACAGAAGCCGTAGAGACAGCTATGGACCCGTCGGTCACTAAAACATCCAAGGGACCCTGAGAGATAGAACAGAAGGGAACCCAAGGGAATAACAGAAGGATTCTTGCGCAGCATGCTACGAGACAGCCAGACCCGACTATCCAAGGCTCAGAAGCTAAACATCTAGGTCCCAAAACAGAAGCTTTACAAAACGAAGCAGAAGCCTTTACACAGAACAGAACAGAACAGAGGGCCAAAGCACATCAAACGGATCATAACCTTTATCAAAACAAAAGTCATACACAGACTAGCAAACACGAGTAGCAAAACAGAAGCGTAGAAGCTCAAACACTCTTTCTGACCAAACAGAGTTCACAGGCTTATCTAAGGATTTCAAATTAAGTACACATATACATGTGCCAAAACATATATCGAACAGATAGTACTCGAGAAAAGAAATCCAACGCCGCAAACGCACTCAAAACGGAGCTCAACGAAGGAGTTATGGTCAAAACAGTGACCGTCCGAACTTGTGTCCCTAACTTCGAAGTTAGGACACAAGTCGATTTGAAAACAGAAGGGAAATACACAGTGTCCGAATATCGAAGTTCAGACTATGTTCGGACGGTTTTTCGGAAACGTTACGCGGTGAAGTCCCGCTTCGAAGCTCGAATTATTTCAGAAAACAGGGGTGTCCGAACTTCAAAGTTCGGACTGAAGTTCGGACACACCCAGAACTCTCGAAAACAGAAGCTTACACACACTGTCCTAACTTCGAAGTTAGGACCGAAGTTAGGACAGCACAAAAACTGAATTTTTCCAGAGAAGACGAACAGAGCAGAAACATAATGCAATTCAACACCACGAGTTGCCAAATCATTACGCACACCAAATCAGATATAAACACAGAGGAACCATGGGGTTTCAGCCACTCAAAAACGCAAATACAATGCATTAAATCTCACACACAAATCAATGAACAATCCTTATAAACCCAAATCAGCGGCACTCAGAATTCACAAAACAGAGGGAGATTTACAGACGTAGACTCACCGTTCAAAGCAATACTTACATAACCAAAATATGCGAATCAAAAATACTACCCACGGGTTTTAACACATTAAAACGCAAATCAGAAATCACCCAAATCACCACAAATCAGAGAGTCAAATAAACATATACGGAAACATTGCTCGAAACCCCGTGGGTGAACACACACAACTGAATCCATCTACCACCTACCTCACATCCGACGCAAAGCCATCTCTGCGGACCTGACAACAATCTCTACTCGAATCCCATCCCGAAATCACAAACGCTTGCACAAATCAAAGAGGAACCCACACCGATAGGAGAAGCCAGAATTTGAGTGAAGAACGATATCCCCAAACTCGGAATTGTCAGACCTGAACCACCAACGCAGAAACTAGAACCATAGATTATTCGATTTACAGAGAGGAGAAGATTTGAGGAGAAGAGAGCAAGGGGAAGGAGAAGGAATGTGCACGCAGAGCGGAGTTGAGAGAGGAATGTTAGAAACTGACGTGAGGGAAAGATCGTGAAAATTAAATGAAGAGGGAAGGAAAATAAGAATGAGATATATTAAAAAGGAAGTTTAATTCCTACTTATTTAATGAGTAGCAAAATAAAAAGGACCTTCCCTCTAACTTAAGACAATCAGCCATAAATGACATAATCCCGCTAGAACGAAAGAAAAGAAGATATTATTATTCTCCCTTTACGGAACCGAAACGAAATAAGAGTAGAACGAAATTAAATAAAATAAAAATCTGGGGCGTAACAACATACCCCCCTTAAAAAGAATTTCGTCCTCGAAATTCGACGAACCCAGAATACTAGCAGATGCACTTCAAATGTAGGAACACTACGAACACGAACCAAGAGCTAACGCTCAGAAATGAACTCACTACTGATTGACCGACAGAAGAACGAGAAGATGATCACAAACAACTAGCTCTAAGGCACCGAAAGAACACTCACAAAGCTTTCACTCAGAATACACTAGCTGATTCGATGATAGAGGAAGCAAGCTGAAGATCACTGACGGCGCAACACAAGACACAGAATGAACGCTGACATAGCTCAGAAGCTTTTACCACACATGAGCTGACACACCGAACACACTGCCAGAGGAACTAAGCACAAGATTACTGATGGCTAACTTGTAGGCACAGGAACAACACTTACTCATTCAGAAGCTCTATCCTCAAAGAGCTAGCACTCAGAGTTTACTGGCTGGCTCACTGACGAAAGAAGCAAAACAAATGGTTACTGAAGGCTAAGCACGAAGGCTCAGGAATCATAGAAAAGGTGACCACTCGTCTCAAAAGCTCTACCTACCTCGCTCGAGCCAACACCCACCTCACAGGCAGATTCACTAACAAAATGAGCGAAACACAAGATCACAGAAGGCAAAGCTTGAAGGCTTAGGGCATGTCGCACCAGCTGCTGACTGACACTGAAGGAACATAACAAAAGATGACTAACGTTCAGCCTAGAGACACAGAAGACACTTTACTCTCTCAGAAGATGTCATTCTACAAAGGACAACCAAACAAATCTCTCAAACCCACACCTCAAGCCACTTAGAAACAAACTCAACACACCCTCTGAAACACACACTGAAGAACCCATTTGCTCCTCACATCACACAACTCAAAACACTCAGCTAAGATTCTCACCCAACCAGAACTTCACAGGCTAAGCTCACACCACAACCACTCAGAACTAAGGCACAACCTACACTCCAGAACACACGCTGAAGCACTCCTAGACACCCATCACTCACTCAGACCTCGTAACCAAACCCACACCTAAACACAGAGCATATAGACCAAGCGCACACCCGAACTTACATCACAACGCCATCACCTTACTCAACTCGTAGCCCATACTCATTGCACATTCAACACCGGCTAAAGCACACCGCCTAGTCAGAGCACCTAACTAAGACACCCCTGAACCCACATCACCACTCATCACCTTAGCCAAACTCATCTGATCTCACACACATCTCACAGCCCGATCACAACGCACTAACTCACGTCCAGAACACAACAGAAACCCACGTCACCAGCAGCACACATCTGAAGCACACAACTCTAACAAACGAGAACTTGCATTCGGTCACCCTTTTCCAAAGGACCCGACTCCCTCGGATTCAGACCAAGCACAAAAAGCACACAAACAATCAGACACTACGCTTCCGCTGCGCTACTCTGTTAGTGGACAACCACGGAGCAGACGCACTCAATAGACTCCAAGAAACAAGCAATCATACAGCAAACAGCAGTCAAATCACGCAGCAGGCAGTACACAGCACATAACAGGCAAGGACACGGAAGCGTAGGCATGCAGACACCCACAAAACCCAAAAAAGCCAAACCTGGCTCTGATACCACTAATGTAACGACCCCAAAACCACCCTAGGAGTTAGGGACGTTACACGCCGCGTATCTATTACCTAATAACGCAAGGCTCTAACAAACGAAACCCAAAACTGAAACAAAGTACACTTTTATAACTAGAAACAGTTTACAGGGTCTATCTGACATTACATACAGGAGCCAAACTACATTACATACATAATCAAATTACAAATTACAAAGGGCCTTAAGCCACACTACAAATACAAAGTGAAAGACCAATGGGAAAGCAGAGCGGAGTCTTCAAAGGGAACTTAAACCTGCAAATCAGACGGAAATAGGGTGAGCCAAACTATAGCTCAGCAGGGTGATAAAACTTCATCAGCTGAGCATGCTCAAACAATATACTGAACATAATCACATACTAATACATAAGCTTAGCAAATCAGACCGAAAGCGTACAGAAATCAGATAGAGGATGAAGCTTTCTCAAATCAGAGGAGTGACAGATCAGAACCAAAATAGTTTGTCAATCAGAGTAGAGAAGCGGAACTGAGTAAACTGAAACAAGAGTCTTAAATCAGAACAAACCAAACCACAAACTCAGAAGATCATAACAGAAGCTCAATCAAAACAGAGGTGGGACACTAGACACCAGCTGACACATCAGAAGGACTCACATAACGTCCTATGGATCCGAAGATCCCACAACAGAAGCCGTAGAGACAGCTATGGACCCGTCGGTCACTAAACTCCAAGGGACCCTTAGAGATAGAACAGAAGGGAACCCAAGGGAATAACAGAAGGAATTCCTGCGCAGCATGCTACGGGACAGCCAGACCCGACTATCCAAGGCTCAGAAGCTAAACATCTAGGTCCCAAAACAGAAGCTTTACAAAACGAAGCAGAAGCCTTTAACAGAACAAACAGAACAGAACAGAGGGCCAAATCACATCAAATGGATCATAAACCTTTATCAAAACAAAAGTCATACACTGACTAGCAAACACGAGTAGCAAACAAAGCGTAGAAGACTCAAACACTCTTTCTGAGCAAAACAGAGTTCACAGGCTTATCTAAGGATTTCAATTAAAGTACACATATACATGTGCCAAAACATATCAGAAAAGATAGTACTCGAGAAAATAAATCCAACGCCGCAAACGGCACTCAAAACGGAGCTCAAACGAAGGAGTTATGGTCAAAACTGAGACATCCGAACTTGTGTCCTAACTTCGAAGTTAGGACACAAGTCGATTTGAAAACAGAAGGGAAATACACAGTGTCCGAACATTGAAGTTCGGACTGATGTTCGGACGGTTTTTCGGAAAAACGTACGCGGTGAAGTCCGAGCTTCGAAGCTCGAATATTTCAGAAAACAGGGGTGTCCGAACTTCAAAGTTCGGACTGAAGTTCGGACACACCCAGAACTCGAAAATACAGAAGCTTAACACACACTGTCCTAACTTCGAAGTTAGGACCGAAGTTAGGACAGCACAAAAACGAATTTTCCAGGAGACGAACAGAGCAGAAACATAATGCAATTCAACACCACGAGTTGCCAAATCATTACGCACACCAAATCAGATATAAACACAGAGGAACCATGGGGTTTTCAGCCACTCAAAACGCAAAACAATGCATTAAATCTCACACACAAATCAATGAACAATCCTTATAAAACCCAAATCAGCGGCACTCAGAATTCACAAAACAGAGGGAGATTTACAGACGTAGACTCACCGTTGTCAAAGCAATACTTACATAACCAAAATATGCGAATCAAAATACTACCCACGGGGTTTTTTACACATTGAAAACGCAAATCAGAAATCACCCAAATCACCACAAATCAGAGAGCCAAATAAACATATACTGAAACATGCTCGAAACCCCTGGGTGAAACCACACAACTGAATCCATCTACCACCTACCTCACATCCGACGCAAAGCCATCTCTGCGACCTGACAACAATCTCTACTCGAATCCCATCCCGAAATCACAAACGCTTGCACAAATCAAAGAGGAACCACACCGATAGGAAGCTAGAATCTTGAGTGAAGAACGATCCCCAAACTCGGAATTGTCAGACCAGAACCACCAACGCAACTAGAACCATAGATTATTCGATTTACAGAGAGGAGAAGATTTGAGGAGAAGAGAGCAAGGGGAAGGAGAAGGAATGTGCACGCAGAGCGGGAGTTGAGAGAGGAATGTTAGAAAACTGACGTGAGGGAAAGATCGTGAAATTAAATGAAGAGGAAGGAAAATAAGAATGAGATATATTAAAAAGGAAGTTTAATTCCTACTTATTTAATGAGTAGCAAAATAAAAAGGACCTTCCTCTAACTAAAGACAATCCAGCATAATGACATAATCCCGCTAGAACGAAAGAAGAATATTATTATTCTCCCTTTACGGAACCGAAACGAAATAAGAGTAGAACGAAATAAAATAATAAAAAATCTGGGGCGTAACACCTGTAGCCTCCAAAGTATTTTCTGAGCCAGATCTGAAGAAAAGTAGCCCGATAAATCAGGAAACTGCTCACAAATCGGGGTCGGATGACCAGACTCCTGCCACAGGCGAGAACCAAGATCCTGACCCGAACCAGGGGTGAGGGGAAGAAAAACACGGTGCCCAGACTCAGGGATCACGTGCCAAGTACCTGACAATCCGGCGGTAGCATGTTCGGGGGATTCCACCCTCTTCTTTTTTTTCGAATGACTAGCTTGGTCATCCCTGGCTTCTTGCCTAGGACGCTTTGTAGAAGGGGGAGCATCCCCCAGAAGCTGCTCGGCCGCATCAGTAGCCGCATCCAGAGTATCGTAGTAGTTGATCTTCTCGTCCCCAATCTTGAAGGTGACGAAATTCCAGCTATGAAATGGACCGATCTTCTCCCCTCTGGAAAAATCTATGTACGACGCACCAAAGCAATAAGAAAACAACAGAGACGGCAAAGCTTGTACTAAAAATTAAAAGCACTTACTGAGATAGGTCTTCAAAGAAGATAAACGTGCTTTTTGTGAAAAACGCCTCAACAGTCGGCGGCTTTTTGTTTACTGCCCTCAGAATCTTCAAAATGGGCACCTCGGCCGGAGGGTTTGGAGGACAAATCAATTGGCCTTTGCCAACTTTAGCACAGTAGGGGACGCCCAAGACTCGGCTGGATGGGGGAACAATGACGAACCACCGTGGACTCCACCCATGAGCCTTCTTATAGTAAAAAAGGGAGTATCCGGCTTTCACAATTAGGGTTAGACTATCGGGATCAACCCTAACCGTGAAGAATCGGACAAAGTCAGTACCTTCCGGCCAAATCTTGCTTTCTTCACAGAGAGAGACGAAGGGGTGAAGATGGGAAATGGCCTTTGGATGAAGATGGGCAAGAGAACAGCAGCGGCGAAGAAGGAAGCCCAGACAAAGGTGGTGGGGGAATGTCAGGCCGGAGCGGAAAAAATCAGCATAGACCACGTACCCACGGCCAAAATCATCGTTGGGGTGAGAATCGGGGGACGGTAGGTAAATCTGGGTACCACGTGGGGCTTCGACGCCCTGAGACAATCGCAGAGGGAGAAGTAATCAAGGGAGGAAGGAGAAGGCTCACGCCCGGACAAAAAGGGCTTAATGGATTTCAGATATGTAGGGCGAAAGCCGTCGGAGGAGCGAGAGCCTTGAATCGCCTCAATAGCAGGCGGGAAATTAGCAGCCAGCTACTCTGTTTTGCGGCGGAGGTAGACATTGATGAAGCTTAACAAAGAATCGAAGGACACACAGCAAAAGGGCAGGACAGAACACGATAGGCAGAGTGGCGAGAGAAAAAAGAGCAGTCGAAACGAGAGCGTAGAGGAAGAAAGAGAGAGAAGCTTCAAAACATGGGCTTTGAGAAAGTTTTCTCCCTCTCAAATAAATAATATATATATATGCATGTGCAAACAAAAACACCTTTTTGCAGGAAAAAAAAGAAAGGGCCACACGCTTCCTAAAGACGGTTCCGACGTTTAGTCGAAAGAACGACCCTGCGAATTCCACACTAAAGACAGGTGGAAAATTTAAAAAAAGAGAAGCAAAAAAGAGCGGTCTCAGGTCACGGCCTTCTCCACATGGCTGATGAAAAGTTCTTCTCTCTACACAATGAAGAAAAAGAACTTGTGGGACTGGGATAAGGAGAAGACAGGGCATAGACAAACCAAAGAACCTCAGGTTGGCCACAGTCGCGAAATTTTTCGCCGGAACACAAGACACAGAAGTTCTATTTTCTTCACCAAAAATTCAGAAAGATAGAACTTGTGGGACTGATGAGAAGGGAAGAAATGGTACCAGGCCGGACGGGACATATGGAGCATCCGGCCGCTTCTCGCCGGATGGAAATAAGAACGCACAAAGGCACCCAGCTGTCTCCGGCCGGACGAAGAAAGACTTAGGCAATACAAAACATGGCATGACCGATCGTATGTGATCGGCCAAAGATGATAGGGGAGGGCAAAATCATACTTATACATGTAAAGTATAGACTAATAAGCATAAGACCAGGCCCAAAACTCTATAATAGGGGTGTACCCCCATGGAATAGGACACCGAACATTTGACAATCAAACTTATACTTGATTCAGCAAAAGGATTTCTCTCCCTCTCTTCCAACGAGACTCTATAATCAAGACAAGGTAACATAGGATAGTAAACCGAACCGAGTTATGTTTGAGATATAGCTTACAAGTTTCATTTAGGATTCCTAATGTGATACAAAGTAGTAAACAAGTTTATTAAGATATAATCTTGGGCATTTATCCACTCAAAATCCTTTCTAAGACAATTTTTCAAAATGCACTTTAAGAAGTCTCAAAGCACATTTTGTGTTTTAACTCGTTTTTGAGCTTGGTTTTATTTTATAATTGATTTAACATGTCCATTAGCATGTTAATAAGGTCGTAGAATGAAATTTGGGTGCTAATCAATTTACTCCAAGCTTAGAGCATGTTTTTCCTTAAATTGCTCTTATGCGTTTCCTTGTATTTTCTTTGGTTTAGATTGTCTACCAATCTTTCTAAGGCACGTATTAGCCTTATTTCATCATAACTTGATGTTTACTTAGCATACTTAGGTTTGGGGTATTTCAATCTACCCCCCTTAAATGAACTTTGTCCCCAAAGTTCCCATGCATCTTATCTCATTAGAATACATGGCTTATCTCACAGCATGGATCATATAAATCATGTTTATATATTTAAACTTACAGGCTCATTAGGTTTGTCATGTACTTATACTCAAATATCACACAACATTCTTAAGCATGTATAACACTATAAATTCCCTTTGTTGCATCCTCCCCATGTCACCGGTCAGAAGACGAAGGATCACAGGTCCTCAGCTTCATGAGCGGTAATGCAAGATATCACCCACGGGTATCGACTATTGGACACTTACGCTCTGGGTCCGCAGTCCTTTGGAAGATTAAAACAGTCATATAATTTGTCTTACTCTCTCATGTCACCGGTCCGAAGACAAGGCACATTCGTCCTTGACTTCATGAGCAAGAATACAAAACTCTGTTCTCCCCATGTCAACGGTCTGAAGACAAAGGCTCATGCGTCCTCGACTTCATGGGCGAGACTCAGTAAAAGTAAATCCTTTTTACGAGGTCAAGTGAGGAATAATTCCTCCATTGAAATACAATCAACTCCAATTCCACTTTTATGCTAACTACCTCCATTCTAACATGATTAATTATGACCACTTGTAGGGAGATTTAGGAATCATTCAACCCCAATGTGATTAGCATCAGTGTTAAACATCCTTCCACCCCAATTTGTGTTTGGTTTCCCCTTGATCCCTAGAAAATCAAGTTCCACCTCCCACGTCATTTTCAAACATCAGATAATTCACTCATTTCCATTTTCTATCTTTTAGTCTTTCTAGCCGTAATCATACATCTCCAAATGTGGACTCAGTCCATCAATCATTCCCAGTTCACCTCTTACTACTTACCTTAGGACTTTAATTCCTAATAGGTTCTATATCAGTTTCATACCAATTGAAATACCTCGTAATTAAAAAATGATTAATAAGGCTAATAAGTATTTTAGAGGCTTAATTACATCTAGATAAACATAAAGGAAACAATCCAAGAAAACGGATCCTTAAAATGGATTGAAAGCCCAAACAAATCTTAAAGCGCGTTTTTCGTGGAAACCAGGAAAAACGTGACTTTAGCGGGTCAAATAGACTCGTACTAATTTTGGTCAACCTAATAGTCATTAATAAACATAATGAAGGTTTAGAACCAATAAAATTAATTAAACGAGAAAATTCCGAAAAACGGGTTCCGTTTAGTAAAAACTGTAAAAACGAGAAGTTGTGGGGTGTAAACTGTAATAAAGCAAAACTAATGTGTCCACTTTTGTAAATATAAAATTAAAATCTATAGGGGTGTGAATGTGTAGCCGGCTGGCTCCCCCTCTCTCACTCTCTTAATTCTTTTCTTATTTGCTAAAACACAAACCCATAAAGTGGAACAAAGTAGAAAAGGAGATTGGTCACTCTCTCTCATCTACCCCCTCACTCCCTCACGTACTCACTCCCTCATTTCTGAATTTCTTTCCTCCTCTCTCAACAGCCATGGAGGCTTGAAGAAAACCCACACAAAACCCTCCTTCTCTCCTCTTGTTCAAAGCCTAATCCTTGTCCAAAACAACAAAAATTACACCATTGGATTCCCCTTGTCTAGGAAGTATTCCTCCCTTTTCAAAAATCTAAAGCAACACTTTCACCTCCATGGGTGTGCTGCATTTCAAGGTTTGAGACACCATTGCAATCACCTTCATCTCCTTATTATTTTGAGGGTAAAAATAGTCTTGGAAATCCATCTTTTTCTATCTCTTTTTGGCAAAACGAAATTCAAAGTTAAGCCTTGTTTTGTGCCTTGTTCTTCAACCGATTTGGGCTTCATTTTGGGAGTTTGAATCTTGCCTTGTTGCTGTCCAAGCTTCATCTATCCATTGGAAGGTAATGCTCCATTTTAAACCTTAAACATGTACATAAACCCTAGGCTAGTTAAGGGTGACTTTCTAAGTAGTTGTTGTGTATTGGTATGGGTTGTAGCATTGGAGTGTGAACTTCATTTGAACCAGTTGAGAAGAAGAAACAAGAAAGAAAAGAAGAAGAAAGGAAAGGAAGAGGGAAAGAAAGAAAAACTAGAGAATACAAGTAAAAGCTTTTACCTTGAGCTAGTTTTACATATTGTATTATTACAGATTTTATATGTTAAAAATGAGTAATGCATGTAGTTTTGTGTAGTATCTATGTTATGGTATAATGAGGAAGAGAATAAAACTGTATTTTGAAACTTGTAAAGGATATTTAAAAGCTTGGGAGAACATTGGGAAATGAAATGTATGTGCAGGAAAAAATATAATGTATTATAGTGTGTGGAGTGTTGTAGTGAAGTTGGGAATGTGAGTATTAATGTCTTGAATAAACAGGTTTTGTACGTGGAAATTGTGCACAATCAATGTGGTAAGAAAGTAAAAATTATAGGGGAGGACTATATGACGATATTTAGATAGGAACTAAGTGACTTAGTAGATTAATGTGAGTAGTTTCATGATTGAAACAGAGAGGAAGATTAAAGTTGTGGAAGAACTAGGATGTAAGACAATGCATTTTGAATGCTAGTAATGGCATTAGTTGAGAGAGTAAAGGATGGTAAAGGGGGTGTTCAAAAATCTGTAGCATTTAAGAAGAAATTAGCATAAGTGCTGAAATGAAAGTGGGAAAGATTGTGTAAGTTAGCTTAGAAATGAGTAATGAGTTTAGTTGATGGTTTAGAGAAGTTAGAGCATTGGAATGAGTGTTAAACATGTAGGGAATACTTTGGGAAAGATTAGGGAAAAACTGGGTAAAGAAAGAATTGAAAAACAGAAATTAAAACATGTGTACTATGCTGGACCGACCATAGGACCGCCCTTGGTAAAGTCGGTCGAGCCCAGATTTACAAAGGACGGAAGTCTACTGACTTTGACCGCTTGGGACGAACATGACAAGGATGGTCGAGTTGTAAAATTGTAAGCCCATAAGTCTACTGACTTCGACCGACCTTGGGACCGGACTTGGCAAGGTCGGTCGAGGCATAAATTTCGAACCCAGAAACAGACTGACTTGGACCGACCTTGGGACCTACCTTGCAAGGTCGGTCGAGTCTTAATTTTGGAACCAGAACTTACTGACTTGGACCGACCTTGGGGCCTACCTTGCAAGGTCGGTGGGTCTAATTTTTCCAGTATCGTAACTAACTGACTTCGACCGACCTTGGGTCCGACCCTGGGTAAGGTCGGTCGAGTCATACAAAAATAAAAAAAAAGAGAATCATAGTAATCATATATATATAGATATATGGTAGTACACCTTAATGTAGAAAATGGTAAGAAAGTAAGTACATGAGTAAGAAAGCAAGTTTAAGAAATAATGAGAAAAGAATGATTTTCACAATCAAGTATGAATTGTAAGAACTAGTAAGTGTATATTGGAAGTACTAAGGAAGGAATGAGTAGGTCAATAATAGATCATTGACCATACATCTCCATGTATGTTATAGGAATCGAATAGTTGAATTCCGAAGGGAAACCGGAAGTACGAGTACGACGGTGAACGGTATGATTTTCTCATGTCCTGTATTCCTAACTTGGTTACTCTGGTTTGTGTGCTTATGTGATCACATAAATAAGATAAATGCACGAATCGGATCTTAATGCAGCTACTTGTGCTTGTATTATATTGTTCTTGTGATAATGTCTTGAACACTCAGTTTGTATAATTCATGAAATGAATGGATGAGAATGAAGTGTATGTGTACCTTGATGTGAACTTGTGTAGTGTATTAACCCATGGTCTGGAAGTAATGACTTCTACTAATTCCTAACCACCTAACTCCTAACTTGAGTAATGAGTAAAATGGAATGAGTAGAAGTCCGATATAGTTTCGGCCACACGTGAGGATTAGGAAAACATAAGAGGTTGGATCCGAATCCTGGCCTTAATCCTTTCATTGACCAAACCCCTTAAATGGGTAGCATCCTGGATTGATGAGCCACCCTAAAGCCCGGTGGTGGGATATAGTAGTGATAAGTGTGAAAAATATAGGATTTTAAAGGCTTAATTACCTAATCTGCTATAATTTAAGCAATGTTTCCCATTATTCTATGTTTTTCCTAAGATTGATGTTTTCATATGAACTGATGCACTTTATATGTTAAATATAGGAAAAACCCAGGGAAATGAAGATTTTACATCATAAGGATTTCAACGCAACAAACGGGGAACAAATCCGGAAAAAGAGGCGAAAATTGGTCACGTCCGGCCCAATCCAGCCGAACGCAAATCCGGACCTCTCACGTCCGGATCCGATCCGGACGCGAGTTGGACTGACCTAAAATCCAGATCTGAGAGTTCTCTGTCTTGTCCGGATCCGGACATATCCGAGTTTCAGATCCAAAAAACCGCTGTCTCTCGTCCAGATCTGGACACAGATCCAGACGTCACACAGAGATGAAAAATAAAAACGCAATTGCACTGATAATCGGGCTTTCGGTGCAATTATCAGCCGAAAGCAATTAAGCCCATACCTCAACGTTTATTATTATAAGCCATGCTCAATTATGACGAACACACCAAACTTCCACTAACCTATGTCTATTTTCTAAGCCTATTTAAGGAGTCACTCAGCCTTCATTCCAATTCGTCCCAGACTCTCAGAGTCTAAGCAATACACTCTCTTCCTCTCTACATATCATCTGTTCATCCACGATAATCCATTCATCTTCATGAAAATACATAATTTGGTTCCTCTATTCCCATAAACTAATAGAAACCTGGAGTTATAGTGGTTCGGCTAATAATCCAGCCTACATCCACTCATTGACAATATCTTTATTACTTCCTTTGGTATTACAACTTTAGAGAGCTTTCTAGTGTTTTCTCTCTCTTCTAATCTTGTGTCCCCTTACAAATGAGCCCCCTATCTCTATTTATAGACTTTCTAGGGTGAAGTCTATCTCTTAATCCTTGTACATGTGGCATTACTTTATTAGAGCAACCTCCTTAATTTTGCTACTTCTCCCCTTGTAAAGCCTTCCGGTCCCATAGTGTAGGATGCGGGATCCGGTCATAGAGCACGGGGCCGGAATACGGGACCCGGTCATAGAGTGTGGGGCCGGAATACGGACCCAGTCATAGAGTGCGGAGCCGGAATACGGGACCCGGTCATAGAATGCGGGGCCGGAATGCGGGACCCGGTCATAGAATGCGGGGCCAGAATACGGGACCCGGTCATAGAATGCGGGATGTAGTCATAGGGCTTAGGACCCGGATTTGGTGCTTGGTGCCCAAATTAGAGCCTGAACAGGGTGCTGAAGGAGGCTTAGGGTCTGGGCCGGGGTCTAAGGTCTGGACCGCTTTGACCTTTTGTCTTCGTCACATTCTTGCCCTTCTCATCAGTCCCACAAGTTCTACTTTTAGTACTTAAAAAGTGGAACTTACAAAAAAGAGAGATAGAAATTTACATTTTTCTCCTTTTCTCCATCTCTTAGTCCCACAAGTTCTTTTTCTTTAGTTTTTACAAAGAAACATGAACTTACAAAAAACGGTACTATTAGTACAACAAAAAAGTCCCACAAGTGTCTTTCTTCTAAATCTGACAATTTGGAAATTCTGGGACATAAATCTTTGAGATAATGTATCTTGATGGACGGATCCCATAATATCTTGATGGATGGATCCCTTGATGTTCTGATATATAATATTTAAGAAGGCCAGAAATCCAGAAGTCCAGAAGTCCATAATAAGATCTCCATAAAGAAGACCAATGGTTCTTTTAATAAGAACCATTCCCTTTTGAAAAGGTAAATAATATGATGATTAAGTCTTTGCTTTTACTAGCCAAAGGATGATAATTCCTTAAAGGGAGAACAGAGATAATATATTTTTCCAATTTTGCTTATGCTAGCCAAAAGATGGTACTTGTGATTCAAGTATGGTGCGGCGTCCCACATTAACAATGCACCCATTACAGGCGACCAGAGCTCCTGATGGGTCCAGAGAGGGTTTTTTTTTTGTGTTGACTCGATGGTCGGGTTTCATTTCAACCCAAAGTGTTTATTTCAAGGCACGAGTGCCTGCGGCTCGTTGGCCGGTGCTTTCTTTCAAGGCATTAAAGCCTGCGGCTCGTTGGCCGGTGCTTTCTTTCAAGGCATATAGCCTGCGGCTCGTTGGCGGTGCTTTCTTTCAGACATATAGCATGCGGCTCGCTGCCGGTGCTTTCTTTCAAGGCATATAGCCTGCGGCTCGCTGGCCGGTGCTTTCTTTCAAGGCATAAAGCCTGCGGCTCGCTGGCCGGGTGTTACTCCATAGATATGCAACTTCATGCAGAAAGTCCATAGGTAGGTGTTACTTTTTCCTAGAGGGCCTATGAAAGCACCGTGGATTTTGATAATACCTTTATCCTTACCTTTAGAGGCATCCAAAATGATAGAAACATCTTTTAAGCGGCTGTTTCAGAAATAGTGTTGGTGCAGCTTGTAGAAAAGTGGTGCGAACTTTAGAAACTTTATCCGGTCCTGCACCAGTTATGTTGCCAGATCCTTGACGTCTTTAGTCTATCTGGACTAGATTTCAGCGCCGGTCCTGGATAGGAGCTGGTTGCTTGCTTTCATGTTTCAAGCCCGTTTTGATTTCAAGTGTCGCTAAGTTTGGTGTAGTAGCTCTTGCCCAGGGGAAAACCGATATACTGTCTGGGACCAAACTGAGCTGTCTTTGATTTTTATCAGAAACTACTCTTGGTATGGACCCTTATTTGTCTCCTGGTGAATGATCATCATCATCTCCTCATCATTTTGCTTCAATATCCAACCCAAAAGTTGACTCTTCTGTTGACATGAAAATGTATTGATGGTGGTCTTTTAGTAGATAATTCCTGAGGCAAAAGCACCTTTTGTTCGCCCTTCTTCACTCTATTGCTGGTAATAAGTGTAGTAGCAGAGTGTTTGCACTGTGTCGGTCTTGTCTGCCTGAAACAGCTTGACACTGTAGCAGCAACAACGATAATTTTTGGAAGAGCTTTTCTACTGATATTAGGCTCCGGATTCCATGCTTCTCCACTGAACTTTTTGGTTCCGGACATTTGTTCTCTTTTCTCTTAAGCAACTGACGCTACTGCACAAACATCAAATTAACAATGGGGAGTAATAGTTCAAAATACTAACCCTTATTCGAGCCTAGCAAAATTAGTCTCAATATAGTCTTACAGGATTTTATAAACAGACTGAGAACCTGGCACTATTTCTAGCTTACGACACCTGCTGAAACAAGCCCTTCATCAACAATGTAAGTTGGAATCCAAGGCACATATGTTGTCTAACTCTATAAGAAAAACTTAAGTTTTAGAACTGAGTGTAAAGTTCATGCCGGAAGCTGGTTATTGCAGTAGTATATGGACAAGGGGGACTAGAAGGTTACCGTGCAATTTAACAGCAAGACTCTTCTTTTTTTTTTTAAAAAAAAGATGTGAAAACAGATACTCATTCTTATTCTGATGACAAATGTATCAGTATAAAGCTGATCATAACTATGCCATAACTCCTGGTTGTGTTGTTTTGTAGGCAAATTAGCAGCAATGACTAAACTGAAACTGTATATCACCTCAGGCTCATATCATGAAGTTGCAAATGACATGGTATCTATCAAAATCCAGCAGAGAACCATAACCCCACCCACAAAACCATTCATAAGACATTTTACTGCTGCGACAATTGATTTTAATGCACCAAGACGGATGTGAATTTGTACATCATTAAACTCTTTAGCTCACAGAGATATACATAACTGACAACTATAAACCAAAGTTAGAGCCAACATAACATAACAAAAATTAATGAGAATATTTGTACCCTTCTCTTTATTCAGTTTTCAGAGGGCCAAAGACTCAAAGGAAAGTGTTAAGTGATTGCAGCAAAGATAGGTAAAGACAAAGCCTATGTATTGAATTTGAAATTAATGGGTATTGGCTATTTTACAAGACCATTCAAACACATCCCAGTCTTTAGTTATCAAAACCTGTGTAACGGGTATAATATGACAATTTAAAGCAAGAAACAGTTTATATAAGCTGTAACCATATTATGCTCTTGTTTGACAGAAAGAAGTAATGGCAAATGGAAATACCAGTCAGGATTTTTCAAGGTCAGCATAGTCTAGTGCAAGGATTGAATGTTAAAGTAATAGAGCTTGTAACACTTTAGTAAAGGAAAAAAAAACTTTTTCTGAAATGATACTATAAGTGTGATCTGAAATGATGGTATACGTAAAAAATGATAAAATATTGCTTCAGAATGGAGGATTAAACCGCAACGTCAAGCAGCAAAACAAATGTAGAAAAGAACACAATTTTTGAAACTATATCTTATTGAAATAGTTCACTATTTGAGCAGCAATATCAGAAGCAAAATTGTAACACCCCATCTCGATCCAATCGTGGTTATCACAAACTTAACACCATATATACAAACTCTGCAGCGGATTCAAATACATACGAGGACCTTGCCACAGTCTGACTACAGAATATACCGAACATTAGTACATACAAATCTTAACCAAATACATAACTTCTTACAAACCCCTCACAACCTATACATTTTACTAACTCAAATTGCCATACGAGTGTACATGCACAACTCGTAGGCCACACTTAACCCATAACGCTTGTACCCCATCTTACTCTCGCGACGGCCGCCTCCTGACGTTCACCTGTGTAGTAAAAACAGCCCCCAAAGCGGGTCAGCACGAATGCTGGTACGATCCTCTCATGGCCCCCACGCTAACGTGGCTACGACGACTAATTGTCGATAACATGGAGGTTGATTAGATGCACAACATAATAGAAGGTGCATTAAACAATCAATCCAAACAATCAAAGTTCAAACACAATGAACGACTTAAATGCGTTCCCTTAATTAGTGAGTCAATTATTTTACTCCTTAAATTACATTTCCTCTTAATCTTAGTCCATCCTTATCTTACCTTAATCTTAGTCTTATCTTAATCTTAGAAAACAACCATCCTTTAAAAAGGAATGGATGTAGCTTATCTTAGTCTTATAATACAAACCATCCTTTAAATAGGAATGGTTGCAACTTATCTCAACCTTATCTTAATCTTAGAATACAAACCACTCTTTAAATAGAAATGATTGTATCTTATCTCAATGTTTATTTTTGTCAGGTCAAAAGCGACCCTAGCCAATGAGCTATTAACTCCACTGGTTGAATAAACAACTTATCTTATAATTTAGGATTTAGGTGATCCTACCGCACCATCTTAATGCCACCTACCTTGGACTGTATGTCCAATGTAGCTGAGCCAGCAACCGACCCTAGGCAACAAGTCCGTAGACAAGTCCTTAAGCGGAAGTCGGATCTGCTATAGATACTGACCCCCTTTTTCCTTAGCATGCATGACCGGAGTCAGTCTCGGGTCCTCACTCCCCCCTTAAGTTCCAGTTAGTAGAAGTCTCAGGACAATGTTTGTTGGTTAACCTCTTTCGGTTTATAACAAACTAATATTAGGGAGCGTCCTTAGTCTCACTCAATTCCTTACTAAACGTTGGTTAGAAAGTTCTCACGGTAAGTTGTGTTAGTTTTCAAACATCACACAACAATACAATAAACATAATGTTCCGGTTGCATGCTTTATCTTGTTTAGTGAGCACACAAAAACAAATAGCACACAAGCCGAGGGACACTCGTTAGCAAGCAGGTCACAAGAAGAAATGTACCGTTCACCGTTGGTCGTTTCGGTTCTTACTCTCCTCCGGAGTCCAAACTCTCAAGTCCTAAAACATTGATTCAGTTTTAGGTTGTTAATCACTTAACTTAATTCAACTTCATTAACTACTTAACCCATAATGATCCCCACCTAACACCTCTTAAGTTTTACAACTTATTCTTACAACCTAAACTTAAACTTTTAAGTTCATACTTAACTTAATCCCTTAGGTCTTTATACCTCTAATCATCCATGCCCTCTTAATGGGGTACCATTAATACCTCTAAACCTCTTTAGGGTTTCTTTCTTCTCTTTTTTTCATTTAGGGTCGACTTGACCGAACCCAAGGTCGGTCCATTCCAGAACTTATTACCGTTTAAAAATTTCACCCGACCGACCTTGCAAGTCCGGTCCCCAAGGTCGGTCCATTCCCGAGAGTTTCCCCGTGGGATATTTAGGCCCGACCGACCTTGTCAAGGTCAGTCCCAAGTTGGTCCATTCCAGAGACTCAATTCGTACACAAAATACAAGCCTGACCGAACTTGTAAGTCTGGTCCCCAAGTTTGGTCGATTCCAGAAACTCTTTCCGGTAGTGTAAACTGAGCTCGACCGACTTGCAGGTCCGGTCCCTAAGGTCGGTCGGCTCCAGAACCTTGTTTCTAAATTCCCATTTTACTCCAAACTTCTCCACAAGTTCCCCCATGGTGTCCTAATACCACTTAGGCACCTAAACTCACCTTAGAACTCCACAAAACTCTCCAAAACAATTTCCAAAGATCTTCTAAAACATTCACTCAATCCTTTTAAAACTCCTAACACTTAGGACTTATTTCCTTACATTTCCAACTTGTAACCTTACCAAAACTTCAACCAACCCAAGTGTTCCCTCCTTAACAGTTTGAGCACTTCATAGACATCATCTTTTCCATCTTCAGCTCATTTACCAAAACTTCCTCAAGTCACCTTGCATATCCATGCACCAATCCTCTCTTTTCCATTTATTACTCATCATTCCTAAACTTTTGGACATACCTAATCATTCTTCCCATCCTCTTAGCACCTTCCTTGTTCTTCTTTACCTTGACCTTCCTACACCCTCCTTAGACATCTACATTTCTTTTACTCAATTACATACCATTCTCATGATCTTACACTCTTATACATTCCTAGTCAATCTACAACATTCTCCTTCAATCTTCACTAATTACACAAACTTCCCAAAACTCTCATTGTTATATTCTCAAGTTCATACCTAGATCACCTTAAAGCATTATACATCTTTCCCTCCAAATTTTTGCACAAGTTTAACCATACTCATACTATGACTTTGGTGTGTTCAATACACCCACCTAAATTCTAATTTCCTCATAGACACTTCTAGTCATTCAAAACCTCAAGAACTACTTAGTTAACTCATTTCCACTCAAATTCCTCATAATGATCCCTAGTGAATCCTAGGGCATATTAACTCACCTCCACCACTTAAACACTTTGCTTTCTACTAAAAATTCGCCATAGCTTCTCTAATATATTATCATGCCCAAATGCATTGTTTTCCTCATTCAACCATCTCACACACATCAAGTTCTTTCTCATCATATTTTATCACCCAACAACTCATTCACAACAAACTCAATATAATGCAATAATCTTAAATTGCATAGCACTAAGGCTCTTAAATAACATGGCTCTTAGGCCCTTAAATGACTTAAACTTAAACACTGAATTTCTCACATATAAAGCTTTCAACCTGCAAATACACCCATCAATCTCATAGTAGTTATAATGCTCTTAAAATCCATCTTAAACTTATCTACTAACTCATTCCATTGGCTCCTTAATCACAAGTTCACAAGCTGTTTAAATTCTTTTTCCTAGGTTATATAACCTATTACACAATGTAAGCTCTAAGCCACATTAGTACTTATCCAAATACCACCCCTAAAACCTTAAACCACCATTAGGTAAGCATTTTACCTTGTTTTTCCAATCTTATCTTAACTTCCTCCTTAGACCTTCTTCATGGATGAATCTTGGCCACCCATTAAATTTCCTTTGCCAATGTTCTAATCAATATACAATGACTCTCATGAGTGCTAAACAATACACTAACCTTGAGGAATGAAAGCCTAGGTTAAAAATGTATTTTAAGACATAAAAGTGGATGATTACCTTTGAAGTCTCAAAGTAGACTTGGGCATTGAATGAAAGAGGACCTCCACTAGTCCTTGGTGAATAAAACAGGCTAGAACAAGGCATAAAAAACAAGCCCCATGAGTGGTAATTTTCGGCCATGTAGAAGAAGTGGTGGAAACATGGTTTTTCTTAGATTTCTTTACCTTAAGAGAATGGAGAAGCTAATGCACCCTCCAAGCTTATTTTCCCCCCTTCAATGGAGATTACCATGGCTCCAAAATGAAGCTTTTCCAATTTTGTAAAGATAGAAAGCTAAAGCTTGATCTAACTAAGAATAATATGTGTTTAGTTTTTGATTTGGCGCTAAAATGAGCAAGTTATGGACATTCGAAGATGAGGAACCATGGAGGCAGCCCTCTCGGTCTTGGAGCAGGAGAGGAGAAGAAGAAACCGTGGGTGAAGGTGGGAAATGAAGAAGAGAGGAGAGAAGGTATGCTAGTATCGATATTTGCTTTATAAAAGCAAATAGTAACTTATTTTACTTTACTCTTCTTTTCCTTTCTTATTTGATGAAGTCTTTGGTGACTCATTCCTTAGAAAACTGGCCCCCTCTTAAATAAGGCTAGTCATAATTTGTTGACCAACTTATTATACTTAGTTGATTAAAGACTAAACTAGGCACTATTTGATTACTATTCACAAACCAGTGCACATAATTGTGAAATATTCGATTTCCCATTGTTTAGACATCCTAAGTGTGATACTAAGTGTACACAAGTTAATTAAAGAGTATTGATGGACATTTAGCCACTCAAAACCCCATTTACAAGACATTTTAAAAACGTGCTTTAAGACTTCTTAAAGCACATTTTGTGTTTTAACTTGTTTTCAAGCTTGGTTTTCTTTGGTAATTGGTTTAAAATTTCCATTACCATATTAATAAATTCTTATAATGGTATTTGGGTGCTAATCAAAGTCACTCCAAGCTTAGAGCACGTTTTTGCCCAAATTGCCCTTAAGGCATTTTCTTGTGTTTTCCATCTACCCCCCTTAAAAGAACTTTGTCCCCAAAGTTCCCATGCATCTTATCTTATTAGAATACCTGTCTTACCTCATTCCATAGATTATATAGATCATAATTATGTATACTTAAACTCATTGAATCATTAGATCCCATACGCTTATACTTAAATATCACACAACATGCTTAAGCATGTATAGCACTCAAAATTCCCTTTGTTCCTTTTGATGTTTAAAACATTAACATAATTTCCAACGTATTCTCCCATGTCGCGGTCCGTAGACAATGGCTCGTTCGTCCTCGTCACCATGGGCCAGAATACAAAACAACTCTGCTCTCCCCATGTCACCGGTCCGAAGACAAAGGCTCGTGCGTCCTCGACTTCATGGGCGAGACTTAGTAAAAAGGTAATCTTTTTATGAGGTCATGTGAGGAATAATTCCTCTAATTAAAAATACAATCAACTCCAATTTCATCTTATCCTAATACCTCTATCCTTAGCGTGATTAATTGTGACCACTGGTAGGGAGTTTCAGGAATCGTCCAACCCTGATGTGATCAGCATCAGTGTAGAACTATCCTTCCACCCCAATTTGTGTTTGGTTTCCCTTGATCCCTAGAAAATCAAGTTCCACCTCCCACGTCATTTTCAAACATCCAAATAATTCACTCATGTCCAATTTCTATCTTTTTAGTTCTTCTAATCATATATCAATACATCTCCAAAGTGTGGACTCAGTCCATCAAACATTCCCGATTCATCTCTTAGTAATTACCTCAAACTTAAATTCCTACTAAGTTCTATAACCGTCTCATACCAATTCTCACCATCTTATATCTCATAGCGTTACTATCTTCTTCCTCATATTCATATCGAACAGTATCCTATAGTGATATCTTATTCTTATCTCACACATGTCTCCTATCGACTCATACCCTATATATTCCTTATTTCTTAAGTCTCCTTAATCCTCTTCTTTAATTCTCTTAACTTGTACTCACACCAGAGTTAACAAGATAGATACTTAATATGTATGGTATTCACATCTTCTGTGTGCAATAACCATGATTTATCTCAAAATGTTATGTAAAACAAATTCTCAATTCTTTTGTGCTATGCACACCGTAGTTTATATAACATACGCTAAGCGGTTTTCGCTCTACCCCCCTTAAAATGGATTACACCCACGTAATCAACATTATATCATCCTTGAACATAAGTTCAAGATGTTTAATTCTCACCAAGCATTCAAGCTTCCATGTCATCTATCTCACTAATAATTCGATCCAAATGACTTAGTCTCTGTATCGAGGATTCTTAACGGTACTTATACCATTTTCTTAACTTAGTTTGATCTAACCCAAAGGTACTGATCTGCTAGCTTCCGCTGCGCGACTCTGATAATCTTAGGCTTAACTGCGTTTCTTATCCTTTTATAGTATTGTATATCCTTTTGCCTCCTAACAGTTAAGGAATATTGGTCTCTCAGTGGGCACGTGTTATCTTTTTATACACGGCCTTAATGAGTTATAAACTCGTCTATCCATTCTCCTTGAAGATCTTATGTTCATACTCATAGTGTTTTCTCAAATATCTAAATTGTTCTTCCAACTGACCTTTGGTCTGAGGATGACCTTAATCTGAAACTACTGTTTAGTGCTTATTGCGCTTTACAGTCTTATCCTTACTTCTTAAGACATGTCCTATGTCTATACTTAATAATCTGTGCTCTTCGCACTTCATAACTCTCAATTATTTATTCTCTGATTCCTTGTGTAGTGGGTTCAACTAAGTTCCTTCCCTTCAACTGTTGTGGTAGTAGTAGCTGCTCTTATCTGATCTTGTGTCGTTGTCCGTGGTACGGAGTCGACTACTTCCAGTGTTCCTTACACCACTCATTTACATGCATGGGGTACCTTGCTGGTACATTACTACTACCCGACTAACTCATAAATGAGTCCGTTAGGCCTGCAAGCCCCTGTGGGCTGCAGTCGTCCCACGTCTCGTTAGTAAACTCGTAGTGTCCGTCACACGTTTAGCCATTGCTAAATATGAATATACTGTTTTCAATCTCCTCTTTCATCATTCCATAATAACACTTATTGTTCTTCTTGAACTAATCAAGGAAAATCCATTTACTATGTTCTTGGGTATTGTATGCTCTAGTTCTTTCTGTATCCCGTACTAACTCGGTCTCTTAGTGACTGAGGTCTCTTTCCATAGAGCCTCTTTTCTTCTTTCTCATAATTGTTCTACTAGGAATGCACTTCCAGTTCCTAAGGAGTGGGTAGTGTGCTTCTGTGAAATCTTACCAAACCAGGTCCAGACTACTAGCATCAATGCACAGTTCGTCTACCATCTTATTCCCCTACTTATATCGGTCTTAGCTTATAAATTTAATTGCCTCAGTGTCAATATTTGACGGCTTATACATAACGGTCGCTTTACCGCGCACCATGACTTAATCCCCTTATATAATATGTACTCACGACCACTACTACCGTGGTAGCTGGCCTTTACCATGTGCCCATTGATGGCGCAACTACTTACTCATTTACTCTAACATCTTATCTTACATTCAATCCCTTCTTGGTGTAAACACACTGGGGGTTCTCTCATTTCGGTGTATGGCGGTTGCCGTAGTGTTGTAAAATGGTCATCTCTTAATATGAAGGTGTTATACTTCAATTTCAGGTTCATAAGTAGGCTAATTTTTCTCACATTCTTTCATCCTTTATGATGTTATTTACCATGTAATCTAACCGGTTACTGAAGAAGTCATCCATTTACTCACAAGCTCTCTGAGTGTTGGTCACTTGACGTGCCATTTTGTGCACTCACTATGTTTATCTCTGACGATTACTGATTCTTAAATCCTGGGTGTGGATATGAGGTCTGTCTCTGCAGCCTTCCTTATTACTCAAGTGTATCTGGTATGTTCTAAGGTAATTTCAAGGTTTATGTTTCCATTCTCTATCAACGTATTCTCTAATAAGTGAAAGCCCTTTTTGAGGGGGTTATTCCCACTCTTGGCCTCACAACAAGGAGAGGTATCCCCACCCTAAAAGGCATGGTTCGTTCTCCGCCCTGCCAATGTACTATCTCATTATTCTCATTGGTGTCTTTTGCTGGCAATATTTTCCACAATCTAAGTTATAGGTTTGGTAACCGTTCATATCTACGAGTTGTAGTTCCTTCGTGGCTTAATAAGCTCTCTTACAACTTACTACACCTCGGGCTCTGATGTGGTTAACATCCTTGGCTCGTAGGCTCTTAGTGCTTAATGCCTCAGTTCATTACTTGTACTCTTACTCATCTGTAGGTCATCCTTATAAGATTCTGGTTCTTTGAACACTCTCACCGTTAGGTTACATACTAATGTAGTATCGGGTTTCATGGTAAGTTGTTGCATCCTGCTTCCTGCTATGGAAGTTTATTCAGGTGATCTGAGGTTACTTAGTGTCTTTGACAATACTGTCGTTTTATTAGACTTATGTCTTTTAGCAAATAAGGGTAAGTTCGTATAGGCGTTTGCCTTACGGTGTTCAAGTTGGATATCATCCTGTCATCTTATGCTTCCATCTCAACGCTTCATTCAACTTCCGTTGACTACGCCACCCGTTGATGATTGTTCACACTTGGGTGTTAATGAGTTAGACAAACAGTATTAGCTGTCATTCATCAGTTGTTCGGCTTGACTATGCCCGCTCTGTGGGGTAGTCTTCTGAGCTTTCCTTTTCCAGAGTTGTACATCTTTAATCCTTAGTAGGTTATAGTTTTCGTTCATTTTCTTTATCCTTGTTTTCTGGGCTTTCCAACATCTTCATTGAAGAATGCTTATTACTGGTATTCTCAGTGATCAATAGGAGTCTTATCCCATTCTTGTTGAATGTTTTTATGTCGGCGGTCTCCATTGTATTCCGTAATGCATTCCTTGTACGTTATCACTTACGTAGTGTTTTGCTCGCATTACTGAGCGATCTCTTATGTTTTCCTCTCGGGGTTTAGGTTTGATGTTCTTACCGCACTGTCGGTTGTGTTGTTGTTGTAGATTGTACTGTTGCTAATATTTATATCGCTTAGTATTATATAATACTCCGTATTTTTTTTTCGTTTTCAGATTTCATAACATAACGTTTCGGTTAATGTTATTAATTAAGTTATGCTATGTGGTGCTTGCTTAGTTGATGGGACGTCGGAGTCATTGAATAAAAGACGGGGGCAAGGAGGTCATTCCCTCTCTTTATTTTTGGTAAGACTTATTAAGAAAGATAAGTCAGTTTTTTTCTTTTACAATTCACGATCAAATTTGTAAACCGCTCGTTCTTCCTCGCGACAGGTTTGAGCGCTCTCTCTTCTTTCTTCTTCTTCTCCATTGGTGTACTTCTGGTTTTTGTGGATCTCTGCTGCGTTTCTGGTCGGTTTCTGCTGCTGCTACTGTTCGGGTTCTTCTCCTCTGCAAATCAGGTAGGTCCGTTGGTGAATTCGGTTAGAGTGATCGTTGTTTTGAGAGGAGCAGTTTCTGATTTTTTTTCTGATTTTGGGGGCTGTCCTCTGCGAATTAGTGGCTGATTGTGCTGTTCGGGGTTGCTGTGTGTCGGGTCTTCGCTCTGCTTTAGACTGGTGCAATCTCCTCTGCGAATTGATCTAAGTGGGGGATGGAATCGGGGTGTTTGCTCACCTGGGGACTGTTTTGATTTCTGTTTCCATGTTGATTTTGTGTGGTGTTTTTCTCGATTTTTTCTCGTTTTGGGTGTTGATTGAAGGGCTAAATCCCCGGGGGAACTGATTTGCAATTCGGAACATTTGTGTGAGTTTGGTATTGATTTTTTTGTTGGGTTTCTGCGCGTCTGTGCGCCCTGGAAATCGTCTCTGTAGCGCCGTCCGAACTTCCGTCCAAATGTGAAGTTCGGACAGGCTCCGGCGCGTTTTTGTTTTTCAAATCGTCGATGTGTCCGAACTTCGGTCCGGACATCGAAGTTCGGACACTCGGTTTTTCGCGAGGTCTGTATCTCGGCATCTCTCCGAACTTGCAAGGTTGGACGCAAGTTCGGACATGCCTCTGTTTTTGCATAACTTCTTCGTTTTGGCTCCGTTTTGAGTTTCCTTGCGGGGTTGGATTCCCTATTTGTGTACAAGCTTCTTATGCTGTTATATGCATTCCATGCAGTAAGATCTGTTTTGTGAGCTTTTGGTTTTGGGACCTAGTTACTTTGCTTCTGAGCCTTGGATAGTCGGGTCGGGCTGTCCCGTAGCATGCTGCGCAGGAATTCCTTCTGATTACACTCCTTAGGGTCTCCCTTAGGATGTCATTTGACCGACGGGTCTGTTAGCTGTCTCTACGGCTTCTGTTTGTGGGATCTTCGGATCCATAGGACCTTATGTGAGTCCTTCTGTTGTGTTAGCTTGTTTCTAGTGTCCCACTCTTTGTATCTGTTCTGAAAGTCCGACTGTGATTTGAAGTGATGTTCTACTCTGCTTCTGTTTTGTGTTTCCGTTCTGTCTGTTTATAATGACTCCGCCTTCTCCTCTGTTTATAAATTATTCTACTGCTTCTGTTTTGAGTGGGCTTCCTTGAGGAAGTCTTCTGCTTGCTGGGCTGTTTAGCTCACCCTTTACTTGTTGCAGATTGAGCTCGCGGGATCTTCTCTCTTGTCCCCTCTGGAGCTTCGTTTACATTATGCTTCTTTAGACTTTGTTTATGTTGCGCGTTGGACGCTTCAGGGCTTTTGTGTAGCCTTCGGGCCTTTCATTGTATTTGACTTATAAGTATTTGGATCTTGTAAAGTCTTTTGGTATTTATGCAAGTTCATTATTTGGTTTTGGAGATGTTTTGCTTAGAGCCTTGCGACGTTAGGTAGTAGAGTCGCGGTGTGTAACGGCCCTAACTCCTAGGCCGGTTTGGGGGGTCGTTACATATTCTGTCCAAGTTCTGCTCCTTGCTGACTGGTGTATCACACTCTCTCATGGTCAGGCCGTCAGGCCCTTCCAAGGTCTCATTCTCCGTTCTTATAGATTTACAATCCGGTATTAGTGTGTACTACAATTGTAGCGTTCGGTTATCTCGCCATGATGGCTTTTCGTGTAGCTTAACCGTGGTAGCACTTGTAATGGCAAGTGCGCCATGCAAGATGAGCTTCCGGTACCGTGTGCGTCGGTAGTGGTACTTCCACCTAGTTTCCATATCTTAGTAGTCCTCGGGACTCCTTCGTGTTCTCTTATAGGATAACTAGCCATCCGGCAGTTTCCTGGTTATTTTGAAAGTGCTATCACTTATCAGGGCGTTCCTCTTTCTGAGGGAACCCTTGTTATTTACTCCTGTCTTATTCCTCGCTCCTGTCTCACACATTTTGTTGTGGTTACTAAGTAATGATTCTCCTTTAGGCACTACATCGTAGTCCTATTCCGGTATACAATTTGTATGAGTTTCTGCCGTCGTCCGCGTTGTGTCGGCCAGGTTTGTAATCTTCTTCATTGTATGGGGTTTGGAGTTCCTGTTCTTAACTGGACTTTCCAGTAATCTTATCCCTTATGATTTATACTATCCCACTGTCATGCTCACTCGGATCACTGTCCGGTACTCATGTCGCTTATCTTTTCTTACCATTGCACCTTTAGTGCTTTTCTTATCATTGGTTGGCGGGTTATTTCGACTGCGTAGCACGTCGACCCATGTTGCCGGTAATTACCGTTCCCTTATTGATAGAATTCCATAGGTAGCGCCTGTTTCTCTGTTGCGCTCCATTAAAAACCTCCAAGTTCTCCGTAATATTGTGCAACAAAATGTTTCTCGTATTGCTTGCCGTTAACTAACTGCCAGATCGGGTTTCCCGTGTAAGAGAAGGCTTTCTTCTCTCTGGCGTTTGTTCCACATATTCAGGGTTAGGGATGTGGAGGGCGGGGTCTAGGTACTATGGATATCGGTAAATACTGGGAAGTCCTAACTAACGCACCTCTCACTCTATCACTCAACCTTAACCCATAACTCAAACTCAAACCTCTGTATTCTCCTAAGTTCGGTAATTCTTGTCTTTAGAGCGTAACTATGCTCTGATACCACTTTTTGTAAACCTCATCTCGATCCAATCGTGGTTATCACAAACTTAACACCATGTATACAAACTCTGCAGCGGATTCAAATACATACCAGGACCTTGCCACGGTCTGACTACAGAATATACCGAACATTAGTACATACAAATCTTAACCAAATACATATCCTTCTTACAAACTCCTCACAACCTATACATTTTACTAACTCAAATTACCATACAAGTCTACATGCACAACTCGTAGGCCACACTTAACCCATAACGCTTGTACCCCATCTTACTCTCGTGACGGCCGCCTCTTGACTTCACCTGTGTAGTAAAAACATCCCCCAAAGGGGGTCAGCACGAATGTTGTACGATCCTCTCATGGCCCCCAAGCTAACGTGGCTACGACGACTAATTGTCGATAGCATGGAGGTTGATTAGATGCACAACATAATAAAAGGTGCATTAAACAATCAATCCAGATATGAACAATCAAAGTTCAAAACAATGAACGACTTAAATGCGTTCCCTAATTAGTGAGTCAATTATTCACTCCTTAAATTACATTTCCTCTTAATCTTAGTCCATCCTTATCTTACCTCAATCTTAGTCTTATCTTAATCTTAGAAAACAACCATCCTTTAAAAGGAATGGATGTAGCTTATCTTAGTCTTATAATACAAACCATCCTTTAAATAGGAATGGTTGCAACTTATCTCAACCTTATCTAATCTTAGAATACAAACCACTCTTTAAATAGAAATGATTGTATCTTATCTCAATGTTTATTTTTGTCGGGTCAAAAGCGACCCTAGCCAATGAGCTATTAACTCCACTGGTTGAATAAACAACTTATCTAATAATTTAGGATTTAGGTGATCCTACCGCACCATCTTAATGCCACCTACCTTGGACTGTATGTCCATTGTATCTGAGCCGGCAACCGACCCTAGGCACACAAGTCTGTAGACAAGTCCTTAAGCGGAAGTCAGATCTGCTATAGATACCGACCCCCTTTTTCCTTAGCATGCATGACCGGAGACAGTCCCGGGTTCCTCACTCCCCCCTTAAGTTCCAGTTAGTAGAAGTCTCAAGACAAGTTTGTTGGTTAACCTCTTTCGGTTTATAACAAACTAATATTAGGGAGCATTCCTTAGTCTCACTCAATTCTTACTAAACGTTGGTTAGTAAGTTCTCACGGTAAGTTGTGTTAGTTTTAAACATCACACAACAATACAATAAACATAATGTTCCGGTTGCATGCTTTATCTTGTTTAGTGAGCACACAAAAACAAATAGCACACAAGCCGAGGGACGCCTCGTTAGCAAGCAGGTCACAAGAAGAACTGTACCGTTCACCGTTGGTCGTTTCGGTTACTTACTCTCCTCCGGAGTCCAAACTCTCAAGTCCTAAAACATTGATTCAGTTTTAGGTTGTTAATCACTTAACTTAATTAAAACTCATTAACTTATTTAACCCATAATGATTCCCCACCTAACACCTCTTAAGTTTTACAAATATTCTTACAACCTAAACTTAAACTTTAAGTTATACTTAACTTAATCCTTAGGTCTTTATACCTCTAATCATCAATGCCCTCTTAATGGGGTACCATTAATACCTCTAAACCTCTTTAGGGTTTCTTTCTTCTTCTTTTTTTTCATCATTAGGGTCGGCGACCTTACCGACCGACCTTACCAAGGTCGGTCCATTCAGAACTTATTACCGTTAGAAAATTTTCCGCGACCAACCTTGCAAGTCCGGTTCCCCAAGGTTGGTCCATTCCCGAGAGTTTCCCCGTGGGATATTTAGGCCCAACCGACCTTGTCAAGGTCGGTCCCAAGTTCGGTCCATTCCAGAGACTCAATTTGTACACAAAATACAAGCCCAACCGAACTTGTAAGTCCGGTCCCCAAGTTCGGTCGATTCCAGAAACTCTTTCCGGTAGTGTAACTGAGCTCGACAGACCTTGCAGGTCCGGTCCCTAAGGTCGGTCGGCTCCACAAACTTGTTTCTTAATTCCCATTTGACTCCAAACTTCTCTACAAGTTCCCCATGTGTCCTAATAACTTAGGCACCTAAACTCACCTTAGAACTTCCACCAAAACTCTCCAAAACAATTTCCAAAGATCTTCTAAAACATTCACTCAATCCTTTAAAACTCCTAACACTTAGGACTTATTTCCTTACATTTCCAACTTGTAAGCTTACCAAAACTTCAACCAACCCAAGTGTTCCCTCCTTAACAGTTTGAGCACTTCATAGACATCATCTTTTCCATCTTCAGCTCATTTACCAAAACTTCCTCAAGTCACCTTGCATATCCATGCACCAATTCATCTCTTTTCCATTTATTACTCATCATTCCTAAACTCGTGGGCATACCTAATCATTTCTTCCATCCTCTTAGCACTTCCTTGTTCTTCTTTACCTTGACCTTCATACACCCTCCTTAGACATCTACATTTCTTTTACTCAATTACTTACCATTCTCATGATCTTACACTCTTATACATTCCTAGTCAATCTACAACATTCTCCTTCAATCTCAGTAATTACATAAACTCCCAAAACTCTCATTGTTATATTCTCAAATTCATACCTAGATCACCTTAAAGCATTATACATCTTTCCCTCAAAATTTTTGCACAAGTTTAACCATTACTCATACTATGACTTTGGTGTGTTCAATACACCCACCTAAATTCTAATTTCCTCATAGACACTTCTAGGTCATTCAAACCAAAAGAACTACTTAGTTAACTCATTTCCACTCAAATTCCTCATAATGATCCCTAGTGAATCCTAGGGCATATTAACTCACCTCCACCACTAAACTCTTTGCTTTCCACTAAAATTTCGCCATAGCTTCTCTAATATATTATCATGCCCAAATGCATTGTTTTCCTCATTCAACCATCTCAACACATCAAGTTCTTTCTCATCATATTTTATCACCCAAACCAAATCATTCACAACAAACTCAATATAATGCAATAATCTTAAATTGCATAGCACTAAGGCTCTTAAATAACATGGCTCTTAGGCCCTTAAATGACTTAAACAAACACTGAATTTCTCACATATAAAAGCTTCCAACCTGCAAATACACCCATCAATCTCATAGTAGTTATAATGCTCCTAAAATCCATCTTAAACTTATCTTACTAACTCATTCCCATTGGCTCCTTAATCACAAGTTCACAGCTTGTTTAAATTCTTTTTCCTAGTTTATAACCTATTACACAATGTAAGCTCTAAGCCACATTAGTACTTTCTAAATACCACCCCAAACCTTAATCCACAATTAGGTAAGCTTACCTTGTTTTTCCAAGTATCTTAACTTCCTCCTTAGACCTTCTTCATGGATGAATCTTGGCCACCCATTAAATTTCCTTTGCCAATGTTCTAATCAATATACAATGACTCTCATGAGTTCTAAACAATACACTAACCTTGAGGAATGAACAACTATGTTAAAAATGTGTTTAAAGAAATAAAAGTGGATGATTACCTTTGAAGTCTCAAAGTAGACTTGGGCATTGAATGAAAGAGGACCTCCACTAGTCCTTGGGTTAAAACAAGCTAGAACTAGGCATAAAAACAAGGCCCCATGAGTGGTAATTTTCGGCCATGTAGAAGAAGTTGTGGAAAAATGGTTTTTCTTACATTTTCTTTACCTTAAGAGAATGGAGAAGCTAAGGCACCCTCCAAGCTTATTTTCCCCCCTTCAATGGAGATTTCCCATGGCTCCAAAATGAAGCTTTTCCAATTTTGTAAAGATAGAAAGCTAAAGCTTGATCTAACTAAGAATATATGTGTTTAGTTTTGATTTGGAGCTAAAATGAGCAAGTTATGGAATTTGAAGATGAGGCAACCATGGAGGCAGCCCTCTCGGCCTTGGAGCAGGAGAGGAGAAGAAGAAACCGTGGGTGAAGGTGGGAAATGAAGAAGAGAGGAGAGAAGGTAGGCTAGTATAGAATTTGCTTTATAAAAACAAATAGTAACTTCTTTTACTTTACTCTTCTTTTCCTTTCTTATTTGATGAAGTCTTTGGTGACTCATTCCTTAGAAAACCGCCCCTCTTAAATAAGGCTAGTCATGGTCTTTGTTGACCAACTTATTAGACTTAGTTGATTAAAGACTAAACTAGGCACTATTTGATTACTATTCACAAACTAGTGCACATAATTGTGAAATTTTCGATTTCCCATTGATTTAGACTTCCTAATGTGATACTAAGTAGTACAAAAGTTAATAAAGAGTAATGATGGACATTTAGCTACTCAAAACCCATTTACAAGACAATTTTTCAAAATGTGCTTTAAAAACTTCTTAAAGCACATTTTGTGTTTAACTTGTTTTCAACCTTGGTTTTCTTTGGTAATTGGTTTAAAATGTCCATTCCTTATTACTAAAGTATTATAATGGTATTTGGGTGCTAATCAAAGTCACTCCAAGCTTAGAGCACGTTTTTGCCCAAATTGCCTTTAAGGCATTTTCTTGTGTTGTTCTTGGTTTATATTGTTACAATCTCTATAAGGCATATTTTTAGCCTTACTACATCATATATTGATGTTTACTTACCATACTTAGGTTTGGGGTATTTCAATCTACCCCCCTTAATAGAACTTTGTCCCCAAAGTTCCCATGCATCTTATCTTATTAGAATACCTGTCTTAACTCATTCCATAGATTATATAGATCATACTTATGTATACTTAAACTCATTGACTCATTAGATCCGTCATACGCTTATACTTAAAATCACAAAACATGCTTAAGCATGTATAGCACTCAAAATTCCCTTTGTTCCTTTTGATGATTAAAACATTCACATAATTTCCAATGTATTCTCCCATGTCACCGGTCCGTAGACAATGGCTCGTTCGTCTCGTCACCATGGGACAGAATACAACAACAAACTCTGCTCTCCCCATGTCACCGGTCCGATGACAAAGGCTTGTGCGTCCTCGACTTCATGGGCGAGACTCAGTAAAAAGGTATCCTTTTACGAGGTCATGTGAGGAATAATTCTTCTAATTAAAAATTCAATCAACTCCAATTTCATTTTATCCTAATGCCTCTATTCTTAGCGTGATTTAATTTATGACCACTGGTAGGGAGTTTTAGGAATCATCCAACCCTGATGTGATCAGCATCAGTGTAGAACTATCCTTCCCACCCCAATTTGTGTCTGGTTTCCCTGATCCCTAGAAAATCAAGTTCCACCCCACGTCATTTCAAACATCCAAATAATTCACTCATGTCCAATTTTCTATCTTTTAGTTCTTCTAATCATAATCAATACATCTCCAAAGTGTGGACTCAATCCATCAAACATTCCCGATTCATCTCTTAGTAATTACCTCAAGACTTAAATTCCTACTAAGTTCTATAACCGTCTCATACCAATTCTCACATCTTATATCTCATAGCGTTACTATCTTCTTCCTCATATTCATATCGAACAGTATCCATAGTGATATCTATTCTTATCTCACACTAGTCTCCTATCGACTCTACCTCATATATTCCTTATTTTTTAAGTCTCCTTAATCCTCTTCCTTAATTCTCTTAACTTGTACTCACACCGGAGTTAACAAGATAGATAATAATATGTATGGTATTACATCTTCTGTGTTGCAATAACCATGATTTATCTCAAAATGTTTATGTAAAACAAATTCTCAATTCTTTTGTGCTATGCACATCATGTTTATATAACATACGCTAAGCGGTTTTCACTCTTACCCCCCTAAAAATGGATTACGCCACGTAATCAACATTATATCATCCTTGAAAATAAGTTCAAGATGTCTAATTCTCACCAAGCATTCAAGCTTCCATGTCATCTATCTCACTAATAATTCGATCAGAAATGACTTAGTCTCTGTATCGAGGATTCGTAACGGTACTTATACCATTTTTTAACTTAGTTTTGATCTAAACCTCAAAGGTACTAATCTGCTAGCTTCCGCTGTGCGACTCTGATAATCTTAGGCTTAACTGCAGTTTCTTATCCTTTTTTAGAGATTGTATATCCTTCTGCCTCCTTACAGTTTAGGAATATTGGTCTCTCAGTGGACAAACGTGTTATCTTTTATATACACGGCCTTAATGGAGTTGTAAATCGTCTATCCATTCTCTGGAAGATCTTATGTATCTTAGTGTTTTTCAAATATAAATTGTTCTTCCAACTGACCTTTGGTGGAGGATGACCCTTAATCTGAAACTACTGTTTAGTGCTTATTGCGTTTACAGTCTTATCCTTAACCTCTTAAGACATGTCCTATGTCTATACTTTAATCTGTGCTCTTCGCACTTCATAACTCTCAATTATTTATTCTATGATTCCTTGTGTAGGGGGTTCAACTAAGGTCCTTCCCTTATACTGTTGTGGTGGTAGCTGCTCTTATCTGATCTTGTGTCGTTGTCCGTGTACGGAGTCGACTACTTCCAGTGTTCCTTACACCACTGTTTACATGCATGGGGTACCTTGCTGGTACATACTACTTACCCAACTAACTCATAAATGAGTCCATCAGGCCTGCAAGCCCTATGGGGTGCAGTCGTCCCACGTCTCGTTTAGTAAACCGTAGTGTCTGTCACACGTTTAGCCATTGCTAAAATGAAATATTCTGTGTCGATCTCCTCTTTCATCATCCAAATAACACTTATTGTTCTTCTTGAACTTAATCAGGAAAATCCATTTACTATGTTCTTGGGTATTGTATGCTCTAGTTCTTTTTGTACCCGTACTGCTCGGTCTCTTAGTGACTGAGGTCTCTTTCCATAGAGCCTCTTATATTCCTTCTCATATTTGTTTCTAGGAATGCACTTCCAGTTCCATAAGGAGTGGGTAGTGTGCTTCCTGTGAAATCTTACCTAACCAGGTCCAGACTACTCGCATCAATGCACAGTTCGTCTACCATCTTATCCCCTACTTATATCAGTCTAGCTTATAAATTTAATTGCCTCAGTGTCAGTATTTGACGGCTTATACATAACGGTCGCTTTACCGCGCACCCATGACTTAATCCCCTTATATAATTATTGTACCACGACCACTACTACCGTGGTAGCTGGCCTTTACCATGGTGCCCATTGATGGCGTAATACTTACTCATTTACTCTAATATATTATCTTACATTCAATCCTTTCTTGTGTAAACACACTGGGGTTCTCTCATTTCGGTGTATGGCGGTTGCCGTATCGTGTTGTTAAAATGGTCATCTCTTAATATGAAGGTGTTATACTTCAATTTCAGGTTCATAAGTAGGCTAATTTTTCTCACATTCTTTCATCCTTTATGATGTTATTTACCATGTAATCTAACCGGTTACTGAAGAAGTCATCCATTTACTCACAAGCTCTTCTGAGCGTGGTCACTTGACGTGCCATTTTGCGCACTCACTATGTTTATCTCTGACGATTACTGATTCTTAAATCCTGGGTGTTGGATATGAGGTCTGTCTCTGCAGCCTTCCTTATTACTCAAGTATATCTGGTATGTTCTAAGGTAATTTCAAGGTTTACAGTTTCCATTCTCTAACAAACGTATTCTCTATTAAGTGAAAGCCTTTTTGAGGGGTTTATTCCCACTCTTGGCCTACAACAAGGAGAGGTACCCACCTAAAAGGCATGGTTCGTTCTCCGCCCCTGCAATGTATACTATCTCATTATTCTCGTTGGGTCTTTTGCTGGCAATATTTTCCACAATCTAAGTTATAGGTTTGGTAACCGTTCATATCTACGAGTTGTAGTTCATTCGTGGCTTAAATAAGCTCTCTTATAACTTACTGTGCCTCGGGCTCTGATGTGGTTAACATCCTTGGCTCGTAGCCTCTTAGTGCTTAATGCCTCAGTTCATTACTTGTACTCTTACTCATCTGTAGGTCATCCTTATAAGATATGGTTCTTTGAACACTCTCCACGTTAGGTTACATACTAAATGTAGTATCGGGTTCATGGTAAGTTGTTGCATCCTCTTCCTGCTATGGAAGTTATTCAGGTGATCTGAGGTTACTTAGTGTCTTTGACAATACTGTCGTTTTATTAGACTTATGTCTTTTGCAAATAAGGGTAAGTTCGTATTAGGCGTTTGCCTTACAGTGTTCAAGTTGGATATCATCCTGTCATCTTATGCTTCCATCTCAATGCTTCGTTCACTTCCATGGACTACGCCACCGTTGATGATTGTTCACACTTGGGTGTTAATGAGTTAGGCAAACAGTATTAGCTGTCATTTATCAGTTTGTTCGGCTTGACTATGCCCGCTCTGTGGGGGTAGTCTTCTGAGCTTTCCTTTTCCAGAGTTGTACATCTTTAATCCTTAGTAGGTTATAGTTTACGTTCATTTTCTTTATCCTTGTTTTCTGGGCTTCCAACATCTTCATTGAAGAATGCTTATTACTGGTATTCTCAGTGATCAATCTGGGAGTCTTATCCCATTCTTGTTGAATGTTTATGTCGGCGGTCTCCATTATATTCCGTAATGCATTCCTTGTATGTTATCACTTACGTAGTGTTTTGCTCGCATTACTAAGCGATCTCTTATGTTTTCCTCTCGGGGTTTAGGTTTGATGTTCTTACCGCACTGTCGGTTTGTTGTTGTAGTAGATTGTACCGTTGCTAATATTTATATCGCTTAGTTTATGTCCAAGTTCTGCTCCCTGCTGACTGGTGTATCCACTCTTCTCATGATGGTCAGGCCGTCAGGCCCTTCCAAGTCTTATTCTCCCGTTCTTATAGATTTACAATCCGGTATTAGTGTGTACTTCAATGTAGTGTTCGGTTATCTCGCCATGATGGCTTTCCGTGTAGCTTAACCGTGGTAGCACTTGCTATGGCAAGTGCGCCATGCAAGATGAGCTTCCAAAACCGTGTGCGTCGGTAGTGGTATTCCACCTAGTTTCCATATCTTTGGTAGTCCTCGGGACTCCTTCAATGTTCTCTAATTTAGGATAACTAGCCATCCGGCAGTTTCCTGGTTATTTTGACAGTGCTATCACTTATCAGGGCGTTCCTCTTCTGAGGGAACCCCTTATTATTTACTCCTGTCTTATTCCTCGCTCCTGTCTCCACACATTTTATTGTGGTTACTAGTAATGATTCTCCTTTAGGCACTATATCGTAGTCCTATTCCGGTATACATTTGTATGAGTTTCTCCGTCTGGCCGCGTTGTGTCGGCCAGGTTTGTAATCTTCTTCATTGTATGGGGTTTGGAGTTCCCGTTCTTATCTGGACTTTCCAGTATCTTATCCTTAAGATTTATACTATCCCACTGTCATGCTCACTTGGATCATGTCCGGTACTCATGTCGCTTATCTTTTCTTACCCATTGCACCTTTAGTGCTTTTCTTATCATTGGTATGGAAGGTTATTTCGACTGCGTAGCACGTCGACCCATGTTACCGGTAATTACCGTTCCCTTATTGATAGAATTCCATAGGTAGGCCTGTTTTCTCTGTTGCGCTCCATTAAAAACTCCAAGTTCTCCGTAACTATTGTGCAACAAAATGTTTCTCGTATTGCTTGTTGTTAACTAACTGCCAGATCTGGTTTCCCCGTGTAAGAGAAGGCTTTCTTCTCTTTGGCGTTTGTTCCACATATTCAGGGTTAGGATGTGGAGGGCGGGTCTAGGTACTATGGATATCCGGTAAATACCGGGAAGTCCTAACAACGCACCACTCACTCTATCACTTAACCCTTAACCCATAACTCAAACTCAACCTCTGATTCCCTAAGTTCGGTAATTCTTGTTTAGAGAGTGAACTACAATCTCTGATAACAATTTTTGTAACACCCCATCTCGATACAATCGTGGTTATCACAACTACACAATATATACAAACTCTGCAGCGAATTTCAAATACATACCAGGACCCTTGCCACGGTTTGACTACAAAATATACCGAACATTAGTACATACAAAATCTTAACCAAATACATATCCTTCTTACAAAACCCCTCACAACCTATACATTTTACTAACTCAAATGCCATATGAGTGTACATGCACAACTCGTAGGCCACACTTAACCCATAACGCTTGTACCCCATCTTACTCTCACGACGGCCCGCCTCCTGACGTTCACCTGTGTAGTAAAAAAAGCCCCCAAAGGGGGTCAGCATGAATGCTGGTACGATCCTCTCATGGCCCCCAAGCTAACGTGGCTACGACGACTAATTGTCGATAGCATGGAGGTTGATTAGATGCACAACATAATAGAAGGTGCATTAAACAATCAATCCAAATATGAACAATCAAGTTCAAACACAATGAACGACTTAAATGTGTTCCCTTAATTAGTGAGTCAATTTTCACTCCTTAATTACATTTCCTCTTAATCTTAGTCCATCCTTATCTTACCTCAATCTTAGTCTTATCTTAATCTTAGAAAACAACCATCCTTTAAAAAGGAATGGATGTAGCTATCTTAGTCTTATAAACAACCATCCTTTAAATAGGAATGGTTGCAACTTATCTCAACCTTATCTTAATCTTAGAATACAAACACTCTTTAAATAGAAATGATTGTATCTTATCTCAATGTTTATTTTTGTCGGGTCAAAAGTGACCCTAGCCAATAGCTATTAACTCCACTGGTTGAATAAAACTTATCTTTATAATTAGGATTTAGGTGATCCTACCGCACCATCTAATGCCACCTACCTTGGACTGTATGTCCAAATGTAGCTGAGCCGGCAACCGACCCTAGGCAACAAGTCTGTAGAAAGTCCTTAAGCGGAAGTCAGATCTGCTATAGATACCGACCCCCTTTTTCCTTAGCATGCATGACCGGAGTCGTTCCGGTTCCTCACCTCCCCCCTAAGTTCCAGTTAGTAGAAGTCTCAAGACAATGTTTGTTGGTTAACCTCTTTCGGTTTATAACAAACTAATATTAGGGAGCGTTCCTTAGTCTCACTCAATTCCTTACAAACGTTGGTTCGTAAGTTCTCACGGTAAGTTGTGTTTGTTTTCAAACATCACACAACAATACAATAAACATAATGTTCCGGTTGCATGCTTTATCTTGTTTAGTGAGCACACAAAAACAAATAGCACACAAGCTGAGGGACACCTCGTTAGCAAGCTGGTCACAAGAAGAACTATACCGTTCACCGTTGGTCATTTCGGTTGCTTACTCTCCTCCGGAGTCCAAACTCTCAAGTCCTAAAACATTGATTCAGTTTTAGGTTGTTAATCACTTAACTTAATTCAACTTCATTAACATACTTAACCCATAATGATTCCCCACCTAACACCTCTTAAGTTTTACAACTTATTCTTACAACCTAAACTTAAACTTTTAAGTTCATACTTAACTTAATCCCTTAGGTCTTTATACCTCTAATCATCAATGCCCTTTTAATGGGGTACCATTAATACCTCTAAACCTCTTTAGGGTTTCTTTCTTCTTCTTTTTTTTCATCATTAGGGTCGACCGACCTTACCGACCGACCTTACCCAAGGTCGGTCCATTCCAGAACTTATTACCGTTTGAAAATTTTACCCCGATCGACCTTGCAAGTCCGGTCCCCAAGGTTGGTCCATTCCCGAGAGTTTCCCCGTGGGATATTTAGGCCCGACCGACCTTGTCAAGGTCGGTCCCAAGTTCGGTCCATTCCAGAGACTCAATTCGTACACAAAATACAAGCCCGACCAAACTTGTAAGTCCGGTCCCCAAGTTTGGTCGATTCCCGAAACTCTTTTCGGTAGTGTAAACTGAGCTCGATCGACCTTGCAGGTCCGGTCCCTAAGGTTGGTCAGCTCCAGAACCTTGTTTCTAAATTCCCATTTGACTCCAAACTTCTCCATAAGTTCCCCCATGTGTCCTAATACCACTTAGGCACCTAAACTAACCTTAGAACTTCTACCAAACTATCCAAAACAATTTCCAAAGATCTTCTTAAACATTCACTCAATCCTTTTAAAATCCTAACACTTAGGACTTATTTCCTTACATTTCCAACTTGTAACCTTACCAAAACTTCAACCAACCCAAGTGTTCCCTCCTTAACAGTTTGAGCACTTCATAGACATCATCTTTTCCATCTTCAGCTCATTTACCAAAACTTCCTCAAGTCACCTTGCATATCCATGCACCAATTCCTTTCTTTTCCATTTATTACTCATCATTCCTAAACTCTTGGACATACCTAATCATTTCTTCCCATCCTCTTAGCACCTTCCATGTTCTTCTTTTCCTTGACCTTCCTACACCCTCCTTAGACATCTACATTTCTTTTACTCAATTACTTACCATTCTCATTTTTGTAACACCCCAACCGTTAATCTCGTCATTACCTCTTAAACCGTTACTAATTACTCCTACTCACGCAGCGGAACTCTAACTACAACGAGGGGAGAAACAACGCCGTTAGCCACCCATGTGGCTAACCAGGCCTTTCTTACATACAGTAACGGTCTGATGAACTGGAACAACCGAGTACTTCATACAAATACAATACTCAATTCATATCTCTACTATACCGAGTCTACAATATACGGATGCCGATAACATACTCGGACTTACACCTCATTCAAACGCATAAGTAATTACAATCTAACTACCCATGCTCACAGCAGTCCCCGTCCTACTCTCTCGAACGGTGGTCAGCTTCAAGTACCTGCACACTAAAAACGTTCCCCCTAGGGCGTCAGCTTACGCTGAATATGAAATTCGCATATACCGCGTGCTAACCGCGGTACGCCGACTACTTGGGGTCGGATATACATGGAGTTCAATTTAATCAAACAACATGCATCATGGCAATACAATATATATGTATATCACACAAGGAATCTACATCCAATCACGGAACACGATTCCTAACTAACATAACAATGTTGTTAGTGGTAACTGGTTACTCTTAGGCATTGAGGGTTATTCCTCACTATGCCTTGTTTACTTATTCAATACCTCACCCGCTCTCTTGGGTTACTTATTCGTATACACACCCATTCTCTTGGGCTACTCATTCTTATACTTACCCATTCTCTCGGGTTACTCATACATATACTCACCCCTTTCTCTCGGGTTATTTATACTCATTATCTCACCCACACTCTTGGGTTATTCATACTCAAGCTCTTGTAGATTCTCGAGACACTACAGGTCTCCTACGTCACGCTTGTTACTCTCTTTACATACTTAAGCCAAAACTCATGGCTCTCTAGCATAGTCTTACTTCCCCGGTTTCGACCCTACTCTGGGTCTAGCATGGTGGGAAGGTTCAACTAGCTCACGGAACTCTCTCCTAGTTCCTATCTCTTTTACTTAGGTCCGACTACTCTCGGACTACTCTCGTTCCCATACACTCCTCTCTCGGAGTTATAATAATATCATGTATATTAGTCTAGAAGCATCATTCTCGATGTTTCTAATGACTTTGGGAACTTTACTTAAATTCGGGTAATCTTAGGTTTAAGTGTTCCCCTCACAATCATATGCTTGTACATTCGGATATTTTCTTATACCGGGTAAAATCCTCATATAGGAGGTCGACCATGTCTCAAGGGAGTTACATAGTCCCTTAGGTCTCTTTTACCTTTCTTATAAGTTCACATTATTGGACTAACTTCAATCCGCTCGATGGAGGTCATTTATCTCTCCACTCATATTTATTTCGTGGATTGTTTCAATAAGGTTCTCTAACCGTTATCGGGTATATACTCAACCCGTACATCTCCTCACATTTTAGGGAGTTCATATGTTTGTGTTATCGTTATACTTTAATCGATAGCTTGTGTGTGTTTGCATATTACTATTGTTCATGAGACTACCCGATCTACGGGTTTCTAGTCAATCACTACTCTCTATGAGTCGGTCTATGCGCTATGTTAGACCACACCGGTGTACAAGTATGTTAGTTCATACAACATACAATAAGGCATCCATAATCAAACAAGGGATTATTTTCATGCTTTAATTTTGATTAAGCCGGCACACAAACACACAAATCAGAGTAACTCGGTTAGCATACGGGGCATGAGAAAATCATACCTTTCACCGGGTTTTTTCTTTTACCGTGTCATCTCGCCATGCTCGGGTCACGCACGATTCTCTGATAATGTTTCAAACATTATTATTAATACTAAGCTCATACGGTACATTATTAAATGCTACTCCCGTACTTACCCCGTTATCCCATTATCTCGGTTTTACTTTTGTTAATTTGAGTTCTCACTTCTCAATCACTTCTAACACTTTCTTACACTTCCTAGGGCCTTTACATGTCACCAAACAAGGCCTTAACATCTTATAACATCATTAACTCATTCAAACCCCCCATCATTTACAACCTTTAAAACACTCACGGCATGATTCTGGGGGTGGTCCGGGACTTGGTCCTTACCTAAAGTCCCGGACCAATTGTTTTCCTAACTCTCGGCTGATTTTAGACTATGGTCCGGGACCTTGTCCTGGAGTATAGTCCCGGACCAGGGGTGTGCTGCAACTCTCGACCGTTTTTTAAGTGTGGTCCGGGACTTTGTCCAAGGACCAAGTCCCGGACCCTGCTAAAACCTGCTCCAAACTTGATTTTTCCACTCCAAATCAATCCTTAAACCACCCTTAATCTTTCCATAAACTTTCCACATGTTTAACCACCTTTAAACATGCTCCAAACCTCTTCAAATCATGGGTTAAACCCTTACCCAAATTCTTACTCAAAATCACTTATATTCCATAACTAGTTTTTCTCTTGTTTTCTACTAGACTTGTAACAGATTTGGTTTCTTCTTTAAACCATTCTAACCTCACTTACTGATGCCATTCCAAGCATTCACATGGCATTATTTTTACTCCTAACACACTCTCCTTCAAAGTTTGGTTTTCTAACCATTAACCAACCACCTAAATCTCTTAACTCACCTAGTTTCTTCCTTAACATAAAAACTCAAGACTATCCACTCCTAGGTGAATTTTGACAGCACTTACTTGCTTGCTCCTAAGCATTATCACCACACTAAAACAGCTCACAACACTTCTCTCACGCTGTTTGGTTTAGGCATTAATAATCACACCAAATTCCCATGGTTCACACATATGCCTAGCTTAGTTTCCTAGGCTTGTTTGCACACTTAAACCACATTAAACATTCACACTCAACTAACAATATTGTAGCATCATTACTACTCTAATTCAAGGTCATTACTTATGTTCAAAAATGTGTTTTACATAGACAAAACCAACTCAAGGTAAGTTCAATACCTTGTTAGTTTTCTGTTTTCTCTTCCCTTCTTCTTCCTTCTCTTGTTCTTTCCTTCTCTTCTTGTTTCCACACCCACCAATGGGTTTAGATTGCTAACTACAATCACATTCCCATGCCATACACAATAAGCTAGTTAATTCACACATCCCTCACTAACCCTAGAATTTTCAAGAGCTAGTTTTCAAAGCTTAGCTTAGGCATTACCTTAGAACACCCAAAAGGATAGCTTGGCAATCAAAAGGGTGAAGTTCCAGCACTCCACAAAGGCAAGTGAAACCGGCTGAAGCAAGGATGGAGAAGGAACTCACGTTGGAATTTTCCAAAAATCAAAGGAAGCTAGACAATGGAGATTTTGAACTTGCTTCTTACCTTAAGGAACCAAGGAGTGGTATTAGAACCAAACGGCACCTTCAACCTTCAATTTCCAGATTTTTCCATGGAGGTCAAGTGTGAGCTTTTTGGATTTTGAAGGGAGGGAAATGTTCCCCAAGTTGAGAGGAATCCAATGGTGAAATTATTTTGCAATTTGGTGTTGATTTGAACCTTGTAGAAGAAGAAGAAGAAGAGCTGATGGTGGCTCTTGCAAATCGCCATGGAGCTTCAGAGAGGAAGAAGAGAGCTCAGGTGGGAAGTGGGAAAAGAAATCGTGAGAGAAAGAATGAGGAGCAAGAGAGAGATTAAGTGGGTTTGTACTATTTACTTTTTGATTTTACTTTTCTTTTCTTTCTTTATTTTCTAACTAATAAACAAGAGAGGGGGAGGCTGCTACTCTAATAAAACCGGCCCCCACTAGCTAATTAAGCTAGAGCGTTTTTCAGTTTCTGACAGAAAACGCTCGTTATTTTACCCGGTTTGGCACTATTCACTAACCGGGCCCGTTTTTCGGATTTTTCTCGTTTCTTTATTTTTAATGGCTATTAAGCTTCCATTAATACTTAATTATAGTTATATCAACTATAATTTTTACGGGTCCATTTGACCACTTAAAGTCACGTTTTCGGGTTTTCTCGAAAAACGTGTTTTAAAACTCCGTTATCGTTTTAATCCATTATTTGGATTCGTTTTCTTCGGGAATCATTCCCGTATACTAATTAGGCCTAACTAAGCCTTAGGAATCCATCTCGGACCCTCTCGAGATCATATATCTCTTACACTCATTTAACGCGCATTTTAGCGTTTTTCGCTTTTCAAGCGTTTTCTCTTTTCTTTTGGTTTTATTCTTTTTACCAATACTCTTTAGGCACCATTAGGCCTTTTATAATCATATTAGAGTAATTTAATCGCCATTTTTAGATCCGGGGTATTACAATCTACCCCCCTTAGGAACTTTGTCCTCAAAGTTGATGAATCTAGGTGGTTACTCTCATGGCATTCATGCCAAGGTTATAGTACATGTATAACCCTACTGACTCCACAAGTCAGTCTCATTTCATACTACACATACCACACACATATCACAGCATGTATAGCAATCAAAATACTCTTTTTACTCTCTCCATGGAATCGGTCCGAAGACAAGAAGGCACTACAGTCCTCGAATCCATGTTGAGTGATATACTACTGATCCCTCAGGTACCGGTCACGTTGAACACTTACTCTTTCTGGTTCACGGCCGTTTCATGACAAATGGGCACTTACTCTCTCTGGCCCACGGTCCCTTCGGTTCTGATCAAAACGTTACACATATACATATCCTCAGGCACTCTGGTTGACTCACTCAACACAGGAACTCTCAGGGTACTCTCCCCGTCCCGCTGCCTTTGGAAAAATCACACACTGACACCGCCCCAACCGGTCACTTAGGACCGCCGCACGTACGGTGCAATGGTTTCAAAACTAATACACGCCCACCGTTCTACCGGTCATCAAGACTTAAGGCTCAGCCATCGGCGGGTGATAGCGGTTTCAAAACCAGTTTCATTTCCATCTTCATACTTGAAGAAATTCTTTTTCAAAATCTGTTTGAAAATTCTTTTTAAAACATCACACAACTCCAAATCAGATTTATGGTAGCTGTATCTTTCTTAGCGTGATTACTTGTGACCACTATAGGGAGCTTCAGGAATCATCTAACCCTGATGTGATCAGCATCAGTGTTGAACTATCCTTCCACCCCAATTTGTGTTCGGTTTCCCTTGATCGCTAGCAGATCAAGTTCCACCTCCCACGTCAGTTTCAAACATCAGATAGTCAAACATTTTTGTTTTCTATCTTTTACTCTTTCTAGTCATATTCACGAAACAATTCGTTTCAATTAATCTCTAGTTCCTAGTACTTAGGTCATTTGTCATTCTCATTGCTTCACTACTTTACCTAGGTATTCCATACTTATGGCTTCATTTACTCAAATTGTTGCTCAATTTAAAACACATAACATACAACTCCAAAGGATGGAACTCACTCCATCTATCATTCTCAAATAAAATCACCTAGGGAACTCACTCCCTCTTAGGTTACACATCGGTTTCATGCCGATTCATACTCATCATAACTCATGTCTAATCTCACTAGACATATACTATAGGGATTCTCATTCCCTAGGAGTCTCTCTACTCCTCTTTTCATAAATATTACATACTCGTTACTTGCATCACTCATGCACAATACTCATTATTACACAATGAATGGGTACATATGTTTATGTAACATAAGTTCCAATCATCAAAACAATTTCTTTTTGTGCTATGCACATAGTAGTTTACGCACCAATACGTAAAACATACTCTAAGCGGTTTCTCGCCCTACCCCCCTTAAAAGGGGTTACGCCCGCGTAACCAACCATATGTTATCACTGAACATTGGTTCATTAATTCGAGTATTATGAAGTGTTTTAACTTCAGTACGGTTAATTAACTCATAACCGGGTTCGGTTCTAGCCTCTAAGGCTTCAAGGGGTTTATGACATAGGTATACTTAACCCTGAATCACGGTCCACAAGCTTCTGCTGCGTGACCTGATAACTAGAGCTTAATTCGCTCTTTGGTATTCTCCATGTATTTCAATCGTCGCTTGGTATCTCTTACCGTATGCGAATTCGATGAATTTTAGATTGTCTCTCCAGTTCTCTGGGAATCTACTTCGTATAACACTGTATACCTTTGTGATTATTCACTTTTTTTTCCCGACTTGTTGTCGGTTGAGGTCAAGCTACTACTTAGCATGTAGTGCTTCCTCGTTTAATAGTGGCTCATGGATTATGTTTGTTTCTTGGTTCTGTACCAGAGTTCTTCATTCATACTACTCTGCATTTTTCCACATATCGATCCTGGGCCCTGTGGGTTACTGCCCACGTTCTTTGTGCATCTTTGGCCAATGGCCGCACGGTTATCTCTCTAGATTCTCACTCAACAGGCTTCGTTGACATTTCTCAATTCCTGGCTCTCCCACTTGATCATTACCGCACAAGTGCAATACCAAAACACTCAGTCATACAGAGTGCAGAAGCGTAAACCCTTGACAGTAAATCTCTCATGAGATAGGAATGAATGTCTCCTTTACCACATTTCTTCATCAACTCTAATCACTATCCGAATATACTCTTACAATGGTCGCTTACTGCGTACCTTGTTCTACTCGTTACAACATTTGTTTACATGGCATCCGCTACTACTTTAGCTTCTGCTCATGTACTCCCGCCATTTATACTATGGCTTGCCATTCACTTGGCTCAATGAAATACGTTACTCTTTAAATCTCTCTGCGCGCTTGCGCACTGCTTACTCTGCAGTTCATACTGTACACATACAGTGTTCACTACTCATCCGATTACTCTATCGGTTTCCTTTGTACTGCCATCAAGGTTCCTCTTTACACACTACTATAGTTCATATGCTCCTTGGCAATATACACATGCTCAAGTTTTACTACACCGCTCTAGCGGTTTCACATTTCATGCCTAGGGTAGCCTTTCTCTGGAGGATTCACGCAATTGCCGCTCCCTAGGCCCCACATAACAAGTGGTATCCCCACTCTAAGGTAGGGGTTCGTGCTCCACAATAACTCTTATGCCTTTATGCATAGTTTTACAACGTTTGGATCTACGTATTGTAGTTGGTTTTATCGGCTTACAAGCCACCTTGCCTCGAGTCATGCTCCATGCGGCTGTTTATAGGTTTCTTCTTCTCCGTATGCCATTAAATGGTTAGGAGGTATTTATGGGCTCTTTGATATGGTTGTCTCACCACTCTTCCGTACTTGGAAGGCCCTTTTTTACTAGGTATTAATTCATGCCCTCTAGCAATTTAGGGTATCCCGTGTTACAGGGATCCCTTCGGGTTTTACCCGAGTGTTTGCTTAAACACTTGTGTTCTCAACACGATGTTTCGTTCAAGTACTGTTGACTCCGGCACCCTTCTCGGATTGCTCCTGGGTGTTACTGAGTAATGCCATTACATCTGGCTTGTACTCATGGTTATGTTCAGTTGTGACTTCGCCTTGCGGCTATGTCCTTGACTATCCCGTTTAGGGTTGTAATGTCTCTCATTATTGGGTAGATCCTTGGTACCTTCTAATACCTTCTAGGTCTGGTCATTATTCTCTTCAGTGAGGTATAAAGTGGGAATTCTATCCCGTTTATCGTACATTAATAAGTTCATTTAGGCATTCGCCGTATTATTTACACTGGTATTCACCCAGTTATTAGGTATTTCCTGAGACATATCCAATGTCTGTACTTAATACTCTGTGCTTCTCGCACTTCTTAACGTTATGTTCTTAGCTCCATCATCCTACTGGATTCTTGACTCCTTAGCTTAGTAAGCTTCTTTGTGTTTTCGATCATTCGAGTGTCCAACTGTCTTGGTTTGAATTGGCTCTTTCGTCCGTAGTATGGAGTGGGCTACTTCCCGTGTACCGTACTCTACTTGTATACATACATGGAGTATCTTATTGATACGTTACCACTTACCCGACTAACTCATAACTGGTCTGTCAGGCCCGCAAGCTCCTTTGGAGTGCGGTTGTTCCATGTCTCGTTTGTGTACACTTGTAGTGTCGGTCACGCCTAAGTGAAGTATTCTGTTGCCAACTCCTCTTATATGGTCCTATAACTTATCGTGGTTCACTGGTTTGGTTTTAAAACTTTGGGGGTTTTTGGAAAATTTTTTTTCTGAAAGGAAGTTCAAGTTTTAATGTAAGTTCTTCATGGCATTTCTGCCGGCTGTTCTTACCGAGTCCAGCTTCTCGCTGACTGGTATGTTCTTTATAAATGATCAGGCCGTTATGCCTTTTCAAGGTTTCGTTTCACAATTCTTAGGGTTTAAGTGGCTATATTGGCTTTGTTCGCCATCTTGGTACTTGCTAAGTACTGTCACTTGTTAAGATTCTTCTTAACGGTCCCGTTATTACTGCACTTGCCGAGGCAAGTGCGCGGTACAGGCGGTTTTTAGGTTAACTCATACCGGTCACGGTATTGTTCACATTGTATTGGTAGCCTTGGCGGCTCTTCCTTGATCCTTTAGTTGGATAACTGCTCCTTAGAGCAGCTTCTCATTCCTCTTGACATGACTGTCATTCATTTAGGTGCTCCTCCACTCTCGGAGTTCCTTAATTACTTTAATTCTATGCTTTACCTCGTTGCTCGTTCCCACGTCTTTACTGTGGTTACCGAGGTTTAACTTATTTAGGTACTACTTCTGTAGTCCTATTCGGGTATATCCCGTAGTATGCTCGTAGCTGTCTAAGCTGTATCAGTTAAGTATTGCAACCTCTTTGGGTGTGGCAGGGTGGGTGCATCTACCTTGACTAGATCTTAGTCAATATGTACCATTGGTGGTATTGGTTAACTATGGCGGTCCGTAGACATGTGTCCCGGTTCTCGTTAGTTTCTCATAAGTCCGTCTGTGCACGGTTGGTGCTCCTTCTCACTGCTGCTCGACCAGCTGGGTTCTCGCGACTGCTAAGCATGTCGCCCCAGGCTGCCACAAATTCTGGTCTCCTTGGATTAGGATGTCTCGACCTTCGTCATTGCATGCAGTTATTGTCGTTCCAGCGGCTCCGTCTCCGGGGTTTCCGGTTCTCGGGATCCACCGCATGACAGATTCTGGTTCATATTGATACATTAATTAAGTAACTGCCAGGTCGGGTTTCCCGTCTCTCTGGCGTTCTTTCCCGAGCTTTTAATGCGGGGGTTGTGGAGGGCGGGTTGGTATTGTAGGTATCCAGATCATACTGGAAGTTCCTAACTAGCGCATCTCTCACGCTACCACTCAACCCATAGCCCTAAGTCTCTAATTCCTAACTCGGTATTTCCTAAGCTCGGTATTTCCAGTCATCAGAGCGATACTTCGCTCTGATACCATTTTTGTAACACCCCAACCGTTAATCTCGTCATTACCTCTTAAACCGTTACTAATTACTCCTACTCACGCAGCGGAACTCTAATACAACGAGGGGAAACAACGCCGTTAGCCACCCATGTGGCTAACCAGGCCTTTCTTACATACCGTAACGGTCTGATGAACTGGAACAACCGAGTACTTCATACAAATACAATACTCAATTCATATCTCTACTATACCGAGTCTACAATATACGGATGCCGATAACATACTCGGACTTACACCTCATTCAAACGCATAAGTAATTACAATCTAACTACCCATGCTCACAGCAGTCCCCGTCCTACTCTCTCGAACGGTGGTCAGCTTCAAGTACCTGCACACTAAAAACGTTCCCCCTAGGGGGTCAGCTTACGCTGAATATGAAATTCGCATATACCGCGTGCTAACCGCGGTACGCCGACTACTTTGGGTCGGATATACATGGAGTTCAATTTAATCAAACAACATCAGCATGGCAATACAATATATATGTATATCACACAAGGAATCTACATCCAATCACGGAACACGATTCCTAACTAACATAACAATGTTGTTAGTGGTAACTGGTTACTCTTAGGCATTGAGGGTTATTCCTCACTATGCCTTGTTTACTTATTCAATACCTCACCCGCTCTCTCGGGTTCTTATTCGTATACACACCCATCCTCTTGGGCTACTCATTCTATACTTACCCATTCTCTCGGGTTACTCATACATACTCACCCCTTTCTCTCGGGTTATTTATACTCATTATCTCACCCACACTCTTGGGTTATTCATACTCAAGCTCTTGTAGATTCTCGAGACACTACAGGTCTCCTACGTCACGCTTGTTACTCTCTTTACATACTTAAGCCAAAACTCATGGCTCTCTACTAGCATAGTCTTACTTCCCCGGTTTCGACCCTACTCTGGGTCTAGCATGGTGGGAAGGTTCAACTAGCTCACGGAACTCTCTCCTAGTTCCTATCTCTTTTACTTAGGTCCGACTACTCTCGGACTACTCTCGTTCCCATACACTCCTCTCTCGGAGTTATAATAATATCATGTATATTAGTCTAGAAGCATCATTCTCGATTTTCTAATGACTTTGGGAACTTTACTTAAATTCGGGTAATTTAGGTTTAAGTGTTCCCCTCACAATCATATGCTTGTACATTCGGATATTTTCTTATACGGGTAAAATCCCAATAGGAGGTCGACCATGTCTCAAGGGAGTTACATAGTCCCTTAGTCTCTTTTACCTTTCTTATAGTTCACATTATTGGACTAACTTCAATCCGCTCGATGGAGGTCATATCTCTCCCTCATATTTATTCGTGGATTGTTTCAATAAGGTTCTCTAACCGTTATCGGGTATATACTCAACCCGTACATCTCTCACATTTTAGGGAGTTCATATGTTTGTGTTATCGTTATACTTTAATCGATAGCTTGTGTGTTGTGCATATTACTATTGTTCATGAGACTACCCGATCTACGGGTTTCTAGTCAATCACTACTCTCTATGAGTCGGTCTATGCGCTATGTTAGACCACACCGGTGTACAAGTATGTTAGTTCATACAACATACAATAAGGCATCCATATCAAACAAGGGATTATTTTCATGCTTAATCTTGATTAAGCCGGCACACAACACACAAATCAGAGTAACTCGGTTAGCATACGGGGCATGAGAAAATCATACCTTTCACCGGGGTTTTTTTCTTTTACCGTGTCATCTCGCCATGCTCGGGTCACGCACGATTCTCTGATAATGTTTCAAACATTATTATTAATACTAAGCTCATACGGTACATTATTAAATGCTACTCCCGTACTTACCCCGTTATCCCATTATCTCGGTTTTACTTTTGTTAATTTGAGTTCTCACTTCTCAATCACTTCTAACACTTTCTTACACTTCCTAGGGCCTTTACATGTCACCAAACAAGGCCTTAACATCTATAACATCATTAACACTCAAAACCCCCATCATTTACAACCTTTAAAACACTCCGGCATGATTCTGGGGTGGTCCGGGACTTGTCCTTACCTAAAGTCCCGGACCAATTGTTTTCCTAACTCTCGGCTGATTTTAGACTATGGTCCGGGACCTTGTCCTGGAGTATAGTCCCGGACCAGGGGTGTGCTGCAACTCTCGACCGTTTTTAAGTGTGGTCCGGGACTTTGTCCAAGGACCAAGTCCCGGACCCTACTAAAACCTGCTCCAAACTTGATTTTTCCACTCCAAATCAATCCTTAAACCACCTTAATCTTTCCATAAACTTTCCACATGTTTAACCCTTTAAACATTCTCCAAACCTCTTCAAATCATGGGTTAAACCCTTACCCAAATTCTTACTCAAAATCACTTATATTCCATAACTAGTTTTTCTCTTGTTTTCTACTAGACTTGTAACAGATTTGGTTTCTTCTTTAAACCATTCTAACCTCACTTACTGATGCCATTCCAAGCATTCACATGGAATTATTTTTACTCCTAACACACTCTCCTTCAAAGTTTGGTTTTCTAACCATTAACCAACCACCTAAATCTCTTAACTCACCTAGTTTCTTCCTTAACATAAAATACTCAAGACTATCCACTCCTAGGTGAATTTTGACAGCACTTACTTGCTTTCCTAAGCATTATCACCACACTAAAACAGCTCACAACACTTCTCACGCCTGTTTGGTTTAGGCATTAATAATCACACCAAATTCCCATGGTTCACACATATGCCTAGCTTAGTTTCCTAGGCTTGTTTGCACACTTAAACCACATTAAACATTCACACTCAACTAACAATATGTAGCTCATTACTACTCTAATTCAAGGTCATTACTTATGTTCAAAATGTGTTTTACATAGACAAAACCAACTCAAGGTAGGTTCAATACCTTTAGTTTTCTGTTTTCTCTTCCCTTCTTCTTCCTTCTCTTGTTCTTTCTCTTCTTCTTGTTTCCACACCCACCAATGGGTTTAGATTGCTAACTACAATCACATTCCCATGCCATACACAATAAGCTAGTTAATTCACACATCCCTCACTAACCCTAGAATTTTCAAGAGCTAGTTTTCAAAGCTTAGCTTAGGCATTACCTTAGAACACCAAAAGGATAGCTTGGCAATCAAAAGGGTGAAGTTCCAGCACTCCACAAAGGCAAGTGAAACCGGCTGAAGCAAGGATGGAGAAGGAACTCACGTTGGAATTTTCCAAAAATCAAAGGAAGCTAGACAATGGAGATTTGAACTTGCTTCTTACCTTAAGGAACCAAGGAGTGGTTTTAGAACCAAACGGCACCTTCAACCTTCAATTTCCAGATTTTTCCATGGAGGTCAAGTGTGAGCTTTTTGGATTTTGAAGGGAGGGAAATGTTCCCCAAGTTGAGAGGAATCCAATGGTGAAATTATTTTGCAATTTGGTGTTGATTTGAACCTTGTAGAAGAAGAAGAAGAGAAGATAGCTGATGGTGGCTCTTGCAAATCGCCATGGAGCTTCAGAGAGGAAGAAGAGAGCTCAGGTGGGAAGTGGGAAAAGAAAACATGAGAGAAAGAATGAGGAGCAAGAGAGAGATTAAGTGGGTTTGTACTATTTACTTTTTGATTTTACTTTTCTTTTCTTTCTTATTTTCTAACTAATAAACAAGAGAGGGGAGGCTGCTACTCTAGAAAAACCGGCCCCCACTAGCTAATTAAGCTAGAGCGTTTTTCAGTTTCTGACAGAAAACGCTCGTTATTTTACCCGGTTTGGCACTATTCACTAACCGGGCCCGTTTTTCGGATTTTTCTCGTTTCTTTATTTTAATGGCTATTAAGCTTCCATTAATACTTAATTATAGTTATATAATCAACTATATTTTTACGGGTCCATTTGACCACTTAAAGTCACGTTTTCGGGTTTTCTCGAAAAACGTGTTTTAAAACTCCGTTATCGTTTTAATCCATTATTTGGATTCGTTTTCTTCGGGAATCATTCCCGTATACTAATTAGGCCTAACTAAGCCTTAGGATTCCATCTCGGACCCTCTCAAGATCATATATCTCTTACACTCATTTAACGCGCATTTTAGCGTTTTCGCTTTTCAAGCGTTTTCTCTTTTCTTTTGGTTTTATTCTTTTTACCAATACTCTTTAGGCACCATTAGGCCTTTTATAATCATATTAGAGTAATTTAATCGCCATTTTTAGATCCGGGGTATTACACATGATCTTACACTCTTATACATTCCTAGTCAATCTACAACATTCTCCTTCAATCTTCACTAATTACACAAACTTCCCAAAACTCTCATTGTTATATTCTCAAGTTCATACCTAGATCACCTTAAAGCATTATACATCTTTCCCTCCAAATTTTTGCACAAGTTTAACCATTACTCATACTATGACTTTGGTGTGTTCAATACACCCACCTAAATTCTAATTTCATCATAGACACTTCCAGGTCATTCAAAACCTCAAGAACTACTTAGTTAACTCATTTCCACTCAAATTCCTCATAATGATCCCTAGTGAATCCTAGGGCATATTAACTCACCTCCACCACTTAAACACTTTGCTTTCTACTAAAATTTCGCGATAGCTTCTCTAATATATTATCATGCCCAAATGCATTGTTTTCTTCATTCAACCATCTCACACACATCAAGTTCTTTCTCATCATATTTTATCACCCAAACCAACTCATTCACAACAAACTCAATATAATGCAATAATCTTAAATTGCATAGCACTAAGGCTCTTAAATAACATGGCTCTTAGGCCCTTAAATGACATAAACTCAAACACTGAATTTCTCACATATAAAAGCTTTCAACCTGCAAATACACCCATCAATCTCATAGTAGTTATAATGCTCTTAAAATCCATCTTAAACTTATCTTACTAACTCATTCCCACTGGCTCCTTAATCACAAGTTAACAAGCTTGGTTAAATTCTTTTTCCAAGGTTATATAACCTATTACACAATGTAAGCTCTAAGCCATATTAGTACTTATCTAAATACCACCCCTAAAACCTTAAACCACCATTAGCTAAGCATTTTACCTTGTTTTTCCAAGCTTATCTTAACTTCCTCCTTAGACCTTCTTCTTGGATGAATCTTGGCCACCCATTAAATTTCCTTTGCCAATGTTCTAATCAATATACAATGACTCTCATGAGTGCTAAACAATACACTAACCTTGAGGAATGAAAACCTAGGTTAAAAATGTGTTTTAAGACATAAAAGTGGATGATTACCTTTGAAGTCTCAAAGTAGACTTGGGCATTGAATGAAAGAGGACCTCCACTAGTCCTTGGTGAATAAAACAAGCTAGAACAAGGCATAAAAACAAGGCCCCATGAGTGGTAATTTTCGGCCATGTAGAAGAAGTGGTGGAAACATGGTTTTTCTTACATTTTCTTTACCTTAAGAGAATGGAGAAGCTAAGGCACCCTCCAAGCTTATTTTCCCCCCTTCAATGGAGATTTCCCATGACTCCAAAATGAAGCTTTTCCAATTTTGTAAAGATAGAAAGCTAAAGCTTGATCTAACTAAGAATAATATGTGTTTAGTTTTTGATTTGGAGCCAAAATGAGCAAGTTATGGACATTTGAAGATGAGGCAACCATGGAGGCAGCCCTCTCGGCTTGGAGCAGGAGAGGAGAAGAAGAAACCGTGGGTGAAGGTGGGAAATGAAGAAGAGAGGAGAGAAGGTAGGCTAGTATAGATATTTGCTTTATAAAGTAAATAGTAACTTCTTTTACTTTACTCTTCTTTTCCTTTCTTATTTGATGAAGTCTTTGGTGACTCATTCCTTAGGAAACCGGCCCCCTCTTAAATAAGGCTAGTCATGGTCTTTGTTGACCAACTTATTAGACTTAGTTGATTAAAGACTAAACTAGGCACTATTTGATTACTATTCACAAACTAGTGCACATAATTGTGAAATTTTCGATTTCCCATTGATTTAGACTTCCTAATGTGATACTAAGTAGTACAAAACTTAATTAAAGAGTAATGATGGAAATTTAGCCACTCAAAACCCATTTACAAGACAATTTTTCAAAAATGTGCTTTAAGACTTCTTAAAGCACATTTTGTGTTTTACCTTGTTTTCAAGCTTGGTTTTCTTTGGTAATTGGTTTAAAATGTCATTACCATATTACTAAAGTCTTATAATGGTATTTGGGTGCTAATCAAAGTCACTCCAAGCTTAGAGCACGTTTTTGCCCAAATTGCCCTTAAGGCATTTTCTTGTGTTTTCCTTGGTTTAAATTGTCTACCAATCTCTCTAAGGCATATTTTAGCCTTACTACATCATATATTGATGTTTACTTAACATACATAGGTTTGGGGTATTTCAAAAATTATACAGATAGGGAGTGACCATTTGTTCACAAGACCAATCCGGTAGAATCCAGCATTATCTAAATAACAATTGCGCAAATCAGTGCACTCGTGTAGCATAAAAAACTTTGAATCACATCGGCATAATAAAAAGATTGAATTTGGAAGTTAAATATTTTCTAATACAGATCCTTGGTCGAGTAGCAGATTTAGAAGCAAAATGATATAGGGGTGATCATTTTGATTCTAAGATTAAACCGATCAATTTAAGATTACAGCTCTTTTTTTTAATTCAGAAGAAAAATCAGAGTGTTCACATATTAGTGAGGATTCTTTAAAATGATGAATCATTTTGTGTATGAATTTCCTCCGGCAGATGCTGGAGTTTGATCTAAGGAGCTGCGAATGTAAAACTTGACAGAGAAGCAAAATGCAACATAATAGTAGTTGTAACAGAATGAGCATGAACACAAGTTTAAGAGGCTGCTTTAAAAGAAAAATGAATGAAATTCAGAAAACGAATATGCTTATAAAGAAGTACAAAAGACAGGTGGAGTTGAACCATTCGATCAGACTAATCACACACTCAGGTTATTGCACATCTTTAACAACGTAACAGGAAAAATTGTACCTCAAACAAGGATCTGAGTTACTGTACTATGAAGCTGAAAGATTAAAGTTCTAAAATATAGGTTGCAAAGTTTTTCATACTGATGACAACAGAGGCAAAGCTTCTTAGCATATAGTGAAGCATGGAATTGGCCAGAAAAAAAAAGCTAAACAAGGACTAGAGAATTTTGAGCGCAAAGGGAACAACTGAGATCAATTTGATTTTAAATAGTCAGAACATCTTTCTGAATGGAAGTTTCCCAAAGCAGATGAGGTTTTCTCGTACCCTGGTGGATGGCTGTACTGACCATATCAGAAAAACAATCAGAAGAATTCTTCTGTGAAAAAACTCGGGTTTGGGAAGTACAAAACTAATAGCTTGACTATTTTAGTACAGATCTTCTAAACATAGGGTATCACTGGCGAATGCGACAAGTGTTTTGTCTAGAAGATTATTCCCTTAGTAGCAGTAAAAATATACACTGATGCGCATTTCTTTATGTAGAAATCAGTTTGAAATAGATTGATGCTGAACATTTGCAATATAGAAAGATTTGAGCAGAATTTCAGTATATGTTTTGACCTTGCTCACATAAATCATTGAGGAAGCAAATTATCCAGGAAATTTTAACACCCTAAAATGCAGATTCTGTTTTAGAAACAAAAGTTAGAGTGAAGCGGTGATGTCTAAAAGATGTATGTGAAGTCTGAAATTTAGATCATAATTGAAACAGAAGCAGTTTCATAATAAAAACAGACACAATCCAAGCTTTATGAAACATAAAAATCTTTAGAGGTTTGTAATTTTCCTCAAAAATCCAGTCAAGCTAGACAAGAAAATCAAGGATGTACCAGAAACTTATACGTTAAACACAAAGAATTTGCGTTGTCTAGCAAAACAGTAGCTTTTCTAAAAAGGAAGTGAAATTTTCAAATGCAGTCCTAACTTTTAAGATTAGACACACAACACTAAAATGAAGTGGGATATATCTGAGAATTTTGGTAAGGAATTTTGTTCTTCTTGTTGTTTGGCGATTCAATTTTGTAAATAACAATACCAGTTTTTGAATGCCCTTCTAATTAAGCAGCAGGAGAGCAGACCTTTCAAACGCATCAATATCATCTAAGTTTTAAGATTAATGGACTTATCTCAGCGATTTGTGTTCTCAACTGTCTGTAGAGTTCATCATCCCTTCTCCATTTTACCAGTGGTGTCTGTGCTTGATGCGGCCAAGAATGACGCGGCCAAGAAATCGATGTGGTCAAGAAGCTGATGCGGCCAAGAACTGATGCGGCCAACAAGTCGATGCGGCTAAAGAAGTTGATGCGGCCAAGAACTGATGCGGCCAAGAAGTCGATGCGGCTAAAGAAGCTGATGCAGCCAAGAACTGATACGGCCAAGAAGTCGATGCGGCTAAAGAAGTTGATGCGGCCAAGAACTGATGCGGCCAAGAAGTCGATGCGGCTAAAGAAGTCCGGTCAAGGGCTGAGATGTGGTTGTGGAGGCTCGACCAAAGATTGAGATGCGGCCAAGGTGGTCTGGCTAAAGTCTGAGATGCGGCCAATGCTGCATTCGATCGATGTCTCCACTTTGGCTGGATTTGGTTCCAGAATTTTTGGTCGTTCTTTGTCGTTGGTTACAACTACTCCAAGAGGCTGGTTGTTGATAGTTGCCCTCTGATCGAGCTTTGAGATTTTGCCTTCTGGCTTTGAATTGAAGACGTCGCCTGGCATGTCTGAGACTGCTACCCAGGACCAAATGTGACCGGTCGCAAAGAGAATGATCCGGTCTTATATTGAAATTGTTGCCCGGGGCTGAATACTCCTGGGACATCGCCCGGTCCTATGCTGGAGTTGTCACCACTTGCGCCCGATGATGTAGCCAGAACAGTAGCCTGTGGTGCGTCTGTGTTCTCAATGGTGATACCAAAAACTTGACGGTCTTGAGCCACCGGGTCGAGATGCCGCATTATTATGGAAGCGAAATTCGACGCAGCTCTGCCTTCTTGAAAATGCAAATCATCATCCTTCGCTCAAGAAATAACCTCTCTTCATGTAAGCTCCTCGCTTGGCTTTTCCGATCTGACTCTTTTTAGTCTTCTTTTTGTATTTTGCTCCTTCAACCTTTAGGCTGTAAGAGAATTCGCATCTTGCCTCGTGGCGAATGTTGAAGGTTTCACAACTTCTACCTTCTTGCCAATTTTTGCGGTTAACCTTCGAATCTCTTGATGAATTCTCCAGCGGCGTCCTCAACCAAAACAATAAACTTTGATCGAACCGCGAATTGCTTTTGACCCTGCCTTGAGTTCCTTCTTCCGTCTTTACGAATTCCGTGATCTCCTTTTGTCAATCTTTTTGCCAAACGAACTCCCAATCTTGTGGTATAATTGCACCGATTCTGGAGCCTTCAATCTGCTTCAGGATTTCCTCCTTTCCCGTTTGACATGACCGGATTGAAAATCTTCGGATCTCTACCAAGAAATGATGTAAATATCGTAAATGTAGTTGAAATATTATTGCTAATTGTAAATAACGAGAAAAAGGGGCAAGAGTGTGTGTCTCCCGCTCTGAATTCTTCTTTTGAGTTGGATCTCTCAGCTGGTTTAGAGCTCTTTGTCACTCGATCGAAGATATCCCCTCGAAGATCTGAGAGCGATTCGCCTTCGGATGGAGTTGTGCTTTGAAATTCGAATGTAGATGTCGTCGAGTAGATTTCCGAGCAAGTATGTGCACCTTGAAGCTTGTTTTCAAATGATTTTGTACCGACTCTTCGTGGATGAACTCATCGATCATCTTTGATTGTGGCGAACTTTGCCGATGTTGTTTGTTTTTCATAGATAACCCTTTTTGAGGTTGCCGGAAGGTTGGATCGACTAATTTTATCGTAAATAACTTTCTCATTATCGACTTAATCTTTTCTTTCTTTTCACAAGATCGTCGTACGTCAAATCTCAAGAAATCAAGAACTTTGCAACGCAGGCCTTTCCTCGAACCTGTGGATAGATCGTGGTTGATGTCCGTTTCCCACAGACGGCACCAAATGAAAATACATAATTTGGTTCCTCTAATCCCACAAACTAATAGAACACCGGGAGTTATAGTGGTTCGGCTAATAATCCAGCCTACATCCACTCATTGACAATATCTTTATTACTTCCTTTGGTATTACAACTTTAGAGAGCTTTCTAGTGTTCTCTCTCTCTTCTAATCTTGTGTCCCCTTACAAATGAGCCCCCTATCTCTATTTATAGACTTTCTAGGGTGAAGTCTATCTCTTAATCCTTGTACATGTGGCATTACTTTATTATAGCAACCTCCTTAATTTTGGTACTTCTCCCCTTGTAAAGCCTTCCGGTCCCATAGTGTAGGATCCGGGATCCGGTCATAGAGCACGGGGCCGGAATACGGGACCCGGTCATAGAGTGCGGGGTCGGAATACGGGACCCGGTCATAGAGTGCGGAGCCGGAATACGGGACCCGATCATAGAATGCGGGGTCAGAATGCGGGACCCGGTCATAGAATGCGGGGCCGGAATACGGGACCCGGTCATAGAATGCGGGACGTAGTCATAGGGCTTAGGACCCAGATTTGGTGCTTGGTGCCCAAATTAGAGCCTGAACAGGGTCCTGAAGGAGGCTTAGGGTCTGGGCCGGGGTCTAAGGTCTGGACCGCTTTGACCTTTTGTCTTCGTTACATTCTTGCCCTTCTCACTCCATTCATAAATTTCCTCCGTAACTCTTCTCCCTCACTCACAGAAAAAACCGTGCTCACGGTGCTCCGTTTAGCCGCGTCCGGATTTGACGTCCGGATCCGGACACAACGAGAACAAGGCGTCTGGATCTGCGTCCGACCCAAGACAGCCGGACAAGAGTGGAATTTGCAGAATCGTCTTGACGGCTTCTAAAATCAGTTTTTCTGCTAAATCCCTCTATCCTTATGCTGATTATATTGAGCATTGTTATTTTGTCTATGGCTGAGTAATCGCTTTTAATTTCGGTTTACTATGTATCTCTAGAATAATTATTTCTGAACCTTTGTGATTTTCTGCAGTACAATAGAATAAAGTTCTTTTCCCTTATGAATTCCTAGACTTGTTAATCTGATCAATTAAATGAGTTTATCAGTTTGTTAGCTTATAAGTGAGAACTGCGGCTATCAATTGACTACAGGGAAAGAACCAGTTAGTATAGAGGTGGTAATTCCTCTAAACACTAGCTGACCATTAATCTAGACTACACTTAAAGCAATTAGTGAACAGTGGATTCATAACGAGAGTTAGGATTCGGTCTTTGCTAATTAGAATTCGTGGAGCGGGAGACCGAATACGAGTTATCCTTATTCTAGGGTTTTATTCAGAATACTGTAGAAATCACTTAGGGGAAGAAATTGCAAATCTAGAGTGTAACACCCCGAACACCGGCCTAAGAGTTAAGGGTGCTACACGCCGCGTATTACTACCTAATAACGCAAGGCTCTAAAACACTCAAACGCAATAAAGGCCCAAAACAAAGTTTACACAAACATTGTAAACCAAAGTATTTAAATACAGCGAAAGCAAATACCAAAATCCCAAATGCGTAACTGAGTCAGAAACAGAAGTCAAAAAGTGTAAGGCCCGGAGGCTACAACATCTCAAATATCAATCTGAACGAACAAAAAGCTAAACACTATAGCTCCAGAACTCAAGATGATCCTCGCTGATCAATCTGCAAAAATGTTAGAAGTAGGGGAATGAGCACACAACTATGCCCAGTAAGCAGCGACCGTCATCAGTAAGGTCGCTCAAAACAATTGAAAACAGAAGAGGAGAAGATAAGCATATATCCACAATTCACCATATCAGAAGCTTTCAGAACAGAAACAGAGTGGAACTCAAGGGTTCCCAATTCAGAAACAATCAGAACACTTAAACAGAAAGGGGACAAGACACAATGCACACACTCAGAAGGGTCGAAGACCCATAGACCATACCAGGTCTCTCGGCAACGCAGAAATGACTCGAAAGAGCCAAAGGGTTCGTCAACCCCACAGAACAGAAAGGGAATGACCCACACTCAGAACGACGTCTACATGGTATACCACGGAATAGCTCGACCCAGCCATTCACGGCTCAGAAACAAAGTGTAATGTCCCAAAACAGAAGGATTGCTAAAACAGAAGCAAAATTGCATTTAAATATGCCAAAACACTCATAAATCAGTAGTACAGATCATAAGGAATCCAATGCCGCAGACGGCACTCAAATCGGAGTTCAAACGAAGAAGTTATGCTGAAAAAGAGAGGGTGTCCGAACTTGTGTCCTAACGTCGAAGTTCGGACACAAGTCGAGACTCAGAAACCAGAGATTGCCAAATGTCCGAACTTGTGTCCGGACATCAATGTTCGGACACAAGTCGAGTTGAAATCAGATAGAGGAATTCAGAATGTCCGAACATCCATGTTCGGACTGATGTTCGGACAGTTTTACGGAAGAACACGCGGAAGGTCCGACCTTGTGTCCGGACGTCGAAGTTCGGACACAGGTCGAACTTAAATCAGAAGAAAACCTGAGGGTGTGTCCGAACATCATGTTCGGACAGATGTTCGGACATACCCCGAACTTGAAAATCAGAAAGGCAAAACGCACTGTCCGAACTTCAAAGCTCGGACAGAAGTTCGGACAGTGCGAAAACTGCAAATTTCAGAAGACGAACAGAGCAGAAAAACAACGCAATTCGATACCACGAATTGCCAATTAAGCACACACACCAAATCAGACATTAAAACAGGAAACCATGGGGGTTTACCATTCCAAAACGCAACCAAACAACATCACAAACAGAAATCACACACGAAACAGAACCGTTGCAACCCCATGGCTGAACTTCCAAACTGAATCGAGTAACCACCTACCTCAATCAATCAGCAGAACACAATCTGAACAGTCCGCAGCAGTCCAAAAATCCGACAGAGACCAGCAACTGATTCCCACAATGTCAAATCTATAATCAAAAAACAAAGAAGGAAACCCCCAAACTCAAAACCTCGAAAACTGCAACACAAACCTGAATTCGGGAGTCCAGAAATCCCACAGTCCAAACAGTCTACAGCCCGTGCAACTCGCAGATCAAAGACAACCCAGCAACCTCTGAATTCATCAAACCGAAGTCTCAAAATCAGAAAACAGAAGAGGGGAAGATACTACGCTGGAATACACAATCTGTAACTCCAAACCTGAATTCGCGACGAGGGAATACTCAGCAGCCACGCAGCGATGAGCGACACAAACCGACGCAGCAAAGAAGGACACACAATTCTCAGCAAAGGAACTTGGAGAAGGGAAGAAGAGGCAAAACTGTCGCTCTGAAGAAACACGGAAGAGACGCTCCCACGATTCAAATTGAGGAGAAATAATGACTGATAAATGGGAAGGAATAAATAAATAATTCCTTTATTTATTCACTTAATGGACAATTACCTTAATTGTTTTAATAGATGGACTTCCTTGCCCTCTTCTATTAAAACAATACCGCCGACGTCCCAACTGACAATAAATGTAATCCATCTAAGATCATTACATAAACCGGACATAATATAAGGTTGCAATTATACGGGTTATAACATCACCTCCCCCTTAAAAGAATCTCGTCCTCGAGATTAACTCACCTTACTGCTCGAACAGGGAGGGATACTTGGCACGCAGCTCATCTTCGAGTTCCCAAGTCGCTTCACTCTCCAACTGGTCAGACCACTGGACCTTCACCATAGGCAGGGTCTTACTACGAAGCCGACGGACATCCCTGGCTAAAATGCGAGTAGGCACCGCCTCGAAACTGCAGTCCTCTCTCAACTGAAGCGCTGTAGTCGATCACATGAGACGGATCATGCAGATACTTCCTCAACATAGACACATGGAAGACGTTATGCACAGCTGACAAAGATGGAGGCAAGGCTAGACGGTAGGCCACAGGGCCAATCCTCTCCGAATCTCAACGGTCCAACGAACCTTGGTCTAAGCTTCGTCCACGCTTCCCAAAACGGACTACTCCCTGACTGGAGAAACTCTCAAGAAACATGGTCTCCAACCTCGAACTCGAGCGGCCTACGCCTCGTCTGCATAACATTTCTGCCTACTCTGAGCACACGCAGCGCTCACGAATCACCCTGATCTTCTCTACTGCTCCCTGCACCAGCTCGGTCCAACCAAGACCCTCCCTTCAGGTCATCCCAACAGATGGGGGACCTGCACCTCCTACCGTACAACGCTTCAAACGGAGCCATACCAATGCTCGCCTGAAAGCTGTTGTTGTAGGCGAACTCAATCAGAGTCACATGCTGCTCCCAGCTACCTCCAAAGTCCAGGACACATGCGCGAAGCATGTCCTCCAAAACCTGATTAGTCCTCTCTGTCTGGCCATCCGACTGAGGATGGTAAGCTGAACTGAACGCTAAATTCGTACCCAAGCCTTATGTAAACTACGCCAAAATCTCGAAACAAAACGTGGGTCACGATCAGACACAATAGTAGTAGGCACACCGTGCAGCCTCACTATCTCATCCAGATACAAACGAGCTAGCGCTCCAAACTGAAGGTCTTCTTCACCGGCAGAAAATGAGCAGACTTCGTCAGACGATCAACTATCACCCATACGACATCACAACCCGAAGGAGTCCTGGCAAACCCATGACGAAATCCATCCCCACACTCTCCCACTTCCACTCAGGAATGGGAAGGGGTGAAGCAAACCCGCTGGCCTCTGGTGCTCAGCCTTAATCTGCTGACAGGTCTGGCACTTCGAAAAACTCGGAGATGTCACGCTTCATCCCAGACCACCAGAATGACTCTCTGAGATCCGATACATCTTCACCCCTCCTGGGTGAACTGAATATGGCGCTCCATGAGCCTCCTGAAGGATCTCTCTGCGCAGCACTGCATCGTCTGGCACACATCACGGCCTCTGAAACGCAGACAACCATCACTGGAGACACTGAAGTCTGAACTCTGCTCCGAAGACAGCCCTCTATCCGACACAAAGCTGAATCTGCCTCCTGACCAACCCGGATCCTGTCGACCAACGAAGACTGAACCTGAAGCGCTGCTATCACACTGGCACTGGCTGGTCTGACTACCCAAACCCCATACGCTGAAGCTCTAAGGCGGACCTCTGGACTCCAGTCAAAGCACAAGCTACACCCGGAGCACCTCTCCGGCTCAAGGCATCTGCAACAACATTCGCTCTACCCGGGTGGTAGAGGATCTCTAAATCGTAGTCATGAAGTAGCTCCAACCACCTCCTCTGTCTCAAGTTCAGCTCCTTCTGAGTGAACAAATACTTGAGACTCTTGTGGTCAGTGTAAACCTTACACGACGCCCATACAGATAATGCCTCCAAATCTTAAGCGCGAACACTACAGCTGCCAACTCCAGATCGTGGGTAGGGTAGTTCTTCTCATAGGGCTTAAGCTGCCGCGAGCCATAAGCCACCACCTTACCCTGCTGCATCAAAACACATCCTAGTCCCTTATGGGACGCATCACAGAAGACCTCGAATCCCTCGGTTCCAGAAGGCAAAGTCAGAATCGGTGCTCGTCAACCTCTTCTTAATCTCTAGGAAGCTCTGCTCGCAAGCCTCGCTCCACTCATACTTGATCTCCTTCCTCAACAGACGGGTCAGCGGGGATACAATCTTAGAAAACCCCTCAACAAACTTCCTGTAGTACCCAGCTAACCCAAGGAAACTGCGAATCTCAGCAACATTCGTGGGCCTCGCCCACTCCATCACAGCTCTAATCTTCTCAGGATCCACTGAGATACCGTCCTTCGAGACCACATGTCCCAAGAATACCACGATCAAGCCAGAAGTCACACTTCTTCAACTTAGCATACAACTCACGATCCTTCAGCGTCTGCAAAACAATCCTCAGATGCTCCTCATGCTCCTCTGCGCTCTTGGAGTACACCAAGATATCATCTATGAAGACCACTACAAACTGATCCAGATAGGGTTTGAAAACCCGGTTCATCATATCCATGAATACTGATGGAGCATTAGTCAAACCAAACGGCATGACTAGGAACTCGTAATGACCATAACGAGTCCTAAAAGCGGACTTAGGCACATCCTCGGCCTTAATCCTCAACTGATGGTAGCCTGAACGAAGATCTATCTTCGAGAACACTGTGGCGCCCGCCAACTGGTCAAACAAATCATCTATGCGCGGAAGGGGATAGCGGTTCTTGATGGTCACCTTGTTCAGCTCCCTGTAATCGATGCACAAACGGAAGGTCCCATCCTTCTTCTTCACAAACAGCACTGGCGCTCCCCAAGGCGAAACACTAGGGCGTATGAAGCCCTTATCTAACAGCTCCTGAAGCTGGACCTTCAGCTCCTTCAACTCCGCCGGACTCATGTAAGGGGCCCTAGAGATGGGCTGAGTCTCTGGCGCTAAATCGATCGTGAACTCCACCTCTCACTGGTGGAAGTCCGGGCACGTCGTCCTGGAAGACCTCCGGAAACTCTCTGACGATCGGGATGCTCTCCAAGCTAGATCCCTCACGCACCTCTGGCAGATAACATAAGAAGCCCTGGCAGCCCTTCCTCAAGAAACTGGCTGCCTGCATCGCGACACAATCACCGGCGCACATGGAACTGCATTCCCAGAGAAAGCAAAGCAGTCCCGTCAAGTCGAACACTACTTTCCTCGCTGCACAATCTATATGGGCATGGTGCTCTGCTAGCCAATCCATGCCCAGGATCACATCAAAACAGGTCATCCGCATCGGGATGAGGTCAGCACAAAAGGTCTTGTCCCGAACTACTATGGGACAAGCCTTACACACAGAATCCAGCACACAAGGGGCAACCCCACCTAACGGACTACTCACACATAGGTCTACCTCACTAGACACAAGTCAATCCAAGATCACCCAACAAATCATAGCAGACAAAGGAATGCGTAGCTCCAGAGTCAAACAGACAAAATACATCTCGAGAATGGATCTGGAGAATACCTGAGATGACGCGATCACCAGCACGATCACGCTCCCCCGCCATAGCATAAACCCGGGCCTGAGTCTGAGGCTTCTTCTGATCGGACCTCGCCCCTGAATCTGAGCCGGCCTCTATCTCCTGAGCCTCTACCGGATGCCTGAGGGCACTGAGCGATCCGGTGCTCCATCGACCCACTTAAAGCAGGCACCAGTCTTCTTGTAGCACTCCCTACCAGGATGGGAGTGACCACAAGACGCACACTTCGCCCCAGCTGACGAAGATGAAGAAGCTCCCCGACGATCTCCATAGGACTGCTTCTTCTGAGGAGGGCAGCCTCCTTCCTCTGAGGCTCCTCAGCACGCCTCTTCCCCTTATGGTCCTTGCCCGCCTGTCTGCCCTGATGTCGCCTCTACCAGCAGGGCGACATCCGCCACATCTCTGAAGTCCGGTGACGAAGGTGTCACAGCGGACCTAATGTCGGGTCTCAACCGCTCTCAACTTACGAGCCTTCCTGTGCTCATCTGGCTCCGGAGCATACTTCGACAGAGTCACGAACTTCCTCACGTACTCCTCTACGGTCATATCTCTCCCCTGACGCAGCCGGTTTACTCATTGATTTCTGGTCCTTGTAGACATCCGGATAGAACTGCTTGTTGAACTCCAAGCAGAACTGATCCCAGGTCCAAGGCTGGGGATGTCTACCCATCACCATGCGCCACCACTCCTTCGCCTCCCCCTTGAAGAGGAACGTGGCGAAGTCTACCTTCTGGTCGTCCTCCGACCCCATCACTCTCAGCAGGTCCTCGACCTCAGTAATCCAATGGCTCGCCTCCTGAGGGTCGCCACAGCCGTCGAAGGAAGGCGGCTTTAGCTTCATGAACTCCTGGAGTGCTCGGACTCGGCCTCCCACTGCATTCGCCCCTGCTGGGCCTGCACCACCAGCTCCTCCACCAGCTCCCCCAGCAGCTGCAGCCATCGTCTGCATCAACTGCGTCACAAACTGCTGCACTGCCTCTGCAGCCTCTCCCTGAGGGGTCACTGGTGTCCTACGAGGAGGCATTCTGAGATACACAAATCCAAAACTTGTCAGAACTGACTCAGACTTCAAACAACTGTCACAACTGAACCTCGCACAAGCAAACACACCCACAGACACCAAAGAAAGCCAAACCTGGCTCTGATACCACTAAATGTAACACCCCTAAAACCGGCCTAAGAGTTAAGGGTGCTACACGCCGCGTATTACTACCTAATAACGCAAGGCTCTAAAACACTCAAACGCAATAAAGGCCCAAAACAAAGTTTACATAAACATTGTAAACCAAAGTATTCAAATACAGCGAACAAATACCAAAATCCAAATACGTAACTGAGTCAGAAACAGAAGTCAAAAAGTGTAAGGCCCGAAGGCTACAACATCTCAAAGTATCAATCTGAACGAACAACAAAAGCTAAACACTATAGCTCCAGAACTCAAGATGATCCTCGCTGATCAATCTGCAAAAATGTTAGAAGTAGGGGAATGAGCACACAACTATGCCCAGTAAGCAGCGACCGTCATCAGTAAGGTCGCTCAAAACAATTGAAAACAGAAGGGGAGAAGATTAATCCACAATTCTCCATATCCAGAAGCTTTCAGAACAGAAACAAAGTGGAACTCAAGGGTTCCCAATTCAGAAACAATCAGAACTCTTAAACAGAAAGGGGACAAGACACAATGCACACACTCAGAAGGGTCGAAGACCCATAGACCATACCAGGTCTCTCGGCAACGCAGAAATGACTCGAAAGAGCCAAAGGGTTCGTCAACCCCACAGAACAGAAAGGGAATGACCCACACTCAGAACGACGTCTACATGGTATACCACGGAATAGCTCGACCCAGCCATTCACGGCTCAGAAACAAAGTGTAATGTCCCAAAACAGAAGGATTGCTTAAACAGAAGCAAAGTTGCATTTAAATATGCCAAAACACTCATAAATCAGTAGTACAGATCATAAGGAATCCAACGCCGCAGACGGCACTCAAATCGGAGTTCAAACGAAGAAGTTATGTTGAAAACAGAGAGGTGTCCGAACTTGTGTCCGGACATCAATGTTCGGACACAAGTCGAGTTGAAATCAGATAGAGGAATTCAGAATGTCCGAACATCAAGGTTCGGACTGATGTTCGGACAAGTTTTACGGAAGAACATGCGGAAGGTCCGACCTTGTGTCCGGACGTCGAAGTTCGGACGCAGGTCGAGCTTAAATCAGAAGAAAACCTGGGGGTGTGTCCGAACATCCATGTTCGGACAGATGTCCGGACATACCCCCGAACTTGAAAATCAGAAAGGTAAAAACGCACTGTCCGAACATCAAAGCTCGGACAGAAGTTCGGACAGTGCGAAAACTGCAAATTTCAGAACACGAACAGAGTAGAAAAACAACGCAATTCGATACCACGAATTGCCAATTAAGCACACACACCAAATCAGACATTAAAACAGGAAACCATGGGGGTTTAACCATTCAAAAACGCAACCAAACAGAAATCACACATGAAACAGAACCGTTGCAATCCCCATGGCTGAACTTCCAAACTGAATCGAGTAACCACCTACCTCAATCAATCAGCAGAGACAACAATCTGAAACAGTCCGCAGCAGTCCCAAAATTCGACAGAGATCCACTGCAACTGATTCCCACAATGTCAAATCTATAATCAGAAAACGATGAAGGAAACCCCCAAACTCAAAACCTCAAAAACTGCAACACAAACCTGAATTCGGGAGTCCAGAAATCCCACAGTCCAAACAGTCTACAGCCCGTGCAACTCGCAGATCAAAGACAACCCAGCAACCTCTGAATTTATCAAACCGAAGTCTCAAAATCAGAGAACAGAAGAGGGGAAGGTACTATGCTGGAATACACAATATGTAACTCCAAACCTGAATTCGCGACGAGGGAATACTCAGCAGCCACGCAGCGATGAGCGACACAAACCGACGCAGCAACAGAAGGACACACAATTCCCAGCAAAGGAACTTGGAGAAGGGAAGAAGAGGCAAAACTGTCGCTCTGAAAGCACAACGAAGAGACGCTCCCACGATTCAAATTGAGGAGAAAATAATGACTGATAAATGGGAAGGAATAAATAAATAATTCCTTTATTTATTCACTAAATGGACAATTACCTTAATTGTTTTTAATAGATGGACTTCCTTGCCCTCTTCAATTAAAACAATACCGCCGACGTCCCAACTGACAATAAATGTAATCCATCTAAGATCATTACATAAACCGGACATAATATAAGGTTGCAATTATACGGGATATAACATAGAGAGAAGTAGTAAACCGGAATTTCCCTTATCAAACAAAATCAAAACAATTATTTACCTTTTATTTATTGCTTATTGAACTCCTTTACAATATTCACCATCACATACAAAAACCCCAAATTTCCTGTTCTTGTTTTGTAAGTAGAAATTAAACTAGCCACTGCCTCCTTGGATTCGATACTCAGGGAATACTCCGAGATTTAAAACTTGCTATAATCGACCGGTGCACTTGCCGTTAGGTTAAACCCCCAACAACAATTTACCGTTAGGTTTTACCCTAACAAGTAGTCCCTGCCCGAAGGTCATACCGACTTAACTTGAGTAAGTAAGTAAGTAGAGTACTTGTATGAGTAACGGTCTTGACTAGTGTAAGTCATTGACCTTGAGTAAAAGAGTAATGTACACCCGACTAACCCGGGTGAGTAAAGAAGCTAACAATTATTGTGTACGTATTGGAGAAGCGTATCTCTGTAACGGTAAGTGTGAATGGTTAACTTGTAATGTCTTCCTTGTATGTATTGAATGGAATGCACGTATGTTTTGTGATATGAATGCATTGTATTATATAAGATCATGTATGCATGTTTGAATAAAACAAACCGCGTGTATTCGACTAAATAGTCGGTGTACCCTCGCTAGTACACGGGGTATGTGGATTTCATATTCAGCGTTTTACTCAACCCCTTGGGGTACTGTTTTTATTTTACAGGTACCCATGAGATCTGAAGGTCATGGTAAGACCGTGATGAATTCTTTTTGGAGTAGTTAGTAGTCTTGAATGGTGTGCAGAGTTCTACACGGCGTATGCCTTTTTTAGTAGCCGGTGTACCATGTGGTACACCCCTTTGGAGAATTGGAATTGTGAATTGGAAAGGATGAGTAGTTGTGTAAACTCATAATTTTTGGAATAGATTTGTAGACTTGGAAATGTAATTCATATTTTTTGGATACTCAATAATGAAAGTTGTAAGTAAGTATTGGAAGCGTGATGTAAGTATTTATGTTACTCGGTATGTTCTAATCTTGAGACTGTAGGTAATAGTAGCCTTGTTAGTCTTGGAATGGCTAACGGTGTTGTATCACCCGCCGGAGTAGGTAAGTATCCGCTGCGTGTAAGAGTAAGTATGGAGACGATTAGAGGCTAATGTAAGGATTAGCGGTAGGGGTGTTACAAAAAGTTGTATCAGAGTGAAGTCGCTCTAATGATTAGAATACCGAGTGTAGTGATTACCGAATTAGGGTACATACCGTTTTACAACGGGGAATTAGAAACCTACTAGGAATGACCGTTAATGATAACGGATACCCCTAACGTCCTTTCAGACGATACTAATGCTTGAATTCAAGACCAATTGGTCATGGTGCTATAGCGTTACAATGTCTTCTTGCTTAATGAGAATGTTAAATGTTCAGATGTCAGGACGACCCAGAGGAGGGACTGCTGATGGACCGGGCGCGCAGACGATAGCTGAAATCGTCGCCGCCATGGTAGCACAAATGCTGCCACAATTAATCACCACCGTACAACAAACACAGCAAAACCAACAGCAACAGCAACAGCCCGACCCGCCTCATCCCCGTGAAACCAACTGGGTAAAGGCAGTCGCCGACCTTCGACCTCCCTGCTTTAGAGACAAGAGCGACCCCGCCAAGCTCGTGGCCTATATCTCCGAGATGGAGAAGGCTTTTGAGACTCTCGAGACTCCTACTGGAGTTCGAGTGAGGATAGCTGCGTACTACCTCAAGGACATAGCTATGGACTGGTGGAAGCTCGTCAAGGCCGAGCACGTTGCCGATCTCGCATTCAATTGGGAAGCATTCACCTCCCTTCTTCGATCAAAGTACTACCCTGAGCATGTCAAGACCAAGACATGGCTTGAGCTCGATGCCCTCAAGATGACGGAGAAGATGACGGTTGATGAGTATTACCGTACCTTCACATCTATTTTCAGACTCCTACCCGACCTTGGGTATACCAGCCAAGTCCTGGTCGACCGCTTCTACGGCGGATTGAGCCATCGACTCCGGTATGGCATGGGATTCACACGGTTTACCTCCCTTCAGGTAAACAACGTTGAACCCTTAAATGACATGAACAATATGAATTAGTATCCCCATATGTAAATGTGTAACCTAATGCCGAATACCTCAGAAGCTGTTACCACACTGCATCTTGAGTTGAGATCACCTGTCAGCTGAGAGATGAAGAACAAGCGCTGAAGCGCAAGGTGAGCAACAAGGGTAACAACTCCGATGAACAAAATCAGAACAAACCATGGAAGAAGAAGAAAGGGAAACACTCCTACCAAAACCAGAAGAACCCCTCATGAGACAGCAGTGCCCATGCTGAGAAGGGCAAGGCAGCTGAGTCGTTGCAGCTTGCCTACACTGCACCAGTGGCAGCGAAGCCACTGAGGTCTCAGCCCTACAAGGGTAAGATCCCGAAACCGAAATAGTATGCTTGCGAATTAGTATGTACATGAATTGGTGTAAGTATACCGAACCTTGCTAACATAGAAGCTATAGGATCTTGTACTGGCTATGGCAAGAGCCAAAATGATGGCCGAAGCTATGTGTGCCAAAACTGTAATAAGGATCATCCTGGCACCGATTGCCTAGGATAGGAGATCCGATGCTATAACTGCCAGAAGCCGGGGCACCGTGCGAATGTATGCCAGAGAACTCGAAGCCCAAGGGCAACTATCAGGGCTACAAGCAGCGTGAAGGCAAGGAGGTTGCATCTGGCGATGCTCAGGCCCAGCATACCTCGTAGGGACAGGGGTCCTGAGGTCCGTAGAAGGGCGCACCACAGAGGCAGCCGGCCTTGCATATCATTGATCGTGACGGGACCGGTACTAAGTCCGGCCTAGGTATTAACCGTAACCTTTAATCCTTGAAGAGCATGTCTAAAGTTGTGAAATACCTGTATGAATGGATGCATGAATGTGTAAGTACTCGAAGTATGAATTTAAGCATAAGTAAGTAGAATTGAAGTATGTATTTGAGCATGAAATGAACTAGTTGAAACTAGAACTTACGTTAGGTGAAATTTACCACCTTAGGGAGATTCAATATCTGTTACCCAATACCTTCAAACCCACGTCATAAAGAAACCGACATCACCACTCACCACTTCACCAATGAGCAGTGTCAGGTTATCCCCCCAGGTATGATCTAATTAAAAGGATACCTGACACCTGAAGCACAAATGTCAATCATCCGACGATGCAACGAATTAGGAGCGGGTCCAGGAGGATTTTATACACCCGAATTCCCCGGTGGAGCAACAATGAAGCTGAAGATGATGTGCTTGGGAAAGGATTAGAACCCTTATACCAAGACATACCAAGAGGCATGAGCAGGAGATGGAGCAACACCTCCATCAGTACCCACAGAATTCCAAATGCTTGTCGCACAGCTGTAGAAATCGCACAGCAATGTGAAAATGATCCAATCCCTGCACTTGAAGGAGAATTATGTATCGTCAACTTCTATGAGAAAGAAGGATGACTTGGCTTACACCAAGACAAGGACGAGACAACGGAATCTCTTGAACAAGGAGTGCCCATAGTATCTTGGTCCATTGGTGATGACGACGTATTCTTGTATAGCGAGCAGAAGCGTGTGGACCTCGCAGAAAAACTGGTATTGAGATCAGGAGATGTCCTAATCATGGGTGGAAAATCAAGGTTGCTGCATCACGGTATAAAAAAGATCAAGTTGAATACGACACCATCGGCAATAATCATTGCCACACACATGAAACCAGGATGCCTGAACCTCACCTTTAGAAAGTATTAATCTTGTAGTAGCATGTAACACATTAGTAACGTGTATTAGAGACACAGTATGTATGATGGTTGGTTTATTCAATAAAAGCAGTGTTGGTTATTAAATTCCACATGCGTGATACCCCCAATTCTTATAAATCTTATGAATCAATCGGTTGTGGACTCGGTACCGAAGGTAACCTAAGTATCCTCACCAAGCCTAAGCCGATATGAGCGGCACCATTCTAACGGGAACCTTCCCAGTAAACGGCATTGAAGCCTCAGTACTATTCGACTCCGGCGCCTCTCATACCTTTGTATCGCCGTCTTTTGCAAAGAGGTTGGGGCTAGACGCAGATGAGCTACCAAACTTCGTGGTTACTCTCCCGACGAAGGAGCGAGTACGATGCACTAATTATTACCACACTGCTACGATTCGAATCAAAGGTGAAGAATTTCCCATCTTCTACATCGAATTCAATGGGTTGGGATTCGACTTGATAGTCGGGATGAACTGGTTGGAGTGGCACAAGGGGCGAATCCTCTGCACCGAGCATAGATTGCTGCTCAAGAGTCCGTCTGGGGTCACTGTCTCATACCGCCAGAGGCCAAGAGAGCCTTCGACTACAGTCATTTCCACTATGGCAATGTACCGGGAGCTCAGAAGGGGGCGCGACGTATACTTATGTTATGTGCAAGATCTGGAGAGAGATCCAGAATTCAGTTCCGATGTATCAGTTGTATCAGAATTCCCCGATATTCCCAAAAGAGCTACCTGGTATGCCACCCCCGAGAGCAGTAGAATTCGAAATAGACCTTGTACCTGGTACTGGTCCCATCGCTAGGGCACCGTACAGTATGGCACCACCAGAAATGACTAAGCTTAAGGAGCAGTACGCGACCTTCTCGACAAAGGGTTTATATGCCCGTATCACCCTGGGGAGCACCGGTCCTCTTCGTGAAGAAGAAGGACGGTAGCCTCTGACTCTGCATCGACTACCACGAATTGAATGCGGTTACTGTAAAGAACAAGTATCCACTACCACGCATCGATGACCTGTTCGACTAGTTGAAGGGAGCTTTAGTCTTCTCTAAGATTGACCTCTGATCCGGATATCACTAGATTGGTATCAAGGAGCAAGACATTGAGAAAACCGCATTCTGAACTAAATATGGCCACTATGAATTCACGGTGATGCCATTCGGTTTGTCTAACGCACCAGCCAAATTCATGGACTTAATGAATCGGTTATTCAGTGATCATCTGGACACATATGTAGTAGTATTCATCGACGACATTCTCATATATTCGAAGTCAGCAGAAGAGCATGAAAATCATTTGAGAAAAGTATTTGAGACACTACGCGAGAACCTGCTGTATGCAAAGTTCTTCAAATGCGAGTTTTGGCTAGATTAGGTATCTTTCCTTAGTCATGTCATCTCGAGCGCGGTATTTCAATAGATCCATCCAAAATCGAAGCTATACGATCATGGCCAAGACCTAAGACTGTTAGTGACATCCGAAGCTTTCTTGGTCTAGCCGGTTATTACCGGAGGTTTGTAAAGGACTTTTCCAAAGTCGCTAAGCCAATGACGACGTTAATCAAGAAAAATTCATCGTTTGTGTGGACAGACGAGTGCGAGGTATCCTTCCAGAGCCTGAAAGACTCATTGACCTCAGCGCCAATTCTCACTCTTCCAGAGGGCACAAAGGGATTTGAAGTATATTGTGATGCATCTGGCAAAGGTATGGGATGCGTACTCATGCAGCATGGCAAGGTAGTAGCCTACGCCTCTCGCCAGCTAAAAAAGCATGAGGAGAATTACCCGACACACGACCTAGAGTTAGGAGCCATTGTCTTCGCCTTGAAGATATGGCGACACTATCTCTATGGGGTAAGCATCACCATCTACTCCACCACAAAAGTCTACAGTATGTATTCACGCAGAAGGAATTGAATTTGAGACAGAGAAGGTGGATGGAGTTTGTATCAGATTACGACATCAACCTCCAGTATAAAGAAGGGAAGGCAAACATTGTAGCCAATGCCCTGAGCCGTCGAGCACACTCGCTCCATTTGCTACTCGCTTCTTCTAGCTTGGTTGACGAGGCGCGAGACGCTCTATTGAGCGACCCTTACTTCACAGAGATTAGACAGAAAATCACATAGGGTACCTTCGAGAACCGAAAGTACGACTTCAAATTACATGAAGATGGTCTAATCCGGTTGAATGGCAGATTATGCGTCCCCCGAAGCATTGCTGAGCTATGGGATCGCATTTTGTGAGAGTCACACTGTTCTACATTACATGTCCATCCGGGAGCCTCTAAAATGTACAAAGACATGAAGAGGTACTCTGGTGGTCAGGAATGAAATCCGACGTGACAGAGTATATTCTGAGGTGTCTCATATGCCAGAAAGTAAAATTCAAGCACCGAAGACCGGGAGGAATGGCACAATCTATGGCAATTCCGGAGTGGAAATTCCATGATATCTCCATGGATTTTGTTGTTGGACTCCCACCTTCCAGGGGAGGACTCAACATGATCTGGGTAGTAGTCGATCGCCTCACCAAGGTTGCCCGATTCATACCGATGAAGGACACCTGGAAGGTGGCGAAGCTCGCGGAGCTATTCGACAAGGAGATCATCTGACACCACTGAGTCCCGAAAACCATAGTATCTGACCGCGACACCAGATTTCTTTTGAGATACTTGAGAGCAACACGGGAAGCGCTTGGTACTGAGTTGAAGCTTAACACCGCCTTCAATCCACAAACCGACGGTCAGACAGAAAGAACCATCCAGACACTCGAGGACATGCTTAGAGCATGCGCCTTAGACTTCCAGGGGAGCTGGATTGATAAGCTACATCTTATCGAGTTTTCGTACAATAATAGCTATCATGCTTCGATTAAGATGTCGCCATTCCAAGCTTTGTATGGTAGACCCTACAGTACCCCTTTGTGTTGGGATGAGTCAAGTGAAGCGGTCATAGTTTGAACAGAGTATCTAGAACAAGTACAAGTGGAAGTGCAACAAATCCGAGCAAATATGAAAGCAGCCCAAGATAGACAAAAATCCTATGCGGATGTGCGACGACGCGACCTTGAGTTCACCGTGGGTGACCAAGTGTTCATGCGTGTTTCACCTATGAAGGGCGTCTTTCGATTTCACCAGAAGGGCAAGCTGAGCCCGAAGTTTGTAGGCCCGTACACAATTACCGAGAGGATTGGAGTTGTGGCTTATAGGCTAGCGTTACCTGAAGAATTGGGGCGTGTTGATGATGTCTTTCATGAATCACAACTCAAGAAATACATAGCCGATCCCTCTCATGTACAAGAACCCGAGTAGCTATCCCTAGAGCCGACGATGAGATACGTCGAGGCTCCACTGCGAATCCTTGATACGAAGATGAGAGACACTGGCCATAAATTTGTACGAATGGTGAAGGTCTTGTGGTCTAACCATGATGTCGAGGAAGTGACTTGGGAATTATAAGACGTCATGAAGGCGAAGTACCCAAATTTATTTGTAGACTAGTTGTCTAGTATCCGTGTAGTACGGAGGGTACGGGGCGTACCCCTTTTTAAGGGGGGTAGATCCATTTGGTTTTGCATTGCTTCGGGTTAGCATTGCATAGTATGTATATATTGTAGTACGTTTTGCTGGCACATGTAGTGCTAATTGTATTTCCTTTGACACAGTGTAGTGCTTGGTATATTGTACAATGTGTACGACATGTGTATAATGTGTAATGCATTTGTGTTGTACGGTATATGACACGAATGGTAATGTGGAACTTATTGTGAAATGGTATTGTGGAATGTGTGAATTGGATTGTGTATTGTGTATTGCATCGTATTTGGATTGTGTATGTTTGAAGTGTAGGAATCGTGAACACCTCGTAAGGTGGTAGTAAAGTGCATTGTGGAAATTGGTTTGCCAAATTAGTAGAAATAGTAAACCGTAAACCTTGAGCAACTTTGAGGGCAAAGTTCCTTAAGGGGGGTAGATTGAAATACCCCGTAATTAAAAATAGTGATTAATTAGGCAAATAAGTATTTTAGAGGCTTAATTACATCTAGATAAACATGAGGGAACAAATCCTGAAGAAAACGGATCCTGAAAATGGATTGAATGCCCAAACGAACCTTAAAGCGTGTTTTTCGAGGAAACTGGGAAAACGCGACTTTAAGCGGGTCAAATAGACTCGTACTAATTTTGGTCAACCAAATAGTCATTAATAAACATTAATGAAGGTCTAAAACCAATAAAATTAATTAAACGAGAAAATTCTGGAAAACGGGTTCCGGTTAGTAAAAACTATAAAAACAAGAAGTTGTGGGGTGTAAACTGTAATAAAGCAAAACTAATGTGTCCACTTTTGTAAATAGAAAATTAAAATCTATTGGGGTGTGAGTGTGTAGCCGGCTGGCTCCCCCTCTCTCACTCTCTTAAGTCTTTTCTTATTTGCTAAAAGACAAACCCATAAAGTGGAACAAAGTAGAAAAGGCGATTGGTCACTCTCTCTCCTCTACCCCTCACTCCCTCACGTACTCACTCTCTCCTTTCTGAATTTTTTTCCTCCTCTATCGACAACCATGGAGGCTTAAAGAAAACCCACACAAAACCCTCATTCTCTCCTCTTGTTCATAGCCTAATCCTTGTCCAAATATAACAAAAATTACACCATTGGATTCCCCTTGTCAAGGAGAGTATTCCTCCCTTTTCAAAAATCTGAAAGCAACACTTTCATCTCCATGGGTGTGCTGCATTTGAAGGTTTGAGACCACCATTGGAAGCACCTTCATCTCCTTATTTTTTTTAGGTAAAAATAGTCTTGGAAATCCATCTTTTTCTAGCTCCTTTTGGCAAAACGAAAATTCAAAGTTAAGCCTTGTTTTGTGCCTTGTTGCTGTCCAAAGCTTCATCTATCCATTGGAAGGTAATGCTCCATTTTAAACCTTAAACAAGTACATACACCCTAGGCTAGTTAAGGGTGACTTTCTAAGTAGTTGTTGTGTATTGGTATGGGCTGTAGCATTGGAGTGTGAACTCCATTTGAACCGGTTGAGAGAAGAAGAAGGAACAAGAAAAGGAAGAAGAAAGGAAAGGAAGAGGGAAAGAAAGAAAAACTAGAGAATACAAGGTAAAAGCTTTTACCTTGAGCTAGTTTTACATATTGCATTGTAACAGATTTTGTATGTTAAAAATGAGTAATGCATGTAGTTTCGTAGTAGTAGCTATTATGGTATATTGAAGAAAAGAATAAAACTGTTTTGAAACTTGTAAAGGATATTTAAAAGCTTGGGAGAACATTGGGAAATGAATATGTATGTGCAGGAAAAATATAATGTATTGTAGTGTGTGGAGTGTTGTAGTGAAGTTGGGAGAATGTGAGTATTAATGCCTTGAATAACAGGTTTTGTAAGTGGTAAATTGTGAACAATTAATGTGGTGAGAAAGTGAAAATTATAGGGGAGACTATGTCGAAATTTAGATAGGAACTAAGTGACTTAGTAGATTAATGTGAGTAGTTTCATGATTGAAAACAGATTGAGGAAGAATTAAGTTGTGGAAGAACTAGGATGTAAGACAATGCATTTTGAATGCTAGTAATGACACTAGTTGAGAGAGTAAAGGATGGTAAAGGGTGTTTTATAAATCTGTAGCATTTAAGACGAAATTTGCATAAGTGCTGAAATGAAAGCGGGAAAGATTGTGTAAGTTAGCTTAGAAATGAGTAATGAGTTTAGTTGATGGTTTAGAGAAATTTAGAGCATTAGAATGAGTGTTAAACATGTAGGGAATACTTTGGGAAAGATTAGGGAAACAATGAATAAAGAAAGAACTGAAAACATAAATTAAAACAAGTGCACTGGGCTGGACCGACCTTGGGACCGCACTTGGTAAGGTCGGTCGAGCCCAGATTTACAAAGGACGGAAGTGTACTGACTTCGACCGACCTTGGGACCAAACTTGACAAGGTCAGTCGAGTCGTAAAATTGTAAGCCCGGAAGTCTACTGACTTCGACTGACCTTGGGACCGGACTTGGCAAGGTTGGTCGAGGCATAAATTTCGAACCCAGAAACAGACTGACTTGGACCGACCTTGGGACCTTCCTTGCGAGGTCGGTCGAGTCTTAAATTTTTGGAACCAGAACTTACTGACTTGGACCGACCTTGGGGCCTACCTTGCAAGGTCGGGCGGGTCTAAATTTTTCCAGTATCGTAACTTACTGACTTCGACCGACCTTGAGTCCGACCCTGGGTAAGGTCGGTCAAGTCATACAAAAATTAAAAAAGAGAATCGTAGTAATCATATATATATATGGTAGTACCCCATTAATGTAGTAAAAATGGTAAGAAAGTAAGTACATGAGTAAGATAGCAAGTTTAAGAAATAATGAAAAAAGAATGATTTTCACAATCAAGAATGAATTGTAAGAACTAGTAAGTCTATATTGGAAGTACTAAGGAAGGAATGAGTTAGGTCAATAATAGATCATTGACCATACAACTCCATGTATGTTATAGGAATCGAATAGTTGAATTCCGAAGGGAAACCGGAAGTACGAGTACGACGGTGAACGGTTGATTTTCTCATGCCCTGTATCCTAACTTGGTTACTCTGGTTTGTGTTCTTATTTGATCACCTAAATAAGATAAATGCACGAATCAGATTTTAATGCACTTACTTGTGCTTGAATTATCTTATTCTTGTAATAATGTCTTGAACACTCAGTTTGTATAATTCATGAAATGAATGGATGAGAATAAAGTGTATGTGTACATTGATGTGTACTTGTGTAGTGTATTAACCCATGGTATAGAAGTAATGACTTCTACTAATTCCTAACCACCTAACTCCTAACTTGAGTAATGAGTAAAATGGAATGAGTAGAAGTCCGATATAGTTTTGGCCACGCGTGAGGATAAGGAAACACAAGAGGTTGGATCCGAATCCTGACCTTAATCCTTTTCATGGACCAAAACCCTTAAATGGGTAGCATCCTGGATTGGTGAGCCACCCTAAAGCCCAGTGGTAATACCGGCTTAACTTGAGTAAGTAAGTAAGTAAGTAGAGTACTTGTATGAGTAACGGTTTTGACTAGTGTAAGTCATTGACCTTGAGTAAAAGAGTAATGTACACCTGACTAACCTGGGTGAGTAAAGAAGCTAACAATTATTGTGTACGTATTGGAGAAGCGTATCTCCGTAACGGTAAGTGTGAATGGTTGACTTGTAATGTATTCCTTGTATGTATTGAATGGAATGCATGTATATTTTGTTATATGAATGCATTGTATTGTATAAGAGCATGTATGCATGTTTGAATAAGACGAACCACATGTATTCGACTAAATAGTCGGCATACCCTCGCTAGTACGCGGGGTATGCAGATTTCATATGCAGCGTTTTGCTGAGCCCCTTGGGGCACTATTTTTATTTTACAGGTACCCGTGAGATCTGAAGGTCGTGGTAAGACCGTGATGAATTCTTTTTGCAGTAGGTAGTAGTCTTGAATGGTGTACCGAGTTGTACACGGCTTATGCCTTTTTGAGTAGCCGGTGTACCATGTGGTACACCCCTTTGGAGAATTGGAATTGTGAATTTCGAAAGGATGAGTAGTTGTGTAAACTTATAATTTTTGGAATAGATTTGTAGACTTGGAAATGTAATTCATATATTTTGGATACTCGGTAATCAAAGTTGTAAGTAAGTATTGGAAGCGTGATGTAAGTATTTATGTTATTCAGTATGTTCTAATCTTTAGACCGATACTGTAGGTAGTAGTAGCCTTGTTAGTCTTGGTATGGCCAACGGCGTTGTATCACCCGCTGATGAGTGTCTAAATGAGCATGTTTTAGGGGAGTATTTCATATGTTTAATCAACACTTTTCATGCTCATTTCTCCACTCTGGCTTGTTTTCCTCTAGTTTTGTGTATCATTGGTGTCTTACACATTTATTGATTAAACAGGAGGAATAACATAGATAGGAGTAAAGTAGATGAAGAGAGGAAGCTGTGGGCGCAAACGGATCCAAAATCGGAGTTGAAACGAAGAAGATACAGCATTTCGAAGTTAGCCTACTGGAACCGTCCGACCCATAGGTCTGGGTCGGACGTGGGTCAGACGGACTTTTAAAAGAACGCAATTTTTGTCCCCGAGCTACTAGAATCGTCCGACCCATAGTCTGGGTCGGACCCTGGGTCGGACGGACTTTAGAAAACGCGTTTTCGGCCCCGAAATTGCTCCTGGACGCGTCCGACCCAGGGTGGGTCGACGGGTCAAAAATTTGCCCAGATCTGCGTTTTAAAACGGGGAATTTTGGGGAAAACTTCCCCATTCTTCATTCAGCTCGGTTCCGCCCCAAAAACAGAGAAAAGAGGCGATTCCAAGGGAGAAAAGAAGAGGAGAAGAGAAGAAGAAGAAGAGAAGAAGAAGAAGAGAAGAGAAGGGAGGAGAAGAGAAGAGAAGCTCACCTCCTTCCAAGCTCCATTAATGGCTACTTCTATCCCTTGCTCTTTTATTTTCTCTCCTATGGCTGTGTAGAATCATTTGTAGCTAGGGATTGGGGATTTTGTCCCAAAATCCCTAAACTCCATTGTTGAATCTTGAACTTGTGTTTGTGCTTTATTTTAGTCTTTGAGCTTAATGAAGATGATTATTGAGTGTTTATGACTTCTAACTTGTTGCTCATGATTTGGGGATTTGTTAAGGGTTTTGCTCAATTTGTCTTCTATGTGTTAAATTGGTTGGTTTGGCCTACTGATTAGTTTAGCATTATTGTGGGATTCTATCAAAATGATATTCTGAGATAGAAACCTAAACCGTTGGGACTAAATCAATGTTAGCCGATTTTCACTGATTTTGAGATGAGGTTCTCATTGCAACTTAGGGTAAATTTGTGCTTAATGCTATCAATTGACTAGGTACTTGGAAGAACCGCCAGGTTCCAACTCCGTTGGTTAGGATTAGTAGACCTTGATTAGGCTATTAGTCAATTTAGCGTTCCCGTTGTTTAGCCATGAGTTCGAGGATTGACCATTGGTAGTAAAGGGGAGATGGGTGCAAATACCCATCCCGAGCTACACCTATCCTAGATAGTTAGTTTAGTGTTTATTGCTTTTCTTTTTTCTCCAATTACAACCCAAAAACCCAAAACCCCTAATTTACATTTATGCACTTTTGTATATATCTTCTTTCACATTTACTAAGCTTATAATTAGCTAGATAGTTACGAAGTCCCTGTGGATACGACCTTGTTGTACTACAATGATTGGGTTCACTGCCCATAGTTAGCAAGAAAGTTTCACCACTATTTTGCTCAACAAGTTTTTGGCGCCGTTGCCGGGGACTTCGGTCCAACTATCTGTTAATTATCTGTTTAGTTTCTGTACATATTTTTCATTTCCTTTATTTCCCCCTTTTGTGTATAAATTTGTGTTACTTTTTTTTAGGAACCTATCTCTGATGGATGGTCTTGATGATCAAGCAGAAGATTGTTACGGCTACACCTCTGGAGCAACCTACGACTAATACATTGATTGTCAAGGGTGTGGATCCTTTCATATGTGCCCTCCTTGTGAGGATCTAATCTCAAGATCGGAGACTCTCATGGAGAACCGGTTCTTATCTGTCAATCCAAACCCCACTGAACAAGACATCAGTCGATGGATCAGGTGCCAAGAGAGTGGAGGAGACCAGAAGAGTGCTTATTGTTCTGAGATCACGGCAAGGGTAGATTCACCCACTCTGGAGGATCTTAGTGCTAGAATGAACACCATCGACATGAACCAGCTCATTACACTAGCTCGAAGGGAGCAACAACCAGAGAGTGAAATGGTCCATGAAGTGGAGCATCAGACTAAGGAAAAAGACCTCGACATGAACCAACTGAAGCTCTATTCCAAATTAGTAGAGATGAACGCGATGATGGAAGGTCTACTAAACCTTGCATCGCAGCAACAGGAGAGCGAAATGGTTCATAAAGTGGATCACCTTACTGAGGACTTGAGTTGCTCTCTATCACCTCCCCCGTTCGAACCTAAGAAAACGTCATTCAACCATCTGCCTGAGTTCGAAGACAAGCCATCAGAGGACCGCTTCCACCTTGACTTCATGGAGTCTCCTCCCTCTGAAGTCAACTACCGTTATTTCCCCTCCTTCTCTGTGCTCCACCCAGAAGATGAGGATGGACACATCCTCAACCTTGAGGAGGAGGAGATGCCGCCTCCCTCTGAGCCATCAGAGGAGAGTGCTATAATCCACTTCAAGGAGCCACCTCCCTCTGAAGTTGATTTTCATCAAGGCTTTTCCCATGAGCCTCACCAAGAAGTTGAGGACATTTACATCCTCGAATTTGAGGAGGAGGAGGAGCCATCAAACTTTGATCTTCACTTGAAGGATCAAGGCCCCCACCCGTGCACTAATGAAGTTGGGTGGAAGCTCAACGTACACCCGCTAAGTGTGGAGGCCACCTTCCCATTTGATCCGGGACCAAAGATTGAAGACAAAGTCCACCCCGGAGTTCACCCTGCACCGCTCACTGAAGATAAGGATGTTTACATCCTTGAATTTGAAGAGGAGGCTCCACCACAGTTTGATCCTCGTACCAAGGATCACCCACCTCAACACTTCCACCTGATGAACGATCGGTGGAGTTTACACTTTCACATCCTAAGTGTTGAGGCCACATTTCCTTTTGATCCGGGTCGTTCTTCATTGCTAGATGATGCCCGCCCAACCCACCCGTTGAAGCCGACTTCAACGTTCATATTCGATCCCGGATGACTTCACGGTGGTATGGTCTAGCCAAAGACCTTAAAGAAGGGCCGCTTACCGGGAGGCAACCCGGATTTCATTTCGTGTCCTGTCTTTTAAATTCTGTTAGTTTCGATTTTGCATTGTTTTCAATAATGGGCTATTTTGGCATTCTTTGGACTTGCCCTTTTACGCCCAATTGGTGGCGTCTGTGTTGTGAATATTTTGGAAACAGGTAAGCCCCTCTAAAACAGGGATGGAATTAGGAACAATTACAAAGGAACCTCTGGCGAAATTTTCCAAGAGGACCTTCATCTCCAACGATTGAAGGTAGCACCTCAACGACCCCTCCCACTTGCAATTGTGCGGGCACCCTATCTTCCTTCCGCATCTTATCGGGGAGTACTCGTTTCACCCTTCCTTTAATATTTGCCCACAACGACTCCACTATTTTCCTTTCCAGTTTTTGTTTTCGTTCTCCTTTGGTTTTGTTTTTGCTAACCCTTAACTCCAGTTGTAGTTTGGTTGCTTCTAGTGTTTTATGCGGGTGCAATTTCAATTCCACACCGCAACCACGCTACGCTACTTGAGACTGAAGCTCAAGTGTGGGGGAGTTCTACAAACTGATAGCAATAGCAATCTCAGGGGAGTACTAGTTCCTTTTAGTTTTCGTTCTCTCTTCTCTAATTTTGAATCTGCAAATCTGGGGATAGCTTCTGTGCTATACTGTTTGTTTGTGTCCCGTGTGCTTTTCCTTTTGTCTGCTTCCCGCAAAGGTCTTCTGGAACCTTCCCCGGTTTTGATTGGTAAACAATGGGGACATTGTTCAATTTAAGTGTGGGGGAGTGACCTTTTCGGTGAATTGTGTGCTTAAATGCTTAATACTTCATGCTTATCTTGCGATTGTCCAAAATAAAAAACTTGGACCCTTGTGTTGTGAGTTGTTCTCATTAAGAACAAATACTATTATGAGTTGTGGGATAAATGCTTAAATTTTTCTTTTTGATTGCTTTTGAGGAGCATTTTACATGCGGTGTGGCCAAGTGATCTTTTATGGTTGGATTTTTATTGCTTTGGGGTTCCTTCTGTCTTCTTTCTTAGGGATTGCTAAGGGGTGCTTCTTCGTGAAAATCCTTTAAGGGACTTGTGAGACGCCATTGGTAACCAACAATGAGAGTTGAGTGTTCTTAAATGCAAAGGCTTGATGCCAAAATGTTATCCTCTCATCTCTTATGCAAAAGTGAAACAAATGCATAAATCTATTTTTCCTTTGTTTTCTTCTCAATGCCATTCTTGAGAGAAGTTGGCCATGGTAAAAGCTCTCCAAGTTACATAATCTTTAGAACTTTGAAGCACTCCGGATCATACCCCGAAACTCTAGTTTTTGTTTTTCCCCTAAGTACACCCATGCCACCACTGAGAGATGGTTCACACTCATCAAAGGTTTTAATCACTTTTTGCTTCTTCTCTTATCCTACAATTCATGTTAGTATTTGTTAGTATTGAGCATTCCTTACTTGCTTGGGGGCTTGGTTTTGCTTGAGGACAAGCAAAAAGGTAAGTGTGGGGGTGTGATGAGTGTCTAAATGAGCATGTTTTTGAGGAGTATTTCATATGTTTAATCAACACTTTTCATGCTCATTTCTCCACTCTGGCTTGTTTTCCTCTAGTTTTGTGTTTCATTGGTGTCTTACACATTTATTGTTTAAACAGGAGGAATAACATAGATAGGAGTAAAGTAGATGAAGAGAGGAACGCGTGGGCGCAAACGGATCCAAAATCGGAGTTGAAACGAAGAAGATACAGCATTTCGAAGTTAGCCTACTGGAACCGTCCGACCCATAGGTCTGGGTCGGACGTGGGTCGGACGGACTTTTAAAAGAACACGATTTTTGTCCCCGAGCTACTGGAATCGTCCGACCCATAGTCTGGGTCGGACGGACTTTAGAAAACGCGTTTTCGGCCCCGAAATTGCTCCTGGACGCGTCCGACCCACGGGTCCGACCCAGGGTGGGTCGGACGGGTCAAAAATTTGCCCAGATCTGCGTTTTAAAACGGGGAATTTTGGGGAAAACTTCCCCATTCTTCATTCAGCTCGGTTCCGCCCCAAAAACAGAGAAAAGAGGCGATTCCAAGGGAGAAAAGAAGAGGAGAAGAGAAGAAGAAGAAGAGAAGAGAAGGGAGGAGAAGAGAAGAGAAGCTCACCTCCTTCCAAGCTCCATTAATGGCTACTTCTATCCCTTGCTCTTTTATTTTCTCTCCTATGGCTGTGTAGAATCATTTGTAGCTAGGGATTGGGGATTTTGTCCCAAAATCCCTAAACTCCATTGTTGAATCTTGAACTTGTGTTTGTGCTTTATTTTAGTCTTTGAGCTTAATGAAGATGATTATTGAGTGTTTATGACTTCTAACTTGTTGCTCATGATTTGGGGATTTGTTAAGGGTTTTGCTCAATTTGTCTTCTATGTGTTAAATTGGTTGGTTTGGCCTACTGATTAGTTTAGCATTATTGTGGGATTCTATCAAAATGATATTCTGAGATAGAAACCTAAACCGTTGGGACTAAATCAATGTTAGCCGATTTTCACTGATTTTGAGATGAGGTTCTCATTGCAACTTAGGGTAAATTTGTGCTTAATGCTATCAATTGACTAGGTACTTGGAAGAACCGCCAGGTTCCAACTCCGTTGGTTAGGATTAGTAGACCTTGATTAGGCTATTAGTCAATTTAGCGTTCCCGTTGTTTAGCCATGAGTTCGAGGATTGACCATTGGTAGTAAAGGGGAGATGGGTGCAAATACCCATCCCGAGCTACACCTATCCTAGATAGTTAGTTTAGTGTTTATTGCTTTTCTTTATTTCTCCAATTACAACCCAAAAACCCAAAACCCCTAATTTACATTTATGCACTTTTGTATATATCTTCTTTCACATTTACTAAGCTTATAATTAGCTAGATAGTTACGAAGTCCCTGTGGATACGACCTTGTTGTACTACAATGATTGGGTTCACTGCCCATAGTTAGCAAGAAAGTTTCACCACTATTTTGCTCAACAAGTTTTTGGCGCCGTTGCCGGGGACTTCGGTCCAACTATCTGTTTAGTTTCTGTACATATTTTTCATTTCCTTTATTTCCCCCTTTTGTGTATAAATTTGTGTTACTTTTTTTTAGGAACCTATCTCTGATGGATGGTCTTGATGATCAAGCAGAAGATTGTTACGGCTACACCTCTGGAGCAACCTACGACCAATACATTGATTGTCAAGGGTGTGGATCCTTTCATATGTGCCCTCCTTGTGAGGATCTAATCTCAAGATCGGAGACTCTCATGGAGAACCGGTTCTTATCTGTCAATCCAAACCCCACTGAACAAGACATCAGTCGATGGATCAGGTGCCAAGAGAGTGGAGGAGACCAGAAGAGTGCTTATTGTTCTGAGATCACGGCAAGGGTAGATTCACCCACTCTGGAGGATCTTAGTGCTAGAATGAACACCATCGACATGAACCAGCTCATTACACTAGCTCGAAGGGAGCAACAACCAGAGAGTGAAATGGTCCATGAAGTGGAGCATCAGACTAAGGAAAAAGACCTCGACATGAACCAACTGAAGCTCTATTCCAAATTAGTAGAGATGAACGCGATGATGGAAGGTCTACTAAACCTTGCATCGCAGCAACAGGAGAGCGAAATGGTTCATAAAGTGGATCACCTTACTGAGGACTTGAGTTGCTCTCTATCATCTCCCCCGTTCGAACCTAAGAAAACATCATTCAACCATCTGCCTGAGTTCGAAGACAAGCCATCAGAGGACCGCTTCCACCTTGACTTCATGGAGTCTCCTCCCTCTGAAGTCAACTACCGTTATTTCCCCTCCTTCTCTGTGCTCCACCCAGAAGATGAGGATGGACACATCCTCAACCTTGAGGAGGAGATGCCGCCTCCCTCTGAGCCATCAGAGGAGAGTGCTATAATCCACTTCAAGGAGCCACCTCCCTCTGAAGTTGATTTTCATCAAGGCTTTTCCCATGAGCCTCACCAAGAAGTTGAGGACATTTACATCCTCGAATTTGAGGAGGAGGAGGAGCCATCAAACTTTGATCTTCACTTGAAGGATCAAGGCCCCCACCCGTGCACTAATGAAGTTGGGTGGAAGCTCAACGTACACCCGCTAAGTGTGGAGGCCACCTTCCCATTTGATCCGGGACCAAAGATTGAAGACAAAGTCCACCCCGGAGTTCACCCTGCACCGCTCACTGAAGATAAGGATGTTTACATCCTTGAATTTGAAGAGGAGGCTCCACCACAGTTTGATCCTCGTACCAAGGATCACCCACCTCAACACTTCCACCTGATGAACGATCGGTGGAGTTTACACTTTCACATCCTAAGTGTTGAGGCCACATTTCCTTTTGATCCGGGTCGTTCTTCATTGCTAGATGATGCCCGCCCAACCCACCCGTTGAAGCCGACTTCAACGTTCATATTCGATCCCGGATGACTTCACGGTGGTATGGTCTAGCCAAAGACCTTAAAGAAGGGCCGCTTACCGGGAGGCAACCCGGATTTCATTTCGTGTCCTGTCTTTTAAATTCTGTTAGTTTCGATTTTGCATTGTTTTCAATAATGGGCTATTTTGGCATTCTTTGGACTTGCCCTTTTACGCCCAATTGGTGGCGTCTGTGTTGTGAATATTTTGGAAACAGGTAAGCCCCTCTAAAACAGGGATGGAATTAGGAACAATTACAAAGGAACCTCTGGCGAAATTTTCCAAGAGGACCTTCATCTCCAACGATTGAAGGTAGCACCTCAACGACCCCTCCCACTTGCAATTGTGCGGGCACCCTATCTTCCTTCCGCATCTTATCGGGGAGTACTCGTTTCACCCTTCCTTTAATATTTGCCCACAACGACTCCACTATTTTCCTTTCCAGTTTTTGTTTTCGTTCTCCTTTGGTTTTGTTTTTGCTAACCCTTAACTCCAGTTGTAGTTTGGTTGCTTCTAGTGTTTTATGCGGGTGCAATTTCAATTCCACACCGCAACCACGCTACGCTACTTGAGACTGAAGCTCAAGTGTGGGGGAGTTCTACAAACTGATAGCAATAGCAATCTCAGGGGAGTACTAGTTCCTTTTAGTTTTCGTTCTCTCTTCTCTAATTTTGAATCTGCAAATCTGGGGATAGCTTCTGTGCTATACTGTTTGTTTGTGTCCCGTGTGCTTTTCCTTTTGTCTGCTTCCCGCAAAGGTCTTCTGGAACCTTCCCCGGTTTTGATTGGTAAACAATGGGGACATTTTTCAATTTAAGTGTGGGGGAGTGACCTTTTCGGTGAATTGTGTGCTTAAATGCTTAATACTTCATGCTTATCTTGCGATTGTCCAAAATAAAAAACTTGGACCCTTGTGTTGTGAGTTGTTCTCATTAAGAACAAATACTATTATGAGTTGTGGGATAAATGCTTAAATTTTTCTTTTTGATTGCTTTTGAGGAGCATTTTACATGCGGTGTGGCCAAGTGATCTTTTATGGTTGGATTTTTATTGCTTTGGGGTTCCTTCTGTCTTCTTTCTTAGGGATTGCTAAGGGGTGCTTCTTCGTGAAAATCCTTTAAGGGACTTGTGAGACGCCATTGGTAACCAACAATGAGAGTTGAGTGTTCTTAAATGCAAAGGCTTGATGCCAAAATGTTATCCTCTCATCTCTTATGCAAAAGTGAAACAAATGCATAAATCTATTTTTCCTTTTGTTTTCTTCTCAATGCCTATTCTTGAGAGAAGTTGGCCATGGTAAAAGCTCTCCAAGTTACATAATCTTTAGAACTTTGAAGCACTCCGGATCATACCCCGAAACTCTAGTTTTTGTTTTTCCCCTAAGTACACCCATGCCACCACTGAGAGATGGTTCACACTCATCAAAGGTTTTAATCACTTTTTGCTTCTTCTCTTATCCTACAATTCATGTTAGTATTTGTTAGTATTGAGCATTCCTTACTTGCTTGGGGGCTTGGTTTTGCTTGAGGACAAGCAAAAAGGTAAGTGTGGGGGTGTGATGAGTGTCTAAATGAGCATGTTTTAGAGGAGTATTTCATATGTTTAATCAACACTTTTCATGCTCATTTCTCCACTCTGGCTTGTTTTCCTCTAGTTTTGTGTTTCATTGGTGTCTTACACATTTATTTTTAAACAGGAGGAATAACATAGATAGAGAAGTAGATGAAGAGAGGAACGCGTGGGCGCAAACGGATCCAAAATCGGAGTTGAAACGAAGAAGATACAGCATTTCGAAGTTAGCCTACTGGAACCGTCCGACCCATAGGTCTGGGTCGGACGTGGGTCGGACGGACTTTTAAAAGAACACGATTTTTGTCCCCGAGCTACTGGAATCGTCCGACCCATAGTCTGGGTCGGACCCTGGGTCGGACGGACTTTAGAAAACGCGTTTTCGGCCCCGAAATTGCTCCTGGACGCGTCCGACCCACGGGTCCGACCCAGGGTGGGTCGGACGGGTCAAAAATTTGCCCAGATCTGCGTTTTAAAACGGGGAATTTTGGGGGAAAACTTCCCCATTCTTCATTCAGCTCGGTTCCGCCCCAAACAAAAAGAAAAGAGGCGATTCCAAGGGAGAAAAGAAGAGGAGAAGAGAAGAAGAAGAGAAGAGAAGGAAGGAGAAGAGAAGAGAAGCTCACCTCCTTCCAAGCTCCATTAATGTCTACTTCTATCCCTTGCTCTTTTATTTTCTCTCCTATGGCTATGTAGAATCATTTGTAGCTAGGGATTGGGGATTTTGTCCCAAAATCCCTAAACTCCATTGTTGAATCTTGAACTTGTGTTTGTGCTTTATTTTAGTCTTTGAGCTTAATGAAGATGATTATTGAGTGTTTATGACTTCTAACTTGTTGCTCATGATTTGGGGATTTGTTAAGGGTTTTGCTCAATTTGTCTTCTATGTGTTAAATTGGTTGGTTTGGCCTACTGATTAGTTTAGCATTATTGTGGGATTCTATCAAAATCATATTCTGAGATAGAAACCTAAACCGTTGGGACTAAATCAATGTTAGCCGATTTTCACTGATTTTAAGATGAGGTTCTCATTGCAACTTAGGGTAAATTTGTGCTTAATGCTATCAATTGACTAGGTACTTGGAAGAACCGCCAGGTTCCAACTCCGTTGGTTAGGATTAGTAGACCTTGATTAGGCTATTAGTCAATTTAGCGTTCCCGTTGTTTAGCCATGAGTTCGAGGATTGACCATTGGTAGTAAAGGGGAGATGGGTGCAAATACCCATCCCGAGCTACACCTATCCTAGATAGTTAGTTTAGTGTTTATTGCTTTTCTTTATTTCTCCAATTACAACCCAAAACCCCTAATTTACATTTATGCACTTTTGTATATATCTTCTTCACATTTACTAAGCTTATAATTAGCTAGATAGTTACGAAGTCCCTGTGGATACGACCTTGTTGTACTACAATGATTGGGTTCACTGCCCATAGTTAGCAAGAAAGTTTCACCACTATTTTGCTCAACAAGTTTTTGGCGCCGTTGCCGGGGACTTCGGTCCAACTATCTGTTTAGTTTCTGTACATATTTTTCATTTCCTTTATTTCCCCCTTTTGTGTATAAATTTGTGTTACTTTTTTTTAGGAACCTATCTCTGATGGATGGTCTTGATGATCAAGCAGAAGATTGTTACAGCTACACCTCTGGAGCAACCTACGACCAATACATTGATTGTCAAGGGTGTGGATCCTTTCATATGTGCCCTCCTTGTGAGGATCTAATCTCAAGATCGGAGACTCTCATGGAGAACCGGTTCTTATCTGTCAATCCAAACCCCACTGAACAAGACATCAGTCGATGGATCAGGTGCCAAGAGAGTGGAGGAGACCAGAAGAGTGCTTATTGTTCTGAGATCACGGCAAGGGTAGATTCACCCACTCTGGAGGATCTTAGTGCTAGAATGAACACCATCGACATGAACCAGCTCATTACACTAGCTCGAAGGGAGCAACAACCAGAGAGTGAAATGGTCCATGAAGTGGAGCATCAGACTAAGGAAAAAGACCTCGACATGAACCAACTGAAGCTCTATTCCAAATTAGTAGAGATGAACGCGATGATGGAAGGTCTACTAAACCTTGCATCGCAGCAACAGGAGAGCGAAATGGTTCATAAAGTGGATCACCTTACTGAGGACTTGAGTTGCTCTCTATCACCTCCCCCGTTCGAACCTAAGAAAACATCATTCAACCATCTGCCTGAGTTCGAAGACAAGCCATCAGAGGACCGCTTCCACCTTGACTTCATGGAGTCTCCTCCCTCTGAAGTCAACTACCGTTATTTCCCCTCCTTCTCTGTGCTCCACCCAGAAGATGAGGATGGACACATCCTCAACCTTGAGGAGGAGATGCCGCCTCTGAGCCATCAGAGGAGAGTGCTATAATCCACTTCAAGGAGCCACCTCCCTCTGAAGTTGATTTTCATCAAGGCTTTTCCCATGAGCCTCACCAAGAAGTTGAGGACATTTACATCCTCGAATTTGAGGAGGAGGAGGAGCCATCAAACTTTGATCTTCACTTGAAGGATCAAGGCCCCCACCCGTGCACTAATGAAGTTGGGTGGAAGCTCAACGTACACCCGCTAAGTGTGGAGGCCACCTTCCCATTTGATCCGGGACCAAAGATTGAAGACAAAGTCCACCCCGGAGTTCACCCTGCACCGCTCACTGAAGATAAGGATGTTTACATCCTTGAATTTGAAGAGGAGGCTCCACCACAGTTTGATCTCGTACCAAGGATCACCCACCTCAACACTTCCACCTGATGAACGATCGGTGGAGTTTACACTTTCACATCCTAAGTGTTGAGGCCACATTTCCTTTTGATCCGGGTCGTTCTTCATTGCTAGATGATGCCCGCCCAACCCACCGTTGAAGCCGACTTCAACGTTCATATTCGATCCCGGATGACTTCACGGTGGTATGGTCTAGCCAAAGACCTTAAAGAAGGGCCGCTTACCGGGAGGCAACCCGGATTTCATTTCGTGTCCTGTCTTTTAAATTCTGTTAGTTTCGATTTTGCATTGTTTTCAATAATGGGCTATTTTGGCATTCTTTGGACTTGCCCTTTTACGCCCAATTGGTGGCGTCTGTGTTGTGAATATTTTGGAAACAGGTAAGCCCCTGAAAACAGGGATGGAATTAGGAACAATTACAAAGGAACCTCTGGCGAAATTTTCCAAGAGGACCTTCATCTCCAACGATTGAAGGTAGCACCTCAACGACCCCTCCCACTTGCAATTGTGCGGGCACCCTATCTTCCTTCCGCATCTTATCGGGGAGTACTCGTTTCACCCTTCCTTTAATATTTGCCCACAACGACTCCACTTTTTCCTTTCCAGTTTTTGTTTTCGTTCTCCTTTGGTTTTGTTTTTGCTAACCCTTAACTCCAGTTGTAGTTTGGTTGCTTCTAGTGTTTATGCGGGTGAATTTCAATTCCACACCGCAACCACGCTACGCTACTTGAGACTGAAGCTCAAGTGTGGGGGAGTTCTACAAACTGATAGCAATAGCAATCTCAGGGGAGTACTAGTTCCTTTTAGTTTTCGTTCTCTCTTCTCTAATTTTGAATCTGCAAATCTGGGGATAGCTTCTGTGCTATACTGTTTGTTTGTCTCCCGTGTGCTTTTCCTTTTGTCTGCTTCCCGCAAAGGTCTTCTGGAGCCTTTCCCGGTTTTGATTGGTAAACAATGGGGACATTTTTCAATTTAAGTGTGGGGGAGTGACCTTTTCGGTGAATTGTGTGCTTAAATGCTTAATACTTCATGCTTGAGAAGGGAAGAAATGGCGCCGGACCAAAGCACGCACGTAAAGCATCCGGCCGCTTTGGCCGGATGGGGTTAAAGGCACGTAAGGCATCCGGCCGCTTTGGCCGGATGAGATTAGGGGCTTGTAGGGCATCCGGCCACCTTAGCCAGATGAAAATGGAACTTGGGCAAAGCAAAACGTTACTCGACCGGCCGCTTGTGGTCGGTCAAAGATACTAAAGAGGGGGTAGAACTGTACTTAAACATGTAAAATACAGGCTGGCACCAAAGGGACCGGGCCCAAAAAACTATAAATAAGGGTGTACCCCCATGAAATAAGACACGTGATTTTGGGCAATCAAACTCGCATTCGACTCAAATAGAAGCTCTCTCTCTCTCCCTCTCTACTTTCACAAGACTCTGTGTCCGAAATCAAGTAAAGTAGGATAGGAGATTAGATCGAGATGTACTAGGATAGATGTACTGTTGCATTGGGATCAAGTTTGGTCGCATTAGGATTAGTGCACTGTTTCATTTGGCGTCGTCTGTGGGAAACGAACAGCAAGAAGCAACCACGAGACCACCTAGAAGCAGGGAAGTAATCTACAGCGATTCATAGTGGAAATCCTAAAGAAACTAATGACGTTTTTTGCAGGATTGAAACACGAAAGATGGCTCCAAGGTCAAGGAAAGCACCAAGGAACGCTGTTGAAGATAACAAGCACTCCAAGGAAAGGATGAGTTCGGAGATGCCAGAGGCCATCTCAAAGAAAGATCTAGAAGACATGCTGAAAGGATTGGTCAGATCCATTGACGAAAAAATCGTAGAGGGAAATGAGACTTTGCAGCAGGAATTGATGCAAAGGGACGAGGAGTACTAAAGAAAATGGGACGAGATGACGGAGGCAATTGAGCAATTGAAAAACAGAGACTCCAAAGGTAGCAATGGGGAGGAGAGTAAGGATAGAAAGCGCAATTCAATCATCGACGAAGAAGAGATGGAGGAAGATGATCAAATAGATATGAGCTTGTACCCCTTCTCAGAGCGGATAAGGAAGGCGAAACTCCCGCCGCACTTTGTCGCCCCGGCAATTGAGAAGTACGACGGGACTAGAGATCCTGCTCAGCATATCAAAAAACTCATGTTCGCCATGAACACTCAGGGGATTAGCTCCCTCGCTCTCTGCAATCTATTCCCTCGAACACTTTCAAAAAGAGCATTGGGATGGATCTCCACGAGACCGCCTCAGTCCATCACGAGCTTCAAGCAATTGACTGAAGATTTCCAGCAATATTTTGCTGCGAGTAAGAAGGTTAAAAAAGAAACAATAGAATTGATGGACATTAAACAGCGAAAAGGAGAAACCGTGAAGGAATACAGCGAGCGTTTCCATAAGAAGGTCGTAGAGATCGACGATGTTGATGAGAAGATCTTGATTAAGGCCTTTGGGAATGGCCTGGCTCAGCCTCGGCTAGCTGGAAAAATTGCGACAAAGGCGCCGAAAACTCATGGAGAATTAGCTGAAATGATCCATGATTTTTTAAAATCTGAGATAGCCGAGAACAAGGCTAAAGAGCTGGCCGATAGCTACAAAGCCGCAGGGGTACCAGAGAAGAAGGAAGGACTCGGGGGAAGTGCCGGAAGAGGAGGGTCAAGGTACAAGCCATATTATGGTAGGTCAACCGCCGGATCTTCCTCTCAGGGGTCGCAGCACCAGGGGGCAAAGACTGTTGTCTATATTGACCCAGGGAAATATGCCGCTGCAGTAAGAGAGGGTTACCTCCCTCCGCCAAGGAAGCCACCGCAGGGAGAAATTCCGGTTGCATTCTGCGAATTCCATGGAAATCGCAGTCATCGGACTGTAAACTGTGCTACCCTGGCCAAAGAGCTCCGAGTCATTGAGGAGAATAAGAAGAAGGGAAAGCAACAGGCCGGAATGCAAAGGCAGTATGGTGGTCAACAAAGCAATGCCCAGAGTACACCCCGAGGGCGACAGGAGGAAGAGATCCACCCCAGGCTTGACCCCGGCAAATCAGTGGGGATGATAACAGGGCTATTTTCAGAAGTAGGACCACTAACCCCTAATGAAAGGAAAAGACACATCCATCAAGTGCATCAAGAGCTCCCGGAGAGAAAAATTGCCAAAAAGGAAAATTTTCCTCCAATTTTCTTCTCCGACGAAGATGAAGATGGAGTCCTATACCCACACAACGATCCACTTGTCATCCATGCACAAGTAAACGATCGGATGATGGAGGGAATTCTAATTGATAGTGGGGCCGGAGCAAATGTCATATCAGCCGAAGCAGTTAAGAAGCTGGAAGTGCCTGAGGACCAGATCAAGCCTTATTCGGCGGTCCTAGGAGGATTTGTGGGAGGTGTCTCTACCACATCTTCCGGAAGTATAGACTTCACAATGACCCTGGGCCAAGGAGATGAAAGGAGAACAGAGAGGCTCACAGCTTTTATTGTGCCAGGCCTCTCTGGATACAACATGTACCTCGGGAGGCCAGGGATCAATGCTTTCAAAGCCATCCACAGCACTCATCACTTAAAAATGAAGTACTTAACCTCAAGAGGGAAGGTAGTCACGATAAGAGGAAGCCAAAAGATGGCCCGAATGTGTGAAGTCCGTATCATGGACAGCCTTCCTAGTGAGGAGGTGGTTAAAACTGCGGGATCAGACAAGGAGTTCAAGGGAAGGTTACCTTCCTCCTCAGGGACGGGTCAAGGAGAAGAAGAATGTCGAACAACCCAAGATCCCCCCAGAGAGGTACATTTAAAATCTGACCCTTCTAAATTTTTTAAAATAGGAACTGCGTTTGACAGTGGAGAGCAGACTCACTTAATGAGGTTCCTGGAAAAAAGAAGGGCAACATTCGCTTGGAGCACGGACGAGATGCCTGGTATAGACCCAAGCGTTATCCGGCATGAGCTCAGGGTGGACCCTAAACATCCGGCGGTTAGGCAAAGGAAAAGGGTAATAAGGGAGGAAAGAGATTTGGCCGCACGAACCGAGGTCCAAAAACTCCTCAAAGCCGGATTCATCAGGGAGGTGGCTTACCCGCGGTGGTTGGCTAATGTTGTTATGGTGAAAAAAGCAAATGGAAAATGGAGAATGTGCGTGGATTTCACAGATTTAAATAAAGCATGTCCTAAGGATTTTTATCCTCTACCATCAATAGATAGATTGGTGGTCTCAACTGCCTAGAGTTCCGTGCTAAGTTTTTTGGATGCTTTCTCCAGCTATAATCAAATAAAAATGAAAGAGGATGATTCGGAAAAGACCTCCTTCATTACTTCAGCCGGAACATTCTGTTACAAAGTAATGCCTTTCGGCCTAAAGAATGCAGGGGCCACTTTTCAGCGTATGATTGACAAGGTGTTTTGTCAAAAAATTGCCCGGAATGTGGAAGCTTATGTTGATGACATAGTTGTGAAAAGTCCGTCAAAAGAACAACACATGAAGGATTTAGAAGAAACATTCGACACTCTGGATAAGTACCAAATCAAACTAAATCCGGAAAAGTGTGTGTTTGGTGTAACCAAAGGGAGGTTTCTTGGTTTCATCGATGGACAACGAGGTATTGAAGTTGATCCAGAAAAAAGTCAGGCCATCCTCGACCTTTCTCCCCCAAGAAACATCAAAGATGTTCAAGCTTTGAATGGGAGACTGACGACATTAAGTAGGTTCTGTTCTAAGCTATAAGAAAAGTCGATCCCATTCTTCAATATTCTAAGGAAGAACAGCAAATTCCAGTGGGGACAAGAATGCATAGAAGCCTTTGAGAAGATCAAGGAGATGCTTCGGGATCTACCTAAGCTAGGTGTACCTACCCCAGGACAGGATCTATACCTTTACTTGTCCGCAACAGATTGGGCGGTGGCAGCTGTCCTAATCATGGAGGAGAAAAGAGAGATACCAGTTTATTATACGGGGAAAATCTTGAGCCCGACAGAAGGACGGTACACCAACATAGAGAAAATCTTGTTCGCACTGGTAGTGGCATCAAGAAAACTACGGCCCTACTTCCAGTCACATCGAAACTTTGTCAGGACCAACTGGCCGCTCAAACAAATTGCAAACAATCCGAATGCCTCCGGCCGGATGGTAAGCTGGACAGTAGAGCTGACACAATACGAAATTCACTTCTTGCCCAGAACAGCAATAAAAGCTCAGGCCTTAGCAGACTTTATAACGGAAACCAACTTTGCAAAAGAAGAAAAGCAAGCTCAGAGTCCATATGTCATCTTGGTTGATGGGGCTCGATGCAAAAGTGGGGCAGGAGCTGGAATAGTGGTACAGGCGCCAGATGGGCAAAGCTTGAATTATGCCTTCCGTCTGGACTTTGATGTCACTAATAATGAAGCCGAATACGAAGCTCTTATCCAGGGATTGGAAGTAGCTACAGCCCTCGGGGCGACAGGTTCCAAAAGAGAAAAACGCCTTCTCCGTTTTTTCCTTTATAAAATCCTATCTAAAATAAAAACTTATGAAAAATAACCTGTTTTTAACAGAATTAGAAGTATATTCGGACTCTATGTTGGTGGCAAGACAAAATGACAACATCTATGAGGTCAAAGAGGAAAAGCTATGGAAGTACTTGCTCAAGGCCCAGGAGCTAAGGGCAAATTTCCAACGATGTGAGCTAAAACACCTTCCCCGTGAAAAGAATGTCGAAGCAGATGCCTTAGCCAAATTGGCAAGCATGGCCGAAAAAGTACCCAATGAAATATGGCTAGAAGTCAGAACTTCCCCAAGCATTGAAGGAACTCGGGTGTTGGCAGTAGAGACAGATAACCAAGAAGAATCCTGGATGACTCCAATCATAGATTACATACGGCAAGGAAAACTGCCGGAAGATGAAAAGGAGGCCAGAATAGTAAAAAGGCGAGCCGCATCGTTTTTTATTGAAGATAATTAGCTGTATAAGCGATCTTTTGCAAGACCGGCTCTAAAGTGTGTTACCATAACAGAAGGGGCAGAATTGATAAGAGAAATACACGATGGGCTCTGTGGAAATCACCAGGGGGAGAGGACCACAACTCACAAAATCTTGAGACTCGGATATTTTTGGCCAAAAATGATGGAGCATTGCAAAGGGTATATACAAAAATGCCGCAAGTGTCAAGAACATGGAAACAAGATACATACCCCACCGGCGGAACAAAAATCTATCATATGCTCGATTCCCTTTGCTATGTGGGGATTGGACATTGTGGGCCCATTCCTGGAATCTTCACCAGGGAGGTTCAAGTTCATATACGTCGCTATCGACTACTTCACAAAATGGGTCGAGGCAATGCCTACTGTCTCCATCACGGCTAGGAAGTCCCAAGAATTCATTTGGAAATACGTGGTATACAGGTTTGGCATACCAAAAGTAATAATAACTGATAATGGAACACAGTTCAATTGCGAAAGCTTCCGAGAATTCTGTGAAGAATGGAAGATCGGATTAAGGTTTGCGTCAGTAGCCCACCCTCAGGCAAACGGGCAGGTTGAGAATGCGAATGGGCAGATAGTAAAGGCAATAAAGAGAAAACTCGATGAGAAAAAGGGAAAGTGGGCAGAATTGTTACCCCAGGTCCTCTGGTCATACAGAATGACAGAAAGAGGGCCAACAGGAGAAACACCTTACAGACTGACATATGGTTTGGAAGCCGTCATTCCGGCGGAAATTGTAGTGCCCTCCATAAGATTGGAATCATATAATGAAGAGGTCAACACTCAGGGGATACAGGATCACCTAGACCTCCTTGAAGAAACCAGGATGGCTGCCGCAGTAAGGATGGCGAAGGATAAATCCAAAGTGGAGAGGTATTTCAACAGAAGATAAAGGAACGAAGTTTTGCCCCAGGAGAATTAGTCCTCCGAGAAGTTAAGCAACCCAAGAAGTTGGAACCTCAATGGGAAGGACCATACATCATACACCAGAAAACAGGACGAGCTTTATACCGTCTGAAAAATGGTGAAGGATACGAGCTGCCTCACTCTTGGCATGCTGAATGTTTAAAAAAGTTTTATGTGTAAAAACATTGCTAGACAAAATCAATAAAATGAGGTATTTTTTAACGAAAGTGCAGGTACTTTTTTGCCAGGGGACTGATCACCCCCTGAGGTATTGAAAGTAAGCACCGGCCAACGAGCCGCAGGCTATCATGCCTTGAAAGAAAAAGAAAGCACCGGCCAACGAGCCGCAGGCTATCATGCCTTGAAAGAAAAAGAAAGCACCGGCCAACGAGCCGCAGGCTATCATGCCTTGAAAGAAAAGAAAGCACCGGCCAACGAGCCGCAGGCTATCATGCCTTGAAAGAAAAAAGAAAGCACCAACGAGCCGCAGGCTATCATGCCTTGAAAAGAAAAAGAAAGCACCGGCCAACAAGCCGCAGGCTATCACGCCTTGAAAAAATAACATCCGGCCAACGTGCCGCAAGCTGACATGACTTTTAATTAACAAAACTGACCAACGAGCTGCAGGAAGATCCAGCTTAAAATCATAGAGAACCATGCTCCAACAGAAAAGTGGCCCGCCGGAACAAAAGTCCAAAGCCGCAAACCAAGCCGGCATAACTTGCATAGGATAACTACACTTGCATCATTTAAAAGAAAGGAAGAAGACAGGAGAAAAGAAATATCACGGCAATAAAAAAACTCGGCTCAAAAGGAGTTGCTCCGGTAGACAAATAACTAAAGATGATAAGATACAACTTATATTTCTCCCAAAACTATGGGGTAGAGACAATTACAACATATGATCGTTCGGCAGAAACAAAAAATACATGTCGTAACAAGAACTTCTCTAAAAAAAAAAACCTCTATTCTACTCTATTCTACTGCCTTTGCAGTTTCTTTGTCAACAGCTTCTTCTCCAGTGGTTAGTAATCTATCGCCGCTACCTGCTACACTCCCGGAAGACTTAGATCTCCTCGCAAGATGCTGCATCCCTCCGGCGGATGGTAAGATGTTGCTTCCGGCTGGAAGGAATGAGGCTTCACCAGCACCAAAGCATGTCTCTCCAGGACTACGGCAGAATCTCTCAAGTCCTAAGAAGAAGTTGGATTTCTGGGCAACAGCCTTGAACTCCAACTTATTGTACAAGTCGTCATCCAGTAACTCTCCTTTCTCGAGAGAGTGATCTGAGATGATCTGCTGGCAGATGTCAACTAACCGGCGGCACTGAGAAGCAAAGGACTTGTGAGCCTCGATTTTAAACCCTATCCTATGTGGATTAACTTGATTGGGATCTAAACGGGTTTTAGGTCCACTTATAGCCTAAGATTAATAACTATGTCATATAACAATAATTATTAAAACCTAAGCTAGCTCACTGGAACCTATTATGAGTCGCCACCTAATTTTAACCTAGATCAAATTAGGAAAGGAGAGTTCGGGTTCGGGGCTTGATATTCGACTTAATTAGGGTTCAATTACTTTCATTACCCTTCCTAGGTCGTTTTTCCTCTACTCAGTTTATTCACGGCTTATTACGAGTCGTTTTAACCTAAGTGCGCGAGCTTCTGTTTTTTTGTGTTTTTAGCATTTTTTGACAGAAAATAAAAGTGAAAAGTGAAATTACCTAAACTAGGGTTTCGGGGGCAGAAATAGGTCGAATTTTGATTCTGTCCGTGGCCACGGACCTAATGTCCGAACCCTCGGACCCCAGTTAACCTAATTACGCAGAAAAGTCGAAGTTAAAGGAAAACAAAAAATTTCAAAGTCCGGGGCCACGGACAGGCTGTCCGTGGGCCCGGACATTATTAGAAAAACCTAAGTTTTTTAAAATTTAAAATCCCGCCGCCGTCCGTGGGTGTCCGTGGTCTCGGACAACGCGTCCGAGGTCCCGGACCATGGGTCCGAGGTCACGGACCACCCACGGACAGGGGTTTTCAGAAGGTTCCCGAGGGTGTTTTGAGCTCAAATTTTATGGGTGTGAAGCCTGAAAGATTTACAAGACGTTAGTGATTGAAAGTTTTCAATTTGAATTCGAATTAAGCACGAAACTTAGCAAACAAGTTATCTGACAGAGACTCAAATAAACAGCAATACAGAAGCCTACGAAGGTTAGTTTGAGTTCAAATTTCGAGGCAAGACAGATAATACCGTGGTGAATCAGGGAAGTGGAGTTTCTACCTGCTTTACCTTCGGATTCACAACGTTTCTTCACACCGGGACTCGTCGAGTGCTCCGTTGATGGCAGACCCGAGAGGATTTCGACCCAAGCTTCTGGTTGTTGGTTGTTCTTGCTGTTCTTCACGTTTTAGAGGTGTTTTTGTGAGGTTTTGATGATTATTGGTGCTTTGGGGATTGGAAAACGTGTTTAGATGGTGATTTCGGAGGATTTTTGGTATGATTTGGGTGGCCGGGTGTTGGAAAACGTGAGAGAGAGAGAGGAAGCCGTGTTTTCTGACTCTCTAGGGTTCTTGAGCATATGAAGTTCTCATTTTATCCAAAAACCTATCCCCTTATATAGACTTTCTTAAAGATAAAGAGAATCTAGTAAAAGTAAGATTTTTCGATATTTTAACTAAGTAACTTCCCAAAGGAATTTTGCTATGAAATTTTAACCACATGTCAAGAATGGATATTATGAATTTTCTGAGGTGGAAACGAATTTTTTAAATGCTGGAGCATTTTTAAATTGAATTTCTCGTCAGATTCAGTCAGAAATTGCTAGAAAATTATTGGAAATTCGAAAAATCAAAATTCCAACGCCATTATGCTTAAAATGTCATCCTCTATCATGGGTTAAAATATCAAAGCATTTCAAGCTGATTTGGGCACCCTTTGGAGGAGAGAGAAAGCCTATAGGAGAACTCAGAAGCCTTAAAAATTACGAAAACGCCCCTGACAATGACGAAATGCTCCTCAGGCCCTGGAACAGCCGATAGGGCCGGAGTCTCTACTGTTTGATGGAGATGGCTCTTCACAACCTCGTAGACCTCAGCCAGGGGGTCAAAATTTTGGGTATAACAGATTGCCCCCCGTCAACTGGACTTTGTAACGAATGTGAAAAGTCTGGTTGATGCTTGAGTGGTGCCCCAAAATTTTGGACCCACAGAATCCTCCACGTTGTATGAAACCGGGTTAACGATGCCCAGCTATTCGGAGGCGCTGACTACCTAAGCTACAAACATTGTCGAGCTATTCTAAGGCGCTGACTGCCTAAACTACAAAGCGTTGTCGAGCTATTCTAAGGCGCTGACTACCCAAAATACAAAGCATTGTCGAGCTATTCTAAGGCGCTGACTACCTAAATGATGAATGATGTCGAGCTATTCTAAGGCGCTGACTACCTGAAATGATGATATGCTGTCGAGCTATTCTAAGGCGCTGACCACCTAAAATGTGGAAATGAGATAATGTCAAGCGATTCTAAGGCGTTGACAACCTAAAATGTGGAAATGAGATAATGTCAAGCGATTCTAAGGCGTTGACAACCTAAAATGTGGAAATGAGATAATGTCAAGCGATTCTAAGGCGTTGACTACCTATAATGAAATGATGTCAAGCTATTCTAAGGCGTTGACTACCTATAATGAATGAAATAATGTCAAGCTATTCTAAGGCGTTGACTACCTATAATGAATGAAATGAATGCAATGTGTTTAATGGAAGCAGGTAAGCTAAGGAGTGGTGTTAGGTCTTACTACGAGCCTAAAGGGATGACTCCAGGTCTTATGACGAACCTAAGGATGGTGCTAGGTCTTATGACGAGCCTAAAGTGAATGAATAAGGGAGGTCTTATGGGTGCCTGTAGGGTAGGCCTTATGGGTGCCTGAAAGGATTTGAATGTAGGGTAGGTCTTACGTGTGCCTAAAAGGATTGAATGTAGGGTAGGTCTTATGTGTGCCTAAAAGGATAGAATGTAGGGTAGGTCTTATGTGTGCCTAAGGTTTAGGGATGAGACTCATCTTAACTCAGTTGCTTATGGAGACTGAGATCCATCCTACTCGGTTGCTTACGGAGACCGAGACCCACTCTACTCGGTTGCTTATGGAGACCGAGACCCATCTAACTCAGTTGCTTATGGAGACTGAGACCCAATCTACTCGGTTGCTTATGGAGACCGAGATCCATCTACTCGGTTGCTTATGGAGACGAGATCCATCTAACTCGGTTGCTTATGGAGACGAGATCCATCTACTCGGTTGCTTATGGAGACCGAGACCCAATCTACTCGGTTGCTTATGGAGACCGAGATCCATCTACTCGGTTGCTTATGGAGACCGAGATCCATCTAACTCAGTTGCTTATGGAGACGAGATCCATCTACTCGGTTGCTTATGGAGACGAGATCCATCTACTCGGTTGCTTATGGATACCGAGATCCATTCTACTCGGTTGCTTATGGAGACCGAGACCCAATCTACTCGGTTGCTTATGGAGACCGAGATCCATCTAAACTTGACCAGGCAAATGCAGTATGCTTGATGATGTGAGGATGCAAAACACGTTTTATGCAAATGATTGTCATTGTGATCAAATTGTTAAGGTTCCAAACATGGAGATGACAAGGTTTACCCGAGTATTGCAAAGTGAAATTGAAGTGCTTGCGAAAACCGAAAATTTGCACAAAGCAAGAAATAGCTGAAAATGTGCCAAACATGGCAATGCTTGAGAAAAACACTGTTAAGAAAGGAAAGCGAAATAATCATTTCCTGACTAAGAGTTCCAGACCTGCAATTTTTTCTCAGAGGATGAACACGATACTAATGGAAATGTGTGGTGTTCATTGTGGTGCTGAAAGCTTTTGCTGGTGTTCAGGATTTATGACAAGCCTGGGGTTGGGGTGTGATTTTGGATGGTGATTTGGATTAAGATGAGCTGATGTTTTGTGGAGGTAAGACCAGTGACGGGCCTGAGAGTGTTTGTGTGGAGGTTAAGGCTTATGTGGGCATGTGTGGTATGATGTGAGGGTAAGGGCTTATGTGGGCCTGCGTGGTGGTGTTTGTGGTGCCCACGCTTTGGGTTTCCGTTGGTGTTGTCATGGCAATTGTTGGAACCAACAATTGCCCCCAGTATTGTTCCTTAAGGCAATCTGAGCTAGAGTTCATGGCAATCGATCGGAACGATCGATTGCCCCCAGTATTTTCTTTGATTAAACATGCGAACAAGTCTTATCCTCACATGGTCAAGGATTGTGTCTTGATGTGGTGCTTTACACTCAAAGTGTTTGATTCTTGCACTCGTTTCTCACCTACGGTCACAACTTCTTGACCATTGAATTTGATATTTGATGAATTTACGCATTCGATCTGTTACTTTCACGTGATTGGACACACAACTATCAAGTCGGAAGTCTTTAAGGCTTATAACGTGGCCATAGGGTGTGATGAAAGACAACGGGACCATGGAGGGATATTTGAGGTATGTGGAGCTTAAAAGGGGTGACCAAAGCTGCACCTTGCATCTTCTCTTGGATTCATCTCCCTTGTCTTGAAGTCGTCTAGCTGCTTCATGTTGACGTTGCTTTCGAGCTTCTGGACCTGGACTTTTGAAGTTGTCCTTTACACCTTTTCTCTTTTTGTCATTTGGATTTCTTCGAGGCACTTCGGGTTTGCCTTTTGTTTTAATCTTTCTTGGCTTTGCCTTCGGGGTTCTTGTGTTTCCCGGTTTTGGGCTTCGAGAGCTGTTTTGATGTGAGCTCTGTTGATCCTGTGTCACTTTGGGACCATTTGCGGATCACTTTGTCATGCTGATAGCGGCATTGCTTCTTTGGAATGATGGGAATGTTATCTGAGAGTCGGGCTCCTCGCTTCCTTTGGTCACCGGGTCGGTCATTCATCATTGGCCGGGTTATTTTGTGGAGTTCATAATGTCAAAAAGGGATATACGAAAGGCTCAGCGGGGGTACCTAGGGTTTAATGTCAGGGTTCACAAGCTTTTGGCTATGTGGTGCTGTACCTAGGCGCTTCGTCATTCCTGATAGTTGTGTATCCGCTCTTTGTTACTTTTCACAGGTCTAAGAGTAAATTCACAAATTGTCTCCTTCGGTCGGAGTTATGCCGTTTACCTCACCTTTGAATGTGGTCTTTCCGAAGTCGTGTAAAAATGACACGCCCGTTCGCTCATGGTTTTTCCGCTCGAGACACTCTCATGAGTTTCACTCAGAGACTAGCTCACACGCTTAAACGAAATATTAAAGACGACGGACCTGAGCTCAAATTGCCCCTAGTATTGATTTGGGGTTTATGACAACACTTAAACAGATGTAGAATTTGGACCGCTTTGTGGATTGTTTTAGATGTTCTGTGACGGTGTTTGGACGGACATGTTCACCCATTTGAAAAAAAACGAATCGTCTTGTTCTATTGCAGAAGATGATTGTTTCACGTGCCTTTATCAAAACACGCATTCAAACCCTTTTTTTGTTAGAAAAAAAAAGCATTTATTTACGAAAAATTTGTACATGATTTTCTTAAAGATGTGAAGGATGCAAAAGCTTTATTAGTGGCAAATAAATTGAATAACACTAAGTACAAACATCGAAAAGTTACTCAAAGTATTCTAAAAAGGAAAACTGAATGGGAACGAAATATTCTAAAGTCTAAACTAAGAACTGTGAATTTAAAGTGATTTCTAACAAAAGCATTCTCCTAGATATCGTCGCATCGAAACCCCTGGTCAAAGAGGTCCTGGATCGTGTGCCTCAAAGCCTTGCAATCTTCAGTGTCGTGGCCAGGTAATTGGTGGTACCGGCAGAACTGACTTAGATTCCTTCCTTTCTGAGGGACCCCAGGCCGGGGGGTGAGAGGTTGTAGTATGCTTCGCTCTTGGAGCCTTTTAAAAGCCTGGCTCAACGGTCGGCCGATGTCTGTGAACTCTCTCTGACGGAGTTTCTTTCTAGGTGGCTCTGATGCTCCAATAGCCCAGCCTGATTCTCTTAGCCGTCGAACGGTGTTTACCTCATGCTGCCTGGTTCTCTTTTGGATGCCTCTTTGGACGCAAGCTGCTGTCCTTGAACCATTTCCGGTGTCTTCTGAGTCCCCAAGCTTTAATTCTCCCTTATGGATCAACTCCTCTAGGACACCAACTTGTCCCATCAGCAAGTCAAAACTAGGAAAGTATGTGAGTTTCAGCTTCTCATTGTATTGCTTTCGCATATTCTTGATTACCATTCGGATTTGCTCCTGTTCGTCCATATTTGTGAGCATAGCGGCTGCCTTCATCCTCCAACGCTTGACGAAGTCGGTCATTGATTCACCTTCTGTTTGTCGTGTGCTTGCAAGATCAGCCCTGGTGACTCCAAAACTTCTAGCGTACTCAAAATGATGCAGAAAGGCTTCACAGACCTCCTCGTATGTCTTGGTATTCATCCTTCGAGTTATGTACCAACGCTGAGGAGTCTCATCAAGATAGCGAGCAAATACCTTGGCCTTTTGCATATCGTTCAGCAAAAGGATAGACATTTCTCTATCGAACATTGCCAAATGAAGCTGTGGGTCGGAGGAACCCTTGTACAGAGGAAGTGTTGGCAGTTTCAACTTTGGAGGGAGATCGATCTCGGGATACAATCCAGTGGAAAAGTAATCAAAACCGGCCGGCTTGTTGGCCTTCTCCATGCGCTCAATCTTTTTCAGCATCTCATCGAATTCTATGGCTAACCGAGCATCCGTGCTGATTGGAATTCCTCCTTCTGCCATTCTCGGGATATAGGCCTACCTGTTTCCAAGGTGTCCATTATTAGCTGGCAAAAGGAAGTGGGCCGAATGATACTAGGGCTAAAATGACGTTTCACAAGGTAGATCGAAAACCAAAACAGGCTTATACTGAAAGGAAGTGGGCCAGGATGCCCAGAAAATGAGGTGTTTGGGATGGAGTACTTTTAGACTGGAATTTGGACTGAAATCTAAACGGATGGCTTTGATTGTGCCTAAGAGGTGACACCTGGATCTATGATTTTGGCATAGGGCCATGACAAGAAGTCTACCTAGATTGGAATGAGCCCTTGGGCCGGAATGTGTTTGGGCCTGAAGTAAAGCACATGAGCTGGAATGGTCCCTAAATCACGAATGGGTCTAACTTTCTTTGGGTCAGAGAAGGGGTTTCTAAAAAAGATTTTATTTCAAGGACTTGTGAGTTATTTCAAGTTCAGGTGAATTTCTTTTTTATGGGCCTAGAACTAATTGGATAATTCAAATTGGGCCAGAAGAGAAATTACCTAAATCTAAACTTTTGGGCCGAGACCCAAACTACTCACATGTTAAACCAAACAGGGCCTCCGGGCCGCAAACAAATAGAGCTGTCAATTCGTGTTGGGCTAGGTTGATGTAGGAGAAATTCCTATCAATCTCTAGGCTGGGTAGTGGGCCGACCACACAAGCAAGCAAGGCCCACACAAATTCAACATGTCCTCACTAGATGTTTAAATTGAAACGGGTATGGATCGATCCGGAGAGGTGCTTGGGGCGTGGGCCCAGGTCACCACAAAGGAATAGGGCTTGCACGCTATTCTCTTTGGGCTTCCCCACTCTTTTCACATCACCTGAAGGTATGCGTCTACGGTCGGGTCTTTGACTGACCAAACAAAGGGCTAGGTAAGGGCACTGCCAGGAAAACGCTTGGGGCTAAGGCCCAGGTATTAAGGGGGTGTGGTTAGACGACACCCTCCTCTTTTCCCCCGCTTATTCACATCACCTAAAAGGTGTGAGTCCCTGGCAGGGGACCCTCAAACGGGTCCCGGGGTAAAACTGGTTTGCGTGGACCCTCGTACTCATATGATGCAAAGGTGCAGGAATTAAAGTGCGCACAAAGGTAAACAAACAATGTAATAAAGCCACAAATAAACATTTTTCGAGTTAAGCCCTCTTTCTTAAAATTAAGCAAGTTAAATTAAGAAGTTTGTCCCCAGCAGAGTCGCCAGTCTGTGAGCCTCGATTTTAAACCCTATCCTATGTGGATTAACTTGATTGGGATCTAAACGGGTTTTAGGTCCACTTATAGCCTAAGATTAATAACTATGTCATATAACAATAATTATTAAAACCTAAGCTAGCTCACTGGAACCTATTACGAGTCGCCACCTAATTTTAACCTAGATCAAATTAGGAAAGGAGAGTTCGGGTTCGGGGGCTTGATATTCGACTTAATTAGGGTTCAATTACTTTCATTACCCTTCCTAGGTCGTTTTTCCTCTACTCAGTTTATTCACGGCTTATTACGAGTCGTTTTAACCTAAGTGCGCGAGCTTCTTTTTTTTTTGTGTTTTTAGCATTTTTTGACAGAAAATAAAAGTGAAAAGTGAAATTACCTAAACTAGGGTTTCGGGGGCAGAAATAGGTCGAATTTTGATTCTGTCCGTGGCCACGGACCTAATGTCCGAACCCTCGGACCCCAGTTAACCTAATTACGCAGAAAAGTCGAAGTTAAAGGAAAACAAAAAATTTCAAAGTCCGGGGCCACGGACAGGCTGTCCGTGGGCCCGGACATTATTAGAAAAACCTAAGTTTTTTAAAATTTAAAATCCCGCCGCCGTCCGTGGGTGTCCGTGGTCTCGGACAACGCGTCCGAGGTCCCGGACCATGGGTCCGAGGTCACGGACCACCCACGGACAGGGGTTTTCAGAAGGTTCCCGAGGGTGTTTTGAGCTCAAATTTTATGGGTGTGAAGCCTGAAAGATTTACAAGACGTTAGTGATTGAAAGTTTTCAATTTGAATTCGAATTAAGCACGAAACTTAGCAAACAAGTTATCTGACAGAGACTCAAATAAACAGCAATACAGAAGCCTACGAAGGTTAGTTTGAGTTCAAATTTCGAGGCAAGACAGATAATACCGTGGTGAATCAGGGAAGTGGAGTTTCTACCTGCTTTACCTTCGGATTCACAACGTTTCTTCACACCGGGACTCGTCGAGTGCTCCGTTGATGGCAGACCCGAGAGGATTTCGACCCAAGCTTCTGGTTGTTGGTTGTTCTTGCTGTTCTTCACGTTTTAGAGGTGTTTTTGTGAGGTTTTGATGATTATTGGTGCTTTGGGGATTGGAAAACGTGTTTAGATGGTGATTTCGGAGGATTTTTGGTATGATTTGGGTGGCCGGGTGTTGGAAAACGAGAGAGAGAGAGGAAGCCGTGTTTTCTGACTCTCTAGGGTTCTTGAGCATATGAAGTTCTCATTTTATCCAAAAACCTATCCCCTTATATAGACTTTCTTAAAGATAAAGAGAATCTAGTAAAAGTAAGATTTTTCGATATTTTAACTAAGTAACTTCCCAAAGGAATTTTGCTATGAAATTTTAACCACATGTCAAGAATGGATATTATGAATTTTCTGAGGTGGAAACGAATTTTTTAAATGCTGGAGCATTTTTAAATTGAATTTCTCGTCAGATTCAGTCAGAAATTGCTAGAAAATTATTGGAAATTCGAAAAATCAAAATTCCAACGCCATTATGCTTAAAATGTCATCCTCTATCATGGGTTAAAATATCAAAGCATTTCAAGCTGATTTGGGCACCCTTTGGAGGAGAGAGAAAGCCTATAGGAGAACTCAGAAGCCTTAAAAATTACGAAAACGCCCCTGACAATGACGAAACTGCTCCTCAGGCCCTGGAACACGCCGATCGGGCCGGAGTCTCTTACTGTTTGATGGAGATGGCTCTCACAACCTCGTAGACCTCAGCCAGGGGGTCAAAATTTTGGGTATAACAGGACTCCTTTAAATGGGCGTTAATGGTGCCTTGCTTCTGTATCTCCTCCTGAGATTGCCGGGAAAATGTCCTGAGCCTGGTCACTTGAGATTCAAGGGTCAGGACTTGGGCACGGTACTTGTCACGTTCAGAATTAGCGAATGATAGCTCCTCCTTAGCACGGGCTATTCGTCCACTCAACTGGGTGACGTGCTTCAATAAATTGGCGGCACTCATGCCTGGCCGGAACAAAAAAGAATAAGAAGAAGAAAAGGCCAAAAAAAAGAGGAAAGGGTTGTAGGCCTGAAAGCTTACCATGACCTAATGGCTCAGTATTCTCCGCTTGAGAGCGGGACTTGGCTTCCTCCAGCTCTCTCACTTTCTCCTCCAGCCTCGCTTTCTCTTCTATAAGGGCGGTTTTGTCCGCATCAAGAGCTTTCTTCTCTTTTTCCAAAAGAGAACAATCCCGGAGCAGAGACTGCTTCTCTTGATCGAAGGAAGATTTTGACTGCTCCTCCAGCGCAGCTTTTTCTTCCAGCAGGCGGTCGTGCTCTTGAATAAGCTCTTCTTTTTCCTTCACAAGAGCTTCGTTCTCCCGTTTAAGAGACTGCTTCTCCAGTCCAAGATCTTCAGCCTCCTGCTTGAAAGATTGCCCCTCCTGGTGGAAAAAGACCTTCTCTGCCTGAAGATTGTTTATTTCGCTCCGAAGATCATTTACTTCTTTCCGGTGCATGGAGCGAACCTGGTCCAGCATACTGTCCAGGTCAAACAGAGATCAAGCTAGCTGGCCCTTATTCAAGAAAAAGCAAGAGACAGTTCCATACCTCTATCAATGTATTATCGGCCTCCTTAATCCGGCCTCTCAGAGAGAAGTTCTCTTCCCGAAGTTTTTTCAGCTGCGCCTCATACTCATCGTGCTGACGCTCGCACTCACGCCGGGACAACTGCAGGTCTTTATTAATCGCCTCAGTTCTCTCCTTTGCCTTGCGGTCGATCTCATACTCGACCTGGTCAATGTAAGCGTCATGAGAAGAGCGGGACAGCTTCAGCTCCTCTTCAACTCTATTGGCACGGCTTTCCTCATAGCGAAGCCTGGATTGGAGGTTGCCAAAGTGAACCTCAGCACTTTGGGCCATGGACATCACCTAAAAAAAACAATACAATGTATAAGTTCAGGAAACCCAAAAACAAAACAAAAGAAGAAGAGTACGGGTAACGTAAATGTCAACCTGAAAGATTTCCCCCCACATCATGTCAAACGCATCTTTTGCTGGGATGGAATGTCGCATGATGGCATCCGCCCTCCCATCCCCGATCCGCAGCCTCTCTTTGGTAGCAGTGAAGGTCGCCGGAGGAGCAAAAATTCCGTCCGGATGACCGGATCTCTTGATTGCCTCCTTCCAAATAGAGGAGTACTTGGCAGCGTCGCAGGATATCAAGGGAAGAGGGTGCCCGCGATGGTAAAACCACCCTTCCTTTTGGGAAGGACCGGTGTAGGACTCTTGAGCAGGAGGAGGAGGGGAAGAGGAGGAGGAAGCTATGTAGCCTTCTCTCTGCTCACCCTGGGGCTCAGGACCCTCCGGCAAAGAGGAGGCCACGTGATCCTCTCTTTGCTTACTTCGGAGCTCAGGGTCCTCCGGCACCTGCCGATACTCCTTTGCTCTATCCCTTGCCGCATCCACGGCCGCAGCAACGTCAATGGAGAATGATCCTGAAGCTTCGGGATCACCAGAGGTTTGTGGCTCTACGGCCTTCGGCCTCGATGCTGTTTTCTTTTTTGATTTTTTCTTGGCAGGAGCAGTGGCTGCCGAAATGATAAAGACAATTAGAACCAGAAGAATGAAGCTAAAAAAGAATACCAAAAAAAAAAGAAGGAAACTTGAAAGACAGGAGAAGACGACAGAGCAAACAAAACCTTCTCCAGCCGAAGGATCAGCACAGAGGTCTCCGGCCTCCAGGGTGTTTTCCTGAGCAAGATCTAAGGAAAAGTAACCCGTCAAATCAGGAAACAACTCACAAATAGGAGTCGGATGACCGGACTCCCGCCCCAGGCGAGAACCAAGGTCAGAACCTGAACCAGGGGTGAGGGGAAGGGTGACACGGTGCCCAGACTTGGGGCTCACGTGCCATGTACCTGACAATCCGGCGTCAGCATGAATAGGAGATTCAAGCCGCTTCTTTTTCTTCAGATTACCAGCTTGGTCATCTCCAACCTCTCGTCTGGAACGCTTTGCCGGAGCAGCGTTCTCCAAAAGCTGCTCGGCCGCATCAGTGGCCGCATCCAGCGTGTCGTAGTAGTCAATTTTTTCGCCCCCATTCTTGAAGGTGACGAAGTTCCAGTTATAGAAGGGACCGATCTTGTCCCCCTTCTGGAAAAAGTCTGCGACAATACATCCAAACGATAAGGAGACCGAAAGAAACGACAGAATTCATACTAAGCAAAAAGAGAACACTTACTGTGATATGTCTTCAGAGAAGACAAGCGTTCTTTTGTAAAAAACGCCTCGATGGTCGGCAATTTCTTGTTTACCGCCCGCAGAGCCTTCGAAATAGGAATTTCAGCCGGAGGAGTCTCGGGGCTGATTAACGACGACGAACCACCGCGACCCCCACTCGTGGGCCTTTTTGTAGTCAAAAAGAGAATACCCGCTCTTCGCAATGAGGGTTAGGCTCTCAGGGTCCTTCCTAACTGTGAAGAATCGGACGAAATCAGTACCCTCCGGCCGAATTTTGATATCATCACAAAGGGAGACGAAAGCCTGAAGGTGTGAAATAGCTTTAGGGTGAAGATGGGCGAGGGTGCAGCAGCGACGAAGAAGGAACCCTAGCACGAAAGGGTGTGGGGGAATGGTCAAACCTGACCGGAAGAAGTCGGCATAGACGACGTACCCGCAACCAAAATCGTCGTGGGGGTGAGAATCAGAGGATGGCAAATAAATATGTGTGCCAAGTGGAGCTTCGACCCCCGCGAGACAGTCACAGAGGGAAGAGTAGTTGAGAGAAGAAGGAAAAGGTTGGCGCCCAGAGCGGAAGGGTCTTATCGGCTTCAGGTATGAAGGGCGAAAGCCGTTAGGGGACTGAGAGCCTTGAATCGCTCCGATGGCGGGCGGAAATTTAGCAGCAAGTTTGCTCTGTTTAGTGGAAGAAGAAGCCATTGTCAAGTTAGGCAAGAATCAAGGGATGACGGCGATGAAAGGAAGGGTAGCGCACAATGACAGGAAAGCGAGAAGAAGAAAGGTCGAAGTAACGGGCCAGTAGGGGAAAGAGGAAAAAGGAGAGGACTCGAAGAGTTGGGCTTTAAGGGAAGTTCTTTCCCGCTCAAATAAAAATATATATATATGTGCGAAAAAGTGTCTTTTTTTACAGGGGAAGAGAAGGGGTCGCACGCTTCCTAAAAACGCAACCGACGTCCAGTCGAGAGGAAGGCCCTGCATATTCTACATCGGTAACGGGCGGAAAATTCGAAAAGAGAAATACACCAGGACACGAGCTACGCGCGTGGCCAACAAAAGTTCCTTTTCTCCACATATGAAGAAAAAGAACTTGTGGGACTGAGATAAAGAGACAACAAAGCTTGGGTAAGCCAAAGAAAGAGTCAGAGTTGGCCGCAGGGAGTCGCAAATTTTTTCACCAAAACGCGCAGAAGTTCTATTTTTCTTCACTGAAATTCAGAAAGATAGAACTTGTGGGACTGATGAGAAGGGAAGAAATGGCGCCGGACCAAAGCAGGCACGTAGGGCATCCGGCCGCTTTGGCCGGATGAGATTAGGGGCACGTAAGGCATCCGGCCGCTTTGGCCGGATGAGATTAGGGGCTTGTAGGGCATCCGGCCACCTTAGCCGGATGAAAATGGAACTTGGGCAAAGCAAAACGTTACTCGACCGGCCGCTTGTGGTCGGTCAAAGATACTAAAGAGGGGGTAGAACTGTACTTAAACATGTAAAATACAGGCTGGCACCAAAGGGACCGGGCCCAAAAAACTATAAATAAGGGTGTACCCCCATGAAATAAGACACGTGATTTTGGGCAATCAAACTCGCATTCGACTCAAATAGAAGCTCTCTCTCTCTCTCCCTTTCTACTTTCACAAGACTCTGTGTCCGAAATCAGGTAAAGTAGGATAGGAGATTAGATCGAGACGTACTAGGATAGATGTACTGTTGCATTGGGATCAAGTTTGGTCGCATTAGGATTAGTGCACTGTTTCATGGACCATGTGGTCTAGTATCTTAACTACTTTATATACTACGCCCTATCCTGCCTGTTACATTGCCTATTAATGTTTGCTTGTCTGGAGTCCCTCTACGATTAAGGGGGAACCTAAATGGAGTCTTTGAACTCAATTACTATTGCTGCTATTAAGGGGGAACTTTGACAGGGTCGGTTCCCCTAGTTCTTTGTGTTTCTGTTTCAGGATTGACTCCATCGGGATTCACGGAGGTTTGTTATCATCAGCAACAAGGGGGAGACTGTTGGGACATCAGAGTGTTGTAGAGATAGCCAATCAACTCGACAGAGTCAATCGTCCTCAGTCAGACACAAAGAGTGAGCCGCTTCAATGGAGTCCACGAAACGAAGGAGGCCTCATAGACTCACTCGTGCAGTTGCGAATAAAAAGGAGTCAACTCGGGAAAGCCTCAACGCCACAACGGTCATAAAGTCTCCCTTAACTCCCGAAGTTCACGGCTCAAGTAAAGACTTCACTCAAAGACGTTGGACGTTGCCCACTTAGTTAGTTCCGGTATTTTCGGAACTAACTCCTTTGACCTACCGTTTGTAATACCAGTATAAATAGGTTATGTAATAGCTAGCTTAAGGTGTGCTTTCATTGAGGATTATCTTAGAGCTTAGAGAGAGAAAGAGAATCACTTTGTAAGTCAGAAAGAGAGAGAGAATACGTGCCAAGTTAGTTAGCGCCTTTAGATAGACTATGCCTAGGAAGATCCTAGTTTCACTACACTTATCATTGAGCTGATTAGAAAGTGTGTTGGGTGAGTGAGTGAAAAACCGCTAAGTAGATTCCCTCTACTTAATAGACATTTGTAAGTTGTTTTATTTGACCAGGAAATGAAATAGCTTATTTGTGTATCTTGCTGAGTTCCACAGAGTCCTTCTTTCTTTTCATCGTTTCGTTTCAATTACTACAAAAGTCTTCCGCACCCTCAGTTTGGTCAATTCGATTGAGTGCCTCTGCATCACAGAGTGTTTCTCACTTACGAAGGCTGATTGAGTCAAACCAACTCTTAGACTCACACCTTTGGTTGGTTTGAGTTAGCCACCCGATCCTACATTATATCATAAGTGCATTTTATATTATTCAATTAATCTTAGAATCTCAATAATAATTCCTAAGCTCAATACCTTTATTCTTACATTAGGATAAACATCATATTATGACCTATGATGGGTTTATCTTAGAATACTATACTATTATTTCACATTGTAATGATTATGTATTTTATCAATATCTGCTAGATAATCCATTATGATTAAGTCTTCCCCTTAACTTAATTAACATCTACATCCTGTATATTGGAATCATAGTATTGTAGATGCATTTTACTATAACTCAATTATTTTACCTTTAGTTCAGAATGACTTTTATTACAACCATTTAATAATCTTGTCATAAGATGTTCAATTACTTTTCATCTTGAAATAACTATATTTTAACCAACCTAGACTCTTCGAAATCTTACATTTAGTATTCACCAGGTATATTATTTGCTTAATTATTTCGTATATAATAAGGTGTTTTAAGATAACCTTTTATGTATCCTTATTTACATTTAATTTTCTAACTGTTTTATTTTTACACACATTCACTTTATCGACTATGTATAATCCTTTTGTACTAAATTTTAATAAACTTATGCCTGAAATACATTTTAGATTGTTTACAACACCTATGGTTTCGAAGGAATAACTCAATAAATTAATTTCCTTTATTATGTTTTAGGATAGACATTATATCTTAACATAAGGTAAAATTTACCTAAGAATTAAATTCTCATTCATAAGTGAATTTGTCAATTATTTAATTAGATAATCTATTCATAAAAATCCTCACACCTTATCTTCAAATGACGTATTAAGATTTCCAGTATTGTAAAGTAGATCAATATAATCTCTTATGTAACTTAGTTTCATCTAATTAAGGGTTCAAAGGTTTTAAGTATCTAATTTCTATTTACAAACCTTTTATAAGTTCTAACTACTAAATACATCACTTAATTATAAACTCACATCCAGAATATTGGTAATAAATGTATTTTATATGGCTTATCCAATTTTAAGAAACTTGAGGATTATTATTTAGATTAATTCTCTAATCATAGTTTAATATGGTTTTATATCATAATTCGTTTAACAATTTTATCTTAAAACATTAAGTTATTATTCAATACTATAAATGTTATGAAATGATTAAATCTAGATTTATCCATCCACTTCAAATTTAGATGTAAAAGTATTTCATTTATTTTATTATTAATTATATAATAAGATCTATCTATGTAACATTTTATGCGATCTAATTACAAATATTCCTAAGTCTTAACTTATTAATTACTTAACCCAATTATAGATTTACATTCCGGCCGTTGACTAATAATGTAACACCTCAACTACAATAATACACTTAATAACCATTTGCAGCGGAAAACTTAACTCATCACATTACTTAACTCAATGGTGTTACACGCCGTTAACCACCCACGTGGCTAACAAGGCTAATACATATACATTGTATCGGTCTGATGGACTCGATTCCCGAGCAACTACACATTACTATCCCTTTCCATTAACAACAACCAACATACATAAACATTCCAACTGTACCTAGTATTTACCAACTGATGCCAATAACAATTTCGGTCTTACTACACCTACGATACATAAACAATTTAAATGGCTACCCATGTACAAACGACTACCCCGTCCTACTCTCGAACGGCTTCCAGCTCCTTGTACTTGAAATAGGAAAGAGAAGAAAGGGTGGCCCCCAAGGGGCTCAGCACCTTTGCTGGTATGGTAATCCCGCAGCCCGCATGCTACCAGGTCACGCACAACTATTTGTCGTATTAGCATGTGGTTGATTACATTTAAATCATGCATGTACACCAATAACACCAAACACATTACAATCCTCAACAGTGGTCACAACAAATACAGACAACACATCTACAACTAATAAATCACTCTTTGTGTTCTTTGACCCTAGAGTGTTTCTCCTTTAATGGAGCTATTTCCTTAATAGACGACACTTACCCACTAGTCGGGTTATCCATAAACGTCCCTTTTATAAACTGGGATTCATATCCATGATCCACAAACTTCACATTTAAACAACATATAACATCACATCGCAATAAGCATTGCAGTACATCAATAACACATAACATAACGGGTACGGATCTCTTTAGGAACCGCCCCAAACATAGTTAGTTCACTGGGAGAGCCTAGAGAATGCTGTCAAACCCATGCTAAGCTCGTTTACATAACTCGTTACCATCCTGTTAGACGAACGGATAACTTAACACATAGATGGATCGGACATAGTGATCCGAACACACCGTAGATAATCCCCAACAGACGTGAGTCAAGAGCCTTGGTTAAGCTCAGAGGTGATTGAAGACCAATGAAGGAAGACAACCAACAGAGAGGAAGCTGAAGAAACAGTATACAACAACTCCCAAACAACGCGCGACCGGAACTACCGGATTCCTCACCCCCCATAATATATAAATATTCACAGATAAAGACTCCGCTGTGGAACCTATCACATCAGCACACAATACAGTATTACAACTGAGTTAATCACACAAAGGAGGGTCATACATTTACAGCAAACATCACACACAACATCACACAACTAACTCACGCATAGCCGTGGTTAGAACGTTCCTTAGGTTGGAAACGTTATTACCGGATACCGTTTTCTTACGTTTACCTAATAATGGTTAACTAGCCTTCCATGCGCATTCGAGGTTACCGGTATCGGTACACAAACACACAACAACAATAACGACTATAAACTCGTTTCATGATTTATCTTATAACGTGGCAAACATACAGAAAAACACATTGGCATACAAGCCGGTGTAATCCGGTAGGACACAGGTTGCAAGAAAACCATACTTTGGTCCTTGCTGCGAACGTGACCCGCCAAGTATAGTCCCTAAACATAATTAATAATGTCGGTTAATTAACTTACTTAACTTTAAAGTTTACTAAGTATTTTACACGATTATATGACATGTTTTAATGCCCAAACTTATCCTTGATTTCCTTCATTATACCCCTAGGGTTAATTACATAAGTCATATTCCTTTCTGTTTTTTTTTACAAGTTTTTGGTCCGACCGACCTCACCGACCGACCTTACACAAGGTCGGTCCAATCCAGAACATATTACCGTTTGAAAGTTTTACCCCGACCGACCTTGCAAGTCCGGTCCCCAAGGTTGGTCCATTCCCGAGAGGTTTCCCCGTTGAAAATTTAGGCCCGACCGACCATGTCAAGGTCGGTCCCAAGTTCGGTCGATTCCAGGGACACAATTCGTACCCAAAATACAAGCCCGACCGACCTTGCAAGTCCGGTCCCCAAGGTCGGTCCATTCCAGAAACTCTTTCTGGTAGTGTAAACTGAGCTCGACCGACCTTGCAGGTCCGGTCCCTAAGGTCGGTCGGCTCCAGACCTTTGTTTCTAAATTCCCATTTGACTCCAAACTTCACCTCATGTATCCTAGTATGTTCTAACCTCATTTGGGCACCTCAAACACACCTTAAGACTTCATTAAACTCCTAAAATCACCCATTAAAGATCTTCCTCAAGCATTACACAATTCTTATAAATACTAACACTTGTAGTATTTTTCCTTAGGTTTCTAAGTGGTGTTTTATACCTATGACAATCACTATCCCAAAATGTTTCCTTACCACCATTATCACTACTCCAAAGGCATTATTTTTCCATTGATCACCAAAACTTGCACAAGACTTAGCACTTCACACACATAACCTTGGTGTGTTTAAAACACCCATTGATCTCTAAGTCCTCCAAGACAATGCCCATGGCATCTTAACACCTAAAACATCATGATTCACTTTCTTTCACCATCTTAACACTTAACAATTTCCTAGTACCTTCTAGGTCATAAAATCTCATTAGAACACATAAACTCCTTTGTTTATCAACTAAATTTTGCCATAGCTTCTCTTGTATATTCTTACACCAAAACACATAGTTTTCACCATTAAACATCCAAGAACACTTAAATCCATCAAGACATTCTCATACACAAAACTTTACCCCATTACACTACATCACAATATAGTGCATAATTTAACATGCTTGGCACTTAGGCCCTTAAATAACATGGCTCTTAGGCCCTTAAATAACATAAACCTTAAACACTGAATTTCCCACATATATATTGCCTTTGACCTGCAATTACACACAACACCTCATATGCCTTTTAATAATTCCCTTAAGGATATTTACTAGGTCATTCACCATTGGCTCCTTAAGTAGTTTTAATAAGCAACATAAGCTCATTTCTCCTAAGGCTTTAAGCTACATTAGGTTAACACATTTACCTCTTTTCCACACAAAATTCTTTCTTGTTTCCTTGACTAAAATCGGCAAGGCTTTAGTTGCTTGTCAACTTCTAATCAATATACAAGCAATGTAATAAGTATACAAGTTTCATGCTTAAGCACACTTATAAACCCTAAGTTTTACATCGTCTTAAAACACTAAGGTAGTTGCTTTACCTTGGAAATGAAAGAGGGTTTGAATATGTAGCAAGAGAGGACTCCACCAAGCCCTATGAAGAGGAGAGTGAAGCTAAACCAAGACAAGAGAAGACACCATTACAAGGTGCATTTTTGGTCAACAACAAAAGTGAAGGAAATGAAGTTTTCTTTGGTTTTTCCTTACCTTGAAGCAAAGGTGATCAACAAGGCATAAAAATATAGACTCAAGCTCCTTCCATGGAAGTTCTCCTTGGCACCGAAATGGTGGTTTTGATGATTTGAAAAGGTAGAAGTGTAGAGCTTGGTCTAACTAAGACAAACATGGTCTTAGAATTTGATTTGGCTAATGGAGCTATAAGATATAAGAGATTGAAGATGGTGGTGTGAGTGGTGCTGTAGCAAACCGAGAATGGAGAAGAGAGGGAGGTTGGACGGTGAGAATGCAAAGTGAAAGAAGAGAATGAAGATGACTAGCTAGTTTAGGATATTTAAGTAGAAAAAGCAAATAGTAACTTACTTTGTCTTACTTTATTTACTTGTTAACTATCAAGGTGGTGACTCACCTTACAAAAACCGGCCCCCTTTTATTACCTAGGGGTGTTTTGGTCTTTGTTGACCAATTAACTTACTTATATTGACTTATGTTATAAACTTGCTTAATTTAGTTACTATTCACAAACTAAGGCACATATTTGTGAAATTTTTGATTTCCCATTGATTTAAACTTCCTAATGTGATACTAAGCAGTACACATGTTAACTAAAGAGTAATGATGGACATTTAGCCACCCAAAACCCATTTACATGACAATTTTTCAAAAATGTGCTTTAAGACTCCTTAAAGCGAATTTTGTGTTTTAACTTGTTTTCAAGCTTGGTTTTCTTTAGTAATTGGTTTAATACGTTCATTAACATATAATTAAGGTCTTGGTAAGCACATTAGGTCTTAACCAAACTTATCCCAAGCTTAGAGCACATTTTTGCCCATATTGGCTTTAAAGTATTTATTTGTGTTTGTTTGGTTTAATTGTCTACCAAAGTTCCCTAAGGACTTAATTAGCCTTATTAAATCATAATTGAATGTTATAAAGTCTTGGTAGGCTCTTTGGGTCCTAACCAAGTTCACTCCAAGCTTAGAGCATGTTTTCGCTCAAACGGTGTCTTAGTGCTTTACTGTTTTTACTATGGTTAAAATTGTACACTGATGTTTCTAAGGCACTTTTTAGCATTTAAATACCATAGTTTAATGTTTAAACAACATATCAAGGTTTGGTGTATTTCAAATAATATTATGCATGTATTTTAATATGGTCTATATAAAAATCTTAGAAATTCAAAAGTAACTCTTTAAGCTTAATTTTACAACCATAATTTAATACCACTTCATATAATACTCTTTTACTAGAATTATGTATAAATTTAGTTTAACTTGTTAATCCCTTCATATTCTATTTTCTATAAGGTATTTTATTCCTTTTATTTATTCTTTCGTTATCTATATATTAAGGTTTAATTAAGACATTCTTTACATAACTTTACTGTATTTAATTACTCCTACAAACTTGTATACACATCTTCATCCAATATGTGAGTTATAACATAAGGCATTTCCCTTATTCAGTATGTTAGCTTCTATAATATATATATTTAATATAAAAGTAGGTGAACTTTAATTCCTTGATTTAACCTAAGATAATCCTTTATTTCTTTTATTTCTTTATTTCAACTCAAAAGTTCATACCTAAAATATTTATTAACATTCTATATTAAATGTTAGTTTAGCCTTCTTATATTATCTTCAACCTATAAAGTTTATTATCCAACTATACTTTAATTTCCATTAAAACCATATATCATAGGGTAACTTACAAAAATTTCATAAATACAATTTTTAGACCTATTTCCTCTTGTCTAAAAATTCTCAAATTTAATATATAGTAATTATGATATTTTAGACATATTATAAAAATTTTATTTCATAAAAATCTCTTTGTAAATTATCTAAATAAATCCAAAATACTCAGAACTTACAAAAATTATAACTTACGTTTAAAAACTCAAAACCCATAGTAATTTATATGAAAATAAACTAAATTTTATAAGGAATCTGTGGTTAAAATTTTGTGTCAAAATACATTAGGGAAGACCATTAACTAAATCTAACAATTTAATGTATTATTTTGTGATTTATAACAACTTAAACATTATAAACTTCCCATGTTTTAATCATGGCCATCCGTGCTCCTTAACTTCGATCGGACGCCCCAGATTCCTCGAGTTCTTCATTCGATTTTAACCCTCTTCCGAATGAGAATCAATCGATTTCTCACAAACTATAGAACGGAATCCGGTGATTCTTGTTTCATTCAATTTGAAATTAAAAGGCGATTCCAACGGTACCAATTTCGTGAGCTATAATGCAGGGCGCAAGAAAATCGGATCTAGGTAAGTACGAAGTCAGGGTTTGAGTTTGTTTTGTTTCAATTCGACAAATTCCCTCAATGTAATGCGTTATAGGTTAAATTGACAACTGGATATGTTCGAGAATGCAAAAACAAGTAAACATAATCGGTGTAATTTGGTCGGAAACATACCGGAATAGCACCGGCGAGGAGAAGCGAATTCGATTTTCTGGAAAAATTGATATTTTATGTGCAGACCAAGTAGGCTACTTCACGGACCAACTCGTGCCAACTGAGAGGGATTTGATCCACGAAACCTACCACGTTTTAAACTAGGTATGTAACTCTAAACATGAGTGGAAGAATTATTGAATTTGATGAACTAGGGAGAAAGTTACAAATCTCACAAGATCTGGGTTTACCTAGTCGTTTTCTGGAAAATTTGGGCAAGAATATTGCCGTAATCAAGTTGGGGACTTTAGATGCTTCGATCTTCCACACGATTGAGAATTAGCCTTGGTTGTTAAAAGGAAAGTTGTAGAGGAGTTAAAGATCTTGAAAATAAGCTATAGACTGCAAATTTTCATTCAGGGATGAAGAAGATATGATAGGGTGGAGTTTACCTTATCTAATGGATTTCTGGAAGTTCTGGGTTGTAGATCCTCGGGGAGGCAACTTCAGATCAATTTTGTGATGAATGTAGGAAGATTTAGGTTAAGTGTGAGTAATGGTTAGAAAGTAGATTTGTTGTAGAATAAAATGAAGAAAACGACGTTCAAAAATACGAAGTATAGGCTGAGATATTAAGGTTTGAAGATGGAGCAACGTGCTAAATGTTGGCTGAATGTTGGCTGAGATTACTTAGCCGTTTTTTGGGGAAAACTAGCAATCAGGCGTGGCACAGAAATCGAGGTGCGTGGCTGAGTCAGGAAACCCTTGCCACGTCAGCAAACCTCCAAATTTTGGCTCTAAACTTCATTACATCATAACTTTGGCTTGGATGATCCGTTTTTAACGTTCTTATTATCAATCTTCTTGGGTTTATATAACCTTTTTATTAGTATAGGTTTCATGGGTTGGTTTGAACATTCTCAAAAAGTCAACCCTAGCAAGGCTTAAGGAGCTTTAAGGTTTCCATGATTTTATATTGACTTTTATGACTCAAATCAATGCTCCAAATATTTCTAAAATCTTTATAATATAATTGAAGTGTCTCAAAAATTTTCCAAGATTTATTGACTTATAAATCTTATTATTAAATTCATAATACCATATAATAATTTAATGTTTAATAGTATTATTTAGGGTTTAATAAAATAAATCCCCTAAATTAATTTAAATTAATTTAGGGGCATTTCAATCATCTTCAACCTCTAGCCCGACGAATTCCAGATTTGAACAGCGGATCAAATTTGAAATACCCCGAACTTAAATATAGGGATTAAAATTAATCTAATACGTATTTTAGGACCTAATGGTACCTAATTAATACTAGTAAGGAAAAATAAATCCAAAAAAAAAAGAAATAAAGAAACGCTTTAAAAGCGGAAAACGCTAAATAAGCGTTAAATAACCATAGGAGGTATGAGACCTCGGTTAGAGTATTATAGGGATTCTAAAGGTTTAATAAGACCTAAATAATATATGGGAACAAATCCATGAAGAAAACGGATCCTTAAAACGGATTAAAATCACTAACGAACCTTAAAGCGCGTTTTTCGAGGTAACCGAGAAAACGTGACTTTAAGTGGGTCAAATAGACTCGTAACAATTTTGGTCAACTAAATAATCATTAATAAATATTAGTGAAGCCTTAGAACCAATAAAATCAATAAAACAAGAAATTAGTAAAAACTGTCAAAAACGGGAAGTTGTGGGGTAGGAACATAAATAACCAAAACTTATGTGTCCAATAATGTAAAAAGAATTTCAAAACCCACATGGGGCTGGGTGTGTCCGATTTCATACCCCCTCACACCCTCTCTTTATTTCTCTTTTTACTCACAAAAGATAAAAACATTTACAAATCAAAAAGTAAACCTATACTACCCCACTCTCACTCTCTCTCTCCTATTCTCATTTCTTCCTCACGTAACAGCAGCCCTCACCCCCTCACTCTCTAATTCTTTCCTTCTTCCTGCGACAGCCATGGGAGTTTGAGAAACCAACACAATATACTCACTTCTCTCCTCTTGTAACCCACTCAAGAATATACTCACTTCTTTCCTTCTCCTCTTATAAAAATTACACCATTGTCTTCCTCTCCTCAAGGGCAACACTTCCCTCTTTTCAAAATTCGGAAAAGAGCATTTTCGTTTTCATGGGTATACCCCATTTGGAGCTTCAAGACTACCATTAGAACCACCTCCTTCTCCTTGTCATTTTGAGGTAAAAATCTTCATGAAACTCCATCTTTTTCTAGCCCTTGTGGGCAAAACGAAATTTAGAAACTAAGCTCTTGTTACTCCTTGTGTTCTAGCCAATTATGGCTTGTTGAAGGAGTTGGAAATCTTGTTCTTGAGCCACTCCAAGCTTCATTTACACCCTTGCAAGGTAATGAGAATTCTAAACCCTAAAACCTACTTAAAGCTTAATAATAGCTAGGGTTAGTTTTAGTGTATTGAAATGTGTATGTATATGGGTTGTAGAGTAGAGAATTTGTGTTTGCTAAACCGGTGGAGAAAGAGAGGAAGGAAGAAGAAAGAAGGAGAAAGAAAATCTAGAGGAGAAACAAGGTAAGAATGCTCTTTTGTGTAGCCTTGTATATATGTATAATGTAACAGATTTTTGGGAATGAAAATATGTATTGTAAATGGTGATGTATTAGTAGTGTAATGTGTAGGAGAATATATGTATTTTGAAGCTTTAACAACAGTTTTAAAAACTGTTACAAACAGGTTGGGAATGAGAGGCTAAGTGCAGGAATTGTTAAGAGTGATTTAGTGTTGTTATGGGTATATGAGAGTTGTGTATTTGTTGGATTGTATAAACAGGTTGTGAGAATGGGAAATTGTGAGCTGAAATGGTGTGTGAGCAAGTAAGAATTATAGGGGAGACTATGTCGAATTTTATCTAGGAATTTGAGGACTTAGATACATTTGGAACAGATTTTTGGAAAGTTAAAATGAGTGGTTTAGTAGCTTGTAACAGATTTGGATATGAAGTTGTAAATGGGATGGAATTAGGTTGTGAGTAATGTATTTTGGATGCTAGGAGTAGCATTAGTTGAGGAAGTAATGGAGGTTAGAAGTTGAGTGATAAATCTGTAGCATGAAAGTGGAGACCAAAATCTGTAGCAATGAGGTATCAAATTGCGTTGTGGAACTAGGAAAGAGTAGTGTGCAAGAATCGGTAAAAAGAGTGTTGGACTTGGGTATAGGTATTGCAATGGCTTGGAAATGTATTTGGAATGCTAATGGTGGCGTTGGTAGAGGAAGTATTGGATGGTAGAATGGAGTATGAAAATCTGTAGCATAAGAGGAAAGAAAACTATTGTAAGTTTTGAAAGAAAGTGAGAGAAATTGTGTATGTGGATTTAGGGATGAGTAAGGAATTGATGGATGAACTAAGGTGTATTAAGAGGGTTATTTGGTGGTAAAACATGTGGGATTAAGTGTAGGAACAATGGGGAAGTAATGGGTAAGAAGAGGGACTGAAAACAGAAATTAAAATGCAAATACTGGGGCGGACCGAACTTGCGACCGGACTTGCAAGTTCGGTCGAGCCCAGATTTACAAAGACGGGGATGCTTCTGGAATGGACCGAACTTGCGACCGGACTTGCAAGTTCGGTCGGACCAGAAAATTCTCCCGTCTGTAACCTTCTGGAATGGACCGAACTTGCGACCGGACATGCAAGTTCGGTCGGCCAGAAAAATTCCCGTAATGCAAGCTACTGGAATGGACCGAACTTGCGACCGGACTTGCAAGTTTGGTCGAGCCAAAAAATTTCTCGTACTGATAGCTACTGGAATGGACCGGACTTGCAAGGTCGGTCGCAAGTCCGGTCCAGTAAAAAAAATATATATATATTTAAATTAAATAATAATTATATGTATATATATATATATATGTATATATATGTATACCCATGTATATATACATGTGTATGTATGTAAGTATGCCAACATTAAGTAAGAAGGTAAAACTTAAGGTAACGAAAAGTAAGTAAATAAAATGTAAGTATAAGAATGTGAAGACTTAGTAAGTATGAGTTAGGAAGCGTAAGGGTAACCGAATTAAATTAACAATAGTTAGATTAATCATTCAACTTTATGTATATATAATAAGATTTGATTTGTGAACACCGGAGGAACGTTGGGATACAAGTACAACGGTGAAAGGTATGATTTCTTCATGCCCTGTATCCTAATCTGGTTACCCCGATTTGTGTGCTTATTTGATCACCTAAATAAGATAAAGGCATGAATCGGACTATATTGCACTTACCTGTGCTTGACTTATGTTGTTCTTGATATTTATTGTCTTGAACACTAGTTTGTATAATTCATGAAATGTATGAATGATGATGACTTGTATTCGAATCTTGTATTGTACTTAAGTATTATACTGTATTTTGTATAAATGGGTATTGAGCATTGTAATTGTGTATGTGGCTTGTATGAATGACTTCTGCTAATTCCTAACTACCTAACTCCTAACTTAAGTGAGTAAACCGGAATGAGTAGAAGTCCGATATAGCTTCGGCCACACGTGAGGATGCGGAGTCACAAGAGGTTGGCTGCAATTCCTGACTCTTAACTGGTCCGCGGCCCAAATCCCTTAAATGGGTAGCCTCCCGGATTGGTGAGTCAAGTAAATCCCGGAGGTGGGACGGAGTAGTCCCCAGGGCCGGAGGTCCCGACGACTTAACATGAGTAAGAGTAAGAGTAAGTAAGTATGGATCCGTAAGTATGTATGAGTATGTATGCGTATGTATGAAGTAACGAGTAAAAGAGTAATCTCCACCCGATTAACCCGGGTGGACCAATGAAGCTAACAAGTATTGTATATTGTGTATGTAATGTGTATGTGTAATTCGGAAAAAGGTAAGTACGTATTGAATGGTTGATGTTGTACTTCTTGTATGTAATGAAGTGTGTGTATGTCTTGCGTAATGTATTGTAATATTATGTATAAGAGCATGTATGCATGTATGTTTGAATGAAATCAACCGCATGTATTCGACCAAGTGGTCGGCGTACCCTTACTAGTACGCGGGGTATGCGGTTATCATGCTCAGTGAAAGCTGACCCCTTCGGGGGAACGTTTTTAGTGTGCAGGTACACGAAGCGGATGTGATCAAGGTAGGAGACCGGCGGCACGCCTTGTACTTAAAAAGTAGGTAGTTGTGAGAAATGGGTAGATGTAGACTCTTAGTGAGTATGTACGAACTTGGAAGAGATATTATAAATGTATAAGGATCCTAGTAGACTCGGTTAAGTATATTGTATTGTATGAATTATGAAGGAGTAAGTATTGAATGGAGCATTGTTGTATTGATTGATGAATGGAGTATGTATCATAGATGTGTAGTACTCGGGATTCCGGTCCATCAGACCGATGTTGTATGTAATAGCAGTAGCCTTGTTAGTCACGTGGGTGACTAACGGCATTGTATCACCCATTGTATGTAAGTAAGTATCCGCTGCGTGTATCTGATGGGTAAGGAGATTGGACGGTAAGCAGTGTATTAACGGTAGGGGTGTTACAAAAAGTGGTATCAGAGCGAAGTATCGCTCTGATGACTGGAAATACCGAGATTAGGAAATACCGAGTTAGGAATTAGAAGCTTAGGGCTAATGGCTGAGTGTTAGCATTAGAGATATGCTAGTTAGGAACTACCGGTGAGTACCGGATACCTACAATACCAGTCCCGCCCGCCGCGAACCCCACTATATAACTTGGGAAAGGATGCCAGAGAGAAGAAAGCCTTCTCATACTCGGGGAAAACCCGATCTGGCAGTTGTGAAGCAATCACCCGGTAGACAAGAACCGACATATGGTAGATTCCAAGAACTGGAAGTCTCGGAGATGGACCCCGGTTGAACCACAACACCCGCACTTAATAGCGGTAGGATGAGCACTCCAGCCACAAGGAGGCTGCAACTTACAACAGCATGGGGCGACGTGCTTAGCAGTCACGAAACCTAGCTAGTCAACCAACAGCAGGACAGAAGCACTAACCGTGCAACGGAATGAAAAAGGGAGCAGCAACGGAACCCGAGACACAAGTCTACGGGATAGTAATACCTGAATAATACCGCCAACGGCATGCTAGCTGACTAAGGACTTAGTCGGAAGCGATTAACGTCAATTTTCAACGCCAAAAGGTTGCAATACCCGGCCAATATAGCTCAGACAACTACAAGAACAGCCATGGGATACAGTCTGATCGGACTACAAGAGCAGTACCTAAACAAGGAAGGCTCAGTAACCACCACAAATGTGTGGGAACGAGCCACAAGGAATGACACTAAACCAAATAGAACAGGAACCTCCAAGGATTGGAGAAGTACCCTGATCAGTGACAACCATGTCAAGCTTACTGAGAAGTTACTCAGAAGACTAATTAACCTAAGTAAATCATCGATAAGATCAAAGGAAGAGTCAACGAGACTATCAAGTACCAGTGAAAACCATACCGTAACCGATATCGGTTTACCCAAAAACCACCAGTACCACGCACTTGCCACGGCAAGTGCAGTAAGGACAGAGATACGTAAAGAAACTCTAACACACCACAGGTACATAGTAATGTACCGTGACTACAATGAAGCAACTATGGGATCACAAATCTTGAAATTGAAGGAATGGAACCTTGGAAAGGCCTAACGGCCCGACCACTGTATTTAGAACATACCAGTCAGCGAGAGGCTAGACTTGGTCAAGACCTCAAACATGGCTATGCCATGAGAGATTTCTTTTAACACCGAACCATTGTTTTTAAAACCCAAAATTTTCCTTTCAAAACCACAACCTTCTTTTAAAAACCTTGGATTTTAAAACCGAACCAACATGATTATGGTGAGTATCATAGAATGATACAAGAGGAGTTGGCAACAGAATACTTCACCTAGGCGTGTGATGAACACTACGAGTGTACCCGTTACAGGATGTGGGACAACCGCACTCCGAAGGAGCTTGCGGGCCTGACATATAGTTGGGTAAGTGGTAACGTATCAATATGGTACCCCACGTATGTATACATGTAGTGTGCGATGCACGGGAAGTAGTCAACTCCGTTCTACGGACCATGAGTGAGTTCAAGCCAGAACAGTTGGACACCTCAGATGACCAGGTATCAAGGAACTCAGAGAACCCATCTGAAGATAAGGAATGAAGACTAGGAAGTGCAAAAAGCACATACTAGTAAATATAGACATTGGACATGTCTCGAGGACACCAAACAAATACGTGATAGCTGGAAGGGATACCCAGCCTAAACATAGTAAGGCAGTTGCCTAACGTGAACACCACAATGCTCAGCAAACGGGACAGAACTCCCAAGAGGAATCACAAGATTACTACGAAGCACAACCCACCATTGGAGAGGAATATAAACCTAGTCAAGAATACTAGGAGCAAGTGTAAACAGCCTACCCAAGAACGGGAGACGTTATAAACCAAAAAAAAAGGGACGACTCAAGTACAATACCATAAGACGGTATAGAGGACAACACACGTTATAAACATTAGCCGGATGTAACGGCACAGCTACCAACACCCAGGAGCGATCCTTGAAGGCTGTCTGCGTTAACAACAATTGAACAAGCGTAATGATATGAGCACGGGAGCTAAAACGAACACTCGGTTAGGACACCGAAGGGATTTCACTTAACAGGAAATGCCCTAAAATACTGAGAGGCACCTATTAACACCAGATTGCCTAAAGGGTCTCCTATGAACGGAAGCGTGATGTCATGACTTACCATGGAGCCCAATAATATCCCAACCTATGACGGTATACATGGAGTGGAGACATGTATAAGCAGCTTGCAAGGGGCATAGCTTGCAGCAATACGGCTCAGAAGCCGTAAACCAAATACGTTATATGAACTCAAACGGTTGCAAAACCCATACCATTGGTAACGAGACTTGCAAGAGGGATCGCCTCATACGACAAGAAATCAACAATTGGACCATAAATTCAAACCCAACATCCTGAGTGGCTTGGAGTAATGGCCAACTCAATGTCACTGTCACTAGGGCATCAGCCTAGTATGCAGTTGACGGAGTTTAATTACCCCTCATGCCTTCTGTAGCATTTGTACACAGAGGCATAAGAATCATGATAACGCCAACATTAGCCTAGTCCACACTTGGACACTACGAGAAACCCAAGGGAAGGTACCCCTCGTTAACCGAAGACCACCAATGCGGTGATGATGTGAACCCTTAAAAAAGGCTTTCATCTACTATAACAATAAAACCACGCAATAGATATTGCCAAGGGGTGATGGAGTAAGGAAATGAGATTTCCAAACCATTATGACTTAAAGGAGTAAGCATACTCCATATGCACCCAAACATATAGTGGACCATTGTGTAAACACCAACATAGCAAACCTTGTCATTAGACCTATGAGTGGAGACAAACCCTCAACAAGAACTTTCATTTATCAGTGATAGAATACTCTCAATTGGAGAACGGGACCAGAAAACCCTTGAAGCTTCATGGGATGTCCCGGTGATGTACATACAAAAACAAACCGCACAGCTAGAGCCTATAACCAATGCTCAGCTTTGAGAGGACAGTAATTGTCAAAAACAATCAATGTGAATACACATTGAGCACCATGAATGACCAACGCTCAAGAGAGCTTGTAATCCGATTAACCACTTCATCCTCGGTCAACCAAGATACTTGGTGAGTTGTATCATAAATGATGAGGGAATCTGAGGTATCTAACCTACACACGAAACCTAGAATGGAAGAACATCCCCACATTGGGAAGATATTAATATTGTGGTATGCTACGACAACCGTCATACACACGAACATTGGGAACACCAGGGTATTCATACCTTAAGAGAATGGTGCCAATGACAATGGCAATGAGTAAAGAGAAACTAGCACAGTAACAGAAACAGTAAAAACAATGTTGTACCATGAGTAGGAATACGGTGCACAACAAGCGACCGCTATGAGGAAGTAGTTAAGCAATGACACGGAGTATAAGTATGAGGTGACAGGCAGAAATATTCCTTCCTATCACATAAGTGACTTACTGTCAAGCGTTTACGCCTCTGCACTCTGTATGACTGAGTGTTTTGGCATTGCACTTGTTCAGCTAATGATCTAATGAGATGGCTAGGGATATAGAGAATGTAAACCGTAGTAAATCCTTCCTTTCACCACAAACGGCATAAGCCAGTCAAGCAAGCCTAGCAACATACAGTGCGGCCTAAGGCTAAAGAAGCACGAAGAGTGTAGAACACACTAGTAATCACAAGATGTCAATTCCCTTGGAATATAAGGTGAAAGAAGATACAAGAAAGTCACAGGGACCGACGCATAGAAAATGCAAGGTCATACAAGTAAAGGACACTTGTACTGAACCAGAAGAACTGGTATAATTCAGAAGCTGTTGACAACAGAGGAAGTACTACAACTAAGTAGTGACTTAACCTCTCCCGACAATAAGTCGGAGGAGCCTAGCGAATGATCGTGGAGGCACAAATAGTGTGTATACTAGATTGCCAGAGAACTGGTTATAAACCTATAACTCATTGAGTTCAAACACGGTAAAAGAATACCGCATTTGTTTAGTAAACCTTATCCCCATAATAGACGGATAAAAGGTGATGCATAGCACATTAAGGATAACACGAAGGGTAAGTAACCCGGGTTATCAGGGTCGCGCAGCAGAAGCTAGTGGGCCCTAGCTAGGAGATAATACACCTAGTAAGTATAGCAAAATGGCTATTAATGCCTTGAAGCCTAATAGGCTAGAACCGAATTAATGATGAGTTAAATAAACTCATATAGAAATCATTGAGGCAAAGACTAAACCATTGGTATGGTTAAGACCCTTTGACCAGAGCATAGTACACAGTATACCGTAGTGAAGCTAAACGCTTCAGTTTGCCCAAACTGATTAAACCAATGTTTAATAATAATAACATATAGTAGATTACGTGGGTGTAATCCCTTTTAAGGGGGGTAGAGCGAAAACCGCTTAATGCAAGTTTCATAAATAAAACACATAAAACTATAATGTGCATAGCACAAACGAGAATCTATTCGATGAGTGGTACTTACGTTATATAAACATACGTATTCACTCATAGTGAAATTGTGGTAACTAAGCATTAGACATGCGAATACCATAGGGCGAATATACCCATCTTGTAACACCAATGTAAGAGTATTAGAAAAAGAAAAGTAATGAGCAGTGGACGGAGCTCCACAAGTATTGTAGCCTTTGAAGAAGTAGTACGAAATGAATGAGGATAGTAGATGAATGAAGTTATGAGTAGTGGAATCGTAAGTAAAATATTTGAAGTAATGGAAGACAACTAAATCTCATAGGTATAGTATTTCTTGGATAGAATATTGGAGATGATGGCGAGTAATGAATGGAAGTAGTAACAGTCGATGAAGTGAGCATTTAGGTATTGAACCACGGAGTAAAGCATTTGGGAAGTAGAGTGAGGACGATTGATGGACGGATTCCATCCTTTGGAGATGTATGGATTTGTAATCACGACTAGTGAAATACCCCAAACCTTAATAAGTTGTTTAAATATTAAATTATGATATATTAAGACTAAAAAGAGTCTTAGAAATGTTAGTAAACAATTTAAAAGATAGTAAATACAATAAAATGAACCTATTAAATCAATTACCAAAGAAAACCAAGCTTGAAAACAAGTTAAAACACAAATGTGCTTTAAGGAGTCTTAAAGCACGTTTTTGAGAAACTGTCTTGTAAATGAGTTTTGAATGGCTAAATGTCTATCAATACTCTTTAATTAATATGTGCACTACTTAGTATCACATTTGGAAGTTTAAATCAATGAGAAATCAAAGATTTCACTTCTGTGTGCTTTGTTTTAGTAAATAGTAACTAAAATAAGCTAGTTTGTAACATATGTCAACATATGTAATTTAATTGATCAATAAAGACTGGGTAACCCCTTATAACATATGGGGGCCGGTTTTCAAGAGGTGAGTCACCACCCTTATCAATTAACAAGCAAACAAATAAATGAGTAATTAAGAAAGCACTATTTGCTTTATGTAACAAATATCTTCAAAAGCAATTACAATCAGTGAATCCTCTTCATTCCTTCATTTCCTCATTCTCACGTATCCCATCTCCTTCCTTGCTCTCTTTCACGGTTGAACCAGACCACCACCAACACCATCTTCAAATCCTTGTAACTCCTAGCTCACTTGGCCAAATCAAAAACTAAGACCACCAATCTCTTAGTCTCATCAAGCTCTTCAACTTGGTCCTTTCAAATCTTCAAGAGCTCCATTTTGGTGCCAAGAGGAATCTCCATGGAAGGAGCTTGAGCTCATCTTTTCACATATTATTGTTCTCCTTTGCTTCAAGGTAAGGAAACTCAAAGAAAAATGATGTTTCCTCCATGTTTTGTGTTGTCCGAAAATTGCCTTAAATGGTGTCCTTATGTTGCCTTGTTCTAGCTTATTTCCAACCATTCAAGGACTGGGTGGAGTCCTCTCTTGACAAATATTCAAACTCTCTTCAAGATCTAAGGTAAAACGATTACCTAAGTGTTCTAAGACGATATGTGAGGAAATGAGGTAATTATGCTAACCTAAAATAGCTTATAATTCCTTTGGGAAATGAACTTATGTTGTTTATTGAAACTACTTAAAGAGCCAATGGTAAATGACTTAGAAAAATGTTCTCAAAGAGACTAGTAAAAGGACATATGTATTGTTGTGTGTATTTGCAGGTCATAGGCAAATATATTGTGGGAAATTCAGTGTTTAAGATTTATGCATTTTAAGAGCCTAAGTGCTATGCAATTTAAATTGTGCACTGTGTTGTAATGTGGTGTATATTTGGTGAAGTTTTGTGTATAAGAGTGTTCTTGATGGATCTTAGTGTTCTAGTATGTTTAATGGTGAAAACAATGTGTTAGGGCTTAGTGAAATTCTAGGAGAATCCATGTCGAAAATTGGGTAAGTGTAAGAAGTTATAAGTGTTTAAATGAGTTTGGTGAACTAGTAAAGTCTTGGAAATGACTTATGCATTATCTTGGGAATTTTAGAAATCAATGGGTGTTTTGGGACACACCAAAGTCATCTTAGAGTTGTTCTAGGATTTATACAAACTTTGGTAAAACAAGGAGAAGGTATAAACTTGTAAAAGGGTATTACAAGAATGACATAAGGAATTTAGGTTGAAAGAAAGATGCTTGGGAGATGATGTATGAATGATGAGGAAATACTTTGGTATAATGGTTAAAATAGGCATGAAACACCACTTAGTAACCTAGGAGAAAATACAATAAGTGTTGAAGATTTTGTTAAGAATTGGTTAAGTGTTGAAAGGCTTAGGAAAATGAAGGTTTTGCCTTGTCCGAACATCCGTCCGGACATGGACGTTCGGACAGGCTCTGTTGCGAGAACATTTTCAGAATCTCGGCTTGAGTCCGAACTTTCGTCCGAACATGGAAGTTCGGACACACCCTTCTTTTCCTCAGAACTAGCCTTGAACTGTGTCCGAACTTCGGAAGTCCGGACACATGTTTGGACACAACAGGTTTTCTTTTCTATTTTGCCTCGACCCATGTCCGAACTTCCGAAGTCCGGACCAATGTTCGGACATGCGTCTGTTTTCAGTTTAGTGTCTCGACTTGCGCCCGAACTTCGGAAGCTCGGACACAAGTTCGGACAGGCCACTGTATGGACCAAAAATGTTGTTTTAAAGTTAGGAAATGTTGTCAAAAATAGTGATTAACTAGCAATGGTTAAATGAGGTTATTCAAGACATGTTGGATGAGCTATAATGACAAATAAAGGTGAAGAGTTATAACAAAGTGTGAAGAATTAAATAAACTAGTTATGTGAAGTAATAAGTTAACAATGGACTAGTACGTTAATTAACCGACGTTACTAAATGTGTATAGGATTCTTCAACGGTGGAAATCAAACGAAGCAAGGACCAAGGTATGGTTTTCTTGCAGTCTGTTGCCTACCGGTTTACACCGGCTTGTGTGTTGTTTGTTTTTGTGTGTTTATGACCTTGTAAGACTTAAGTCATGTAATGAGTTTACAGTTGTTACAATATTATGTTGTTGAGATGCGACTCATTTCCTTTGTGTGTGTCTAAAAAGACTTAATCACTTGATTGTGATCTGTGTATTATGTTACAATGTTAAGCTACTAACAAGTGCTAATGGGGAAGTGAGGAGTCCGGTAGTTCCGGCCACGCGTGTGAGTATGGGAGTCGATGACATTTACCGGTTCGATTCTCTTTGTATGTTGAGGTTGTTTTCCAATTTGGTTTCAATCTTCCCTTTAGCTTATCCAAGGCTATTTTACTGACTCACGTCGGGCCACAGGGGCATACTATGTTTATTCGGCGTGCTTGGGATCACTATATCCGACACACCTTGTGATTAAGTTATCCGTCCAATTTAAAATGGCGGTAACGAGTTATGTAACGAGCTTAGTATGAGTATGGCAACATCCTCTAGGCTCCCCATGTGATCTAACTTTGTTGGTTCGTTTCCTAAAAGGATTCGTTCTTGTGTGTTATGTGTGATGTTATTTGCTATGCGATATTCTTGCTATGCTAATGTATATATGTTGTTGTTGTGTAAAATGAATGCCATGTTATCATGACAAAAGGTTGCGTGTATCCCGGTAGCCGATGGGCTGCGCATTAGCCATACCAGCAAAGGGTTGCTGACCCCCTTTGGGGGCTATGTTTATTGCAGGATGAGGATCGAAGAAGCGGAGTGGCTTTAGATCTAGGCTGATGTAATACTTTGGCTAAATTTTGGATATCGGGCCCGGGATGTGCCTGTGCTCCCGTAGCAATATATGTTTCAGTTGTTGACAGTATACAATGGAAGTTTATAGTGACAATGTATAATTATGGGTTGTAAGCTAGATACTCGGTAATATGAATATGTACTTATGGTTTTAGTTTTTATGCTCGGGAGTTTGATCATCAGACCGATACAACTTGTATTTATTCAGCCTTGTTAGCCACGTGGGTGGTTGACGGCGTTGTAGCACCAATCGTTTAGTTAATGTTTAGTTGCTTAATTTCCGCTGCGATTCCAGTTATTATTAAGTGCGCAGTAGGGGTGTTACAACTAGAAAGAATAAAAAGATAGAAAATGAAAACAATTAAATTATTTGTTTGGTTGAACCTGATGTGGGAAGTCGAACTTGATCCTGATCAGATCAAGGGAAACCGAACACAAATTGGAGTGGAAAGATAGTTCAACACTGATGCTGATCATATCAGGGTCGAATGACTCTTGAAGCTCCCCTCAAGTGGTCACAAGAATCACACATAGGATAGAAGTAATGAATATAAATTGGAATTTGAAGTTGTATGTTTTAGAAATTTTTAATTAGTAGTGGTGGAAGAATTTCCTTAGTATGGAGAATGAGGATGTGTTAGAAGTGGGTACAGAAGAAGATAGTAGTGTAGCATATTGTATTATTCCAAGGGCAGCGGGACATAGATGAGTCCTGTGTCTAGATGACCTGAGTGTCTGCGGGATTGTATGTGTATTGCATCGCTTTGGGGATAGATTTGCATTGTATGTATGTATGTATAAATTGGTAATGAGGAACCGGATGGTTGATAGTAATATGGATTGGAGTAATTATGGTGCATTAGTATGGCATGGTATGGTATAGTATGTAGGAACCTCGAGTGACGGATTTGGGATTAGTAAGGAGGAAGAACGTATGGCTTTGGTACTAGACACGTAAGAATGAGTAAGCATTGTAAACCTACAAACTCGAACAACTTTGAGGACAAAGTTCTTAAGGGGGGTAGATTGAAATACCCCGAACTTAAATATAGGGATTAAAATTAATCTAATACGTATTTAAGGACCTAATGGTACCTAATTAATATTAGTAAGGAAAAATAAATCCAAAAAGAAATAAAGAAACGCTTTAAAAGCGGAAAACACTAAATAAGCGTTAAATAACCATAGGAGGTATGAGACCTCGGTTAGAGTATTATAGGGATTCTAAAGGTTTAATAAGACCTAAATAATATATGGGAACAAATCCCGAAGAAAACGGATCCTTAAAACGGATTAAAATCACTAACGAACCTTAAAGCGCGTTTTTCGAGGTAACCGAGAAAATGTGACTTTAAGCGGGTCAAATAGACTCGTAACAATTTTGGTCAACTAAATAATCATTAATAAATATTAGTGAAGCTTTAGAACCAATAAAATCAATAAAACGAGAAATTAGTAAAAACTGTCAAAAACGGGAAGTTGTGGGGTAGGAACATAAATAACCAAAACTTATGTGTCCAATAATGTAAAAAGAATTTCAAAACCCACATGGGGCTGGGTGTGTCCGATTTCATACCCCCTCACACCCTCTCTTTATTTCTCTTTTTACTCACAAAAGACAAAAACATTTACAAATCAAAAAGTAAACCTATACTACCCCACTCTCACTCTCTCTCTCTCCTATTCTCATTTCTTCCTCACGTAACAGCAGCCCTCACCCCCTCACTCTCTAATTCTTTCCTTCTTCCTGCGACAGCCATGGGAGTTTGAGAAACCAACACAATATACTCACTTCTCTCCTCTTGTAACCCACTCAAACCTCTTCCAAAAATTATAAAAATTACACCATTGTCTTCCTCTCCTCAAGAGCAACACTTCCCTCTTTTCAAAATTCGGAAAAGAGCATTTTCGTTTTCATGGGTATACCCCATTTGGAGCTTTAAGACTACCATTAGAACCACCTCCTTCTCCTTGTCATTTTGAGGTAAAAATCTTCATGAAACTCCATCTTTTTCTAGCCCTTGTGGGCAAAACGAAATTTAGAAACTAAGCTCTTGTTACTCCTTGTGTTCTAGCCGATTATGGCTTGTTGATGGAGTTGGAAATCTTGTTCTTGAGCCACTCCAAGCTTCATTTACACCCTTGCAAGGTAATGAGAATTCTAAACCCTAAAACCTACTTAAAGCTTAATAATAGCTAGGGTTAGTTTTAGTGTATTGAAATGTGTATGTATATGGGTTGTAGAGTAGAGAATTTGTGTTTGCTAAACCGGTGGAGAAAGAGAGGAAGGAAGAAGAAAGAAGGAGAAAGAAAATCTAGAGGAGAAACAAGGTAAGAATGCTCTTTTGTGTAGCCTTGTATATATGTATAATGTAACAGATTTTTGGGAATGAAAATATGTATTGTAAATGGTGATGTATTAGTAGTGTAATGTGTAGGAGAATATATGTATTTTGAAGTTTTAAAAACTGTTACAAACAGGTTGGGAATGAGAAGCTAAGTGCGGGAATTGTTAAGAGTGATTTAGTGTTGTTATGGGTATATGAGAGTTGTGTATTTGTTGGATTGTATAAACAGGTTGTGAGAATGGGAAATTGTGAGCTGAAATGGTGTGTGAGCAAGTAAGAATTATAGGGGAGACTATGTCGAATTTTATCTAGGAATTTGAGGACTTAGATACATTTGGAACAGATTTTTGGAAAGTTAAAATGAGTGGTTTAGTAGCTTGTAACAGATTTGGATATGAAGTTGTAAATGGGATGGAATTAGGTTGTGAGTAATGTATTTTGGATGCTAGGAGTAGCATTAGTTGAGGAAGTAATGGAAGTTAGAAGTTGAGTGATAAATCTGTAGCATGATAGTGGAGACCAAAATCTGTAGCAAAGAGGTATCAAATTGCGTTGTGGAACTAGGAAAGAGTAGTGTGCAAGAATCGGTAAAAAGAGTGTTGGACTTGGGTATAGGTATTGCAATGGCTTGGAATTGTATTTGGAATGCTAATGGTGGCGTTGGTAGAGGAAGTATTGGATGGTAGAATGGAGTATGAAAATCTGTAGCATAAGAGGAAAGAAAACTATTGTAAGTTTTGAAAGAAAGTGAGAGAAATTGTGTATGTGGATTTAGGGATGAGTAAGGAATTGATGGATGAACTAAGGTGTATTAAGAGGGTTATTTGGTGGTAAAACATGTAGGATTAAGTGTAGGAACAATGAGGAAGTAATGGGTAAGAAGAGGGACTGAAAGCAGAAATTAAAATGCAAATACTGGGGCGGACCGAACTTGCGACCGGACTTGCAAGTTCGGTCGAGCCCAGATTTACAAAGACGGGGATGCTTCTGGAATGGACCGAACTTGCGACCGGACTTGCAAGTTCGGTCGGACCAGAAAATTCTCCCGTCTGTAACCTTCTGGAATGGACCGAACTTGCGACCGGATATGCAAGTTCGGTCGGCCAGAAAAATTCCCGTAATGCAAGCTACTGGAATGGACCGAACTTGCGACCGGACTTGCAAGTTCGGTCGAGCCAGAAAATTTCTCGTACTGATAGCTACTGGAATGGACCGGACTTGCAAGGTCGGTCGCAAGTCCGGTCCAGTAAAAAAAAAAATATTTAAATTATATATATATATATATATGTATATATGTATACCCATGTATATATACATGTGTATGTATGTAAGTATGCCAACATTAAGTAAGAAAGTAAAACTTAAGGTAACGAAAAGTAAGTAAATAAAATGTAAGTATAAGAATGTGAAGACTTAGTAAGTATGAGTTAGGAAGCGTAAGGGTAACCGAATTAAATTAACGATAGTTAGATTAATCATTCAACTTTATGTATATATAATAGGATTTGATTTGTGAACACCGGAGGAACGTTGGGCTACAAGTACAACGGTGAAAGGTATGATTTCTTCATGCCCTGTATCCTAATCTGGTTACCCCGATTTGTGTGCTTATTTGATCACCTAAATAAGATAAAGGCATGAATCGGACTATATTGCACTTACCTGTGCTTGACTTATGTTGTTCTTGATATTTATTGTCTTGAACACTAGTTTGTATAATTCATGAAATGTATGAATGATGATGACTTGTATTCGAATCTTGTATTGTACTTAAGTATTATACTGTATTTTGTATAAATGGGTATTGAGCATTGTAATTGTGTATATGGCTTGTATGAATGACTTCTGCTAATTCCTAACTACCTAACTCCTAACTTAAGTGAGTAAACCGGAATGAGTAGAAGTCCGATATAGCTTCGGCCACGCGTGAGGATGCGGAGTCACAAGAGGTTGGCTGCAATTCCTGACTCTTAACTGGTCCGCGGCCCAAATCCCTTAAATGGGTAGCCTCCCGGATTGGTGAGTCAAGTAAATCCCGGAGGTGGGACGGAGTAGTCCCCAGGGCCGGAGGTCCCGACGACTTAACATGAGTAAGAGTAAGAGTAAGTAAGTATGGATCCGTAAGTATGTATGAGTATGTATGCGTATGTATGAAGTAACGAGTAAAAGAGTAATCTCCACCCGATTAACCCGGGTGGACCAATGAAGCTAACAAGTATTGTATATTGTGTATGTAATGTGTATGTGTAATTCGGAAAAAGGTAAGTACGTATTGAATGGTTGATGTTGTACTTCTTGTATGTAATGAAGTGTATGTATGTGTGTATGTCTTGCGTTATGTATTGTAATATTATGTATAAGAGCATGTATGCATGTATGTTTGAATGAAATCAACCGCATGTATTCGACCAAGTGGTCGGCGTACCCTCACTAGTACGCGGGGTATGCGGTTATCATGCTCAGCGAAAGCTGACCCCTTCGGGGGAACGTTTTTAGTGTGCAGGTACCCGAAGCGGATGTGATCAAGGTAGGAGACCGGCGGCACGCCTTGTACTTAGAAAGTAGGTAGTTGTGAGAAATGGGTAGATGTAGACTCTTAGTGAGTAAGTACGAACTTGGAAGAGATATTATAAATGTATAAGGATCCTAGTAGACTCGGTTAAGTATATTGTATTGTATGAATTATGAAGGAGTAAGTATTGAATGGAGCATTGTTGTATTGATTGATGAATGGAGTATGTATCATAGATGTGTAGTACTCGGGATTCCGGTCCATCAGACCGATGTTGTATGTAATAGCAGTAGCCTTGTTAGTCACGTGGGTGACTAACGGCATTGTATCACCCATTGTATGTAAGTAAGTATCCGCTGCGTGTATCTGATGGGTAAGGAGATTGGACGGTAAGCAGTGTATTAATGGTAGGGGTGTTACAAAATTAGGGAGTCTTCTTCTAGATGACTTCTCAATCTCTTTTCTCTTTTTATCTCGTTAACATGTCTGACAAGTGAGGATTTGCTCTGGGAGAGGGTTGTTTTTAATGGATATGAGTTAGCTTAGTTTTTCTATAGTTTGAATATGAGAATACATTGGATTGTTTCAAGATTAATGTTAATCACTCATCTTCACTAATATTATCGTGAGTTATTATGTTTTGTTGACAAGTAGTGACGTTACGAACAACTCTTGCATTATCGTTGTTTTGTAATGTATTGTTCGAACCCTATTCGAGTAGTGTTTTGGTACTATGACAAGTAATGATGTAATAACAAAATCTAATGTGGTACTTTGTCTGTTTTTCTATTGAAATGTGTATCTGTTGCGAGGAAATGTGTATCTGTGGCAAGTGTTTCATCAGACCCCTTGAGAAGGGGTGAATACCATTTTTATTTGCAAATGTAGTTAGCAGTAGAGTACTGGTGAAGCTTCTGTCTCATATGTTCATATTTGAAATATGAATCTGAAGCTTCTGACTGTTGGTAGTGTTTTTTTTTTGAAATCCTACTTTAAGATGAAGAGATTCATATATTTTGTCCTGGGCAAGATCATTGGTTAGAGGAGCAGAAGCAGTGGTTGTTAATTACCATTTGATCCTTCAAACTGTGTCCTGCTGGTTGGAATAAGTGGGACAATTATGTCAAAACAGTGATCAAGTTGGATTCCAAATTTTACTCAGTTTTGCACTAACTGTAAAGATTGGCATCAGCTTCTTTTCTTTCTTATACCATCTCAACGAGTAAGTCTACACTCTATTCTGGTTGCAATATTTGAAATAGAGTGGAGTTGTTCCTCTGCAACGAGTAAGTCTGCACTCTACTCTGGTTGGTATCGCTGCTGATTTCTTTTTCTTCTACTCTTTTTACTGCATACCAGTGGCGGACCAAGGATTTCATAATATGGGTGTCAAAATATAAGATCATTACTATAGTGCTATAAATTTTTTATCATTAATCTAATAAACAAAATGAAACAATGACATGAAATACTAAGAAGCTATAATTTATTCATCAAATTAGACTTCTATGACTTTTCATGTTATGAAACCTATTAATAATACCATTAATTGTTGGCTATAGTAGGAAACACATTTTTCTCAATAAGGTCACTAGAGTATCATTCATGAATTCATCACCAATTCGGTTTTGTAGATGAGCCTTCACAATTTTCATTGTAGAAAAAGCTTATTCCACAATCTACAATTGTTATTGGAAGAACCTAAGCGAATTTCAAAAGTTGATAAACCAACAGATACCACTCATGCTTATTGGTTGTCACTAAATTTTGAGAAAGACCATTAAAATAAATAAGTGATAGAAACTGAATATAATATTCTTGACCTATGTTGTCGGAAAGGTGTGATGATGTTGTTGTAGCCTAATGTGAACAAAAGTAGGATTTATTGAAAAAAAATGGTATGTCTAGTCTATAGAACACACACTTTTGTTCTTTTAAAAAAATATTATTATAGTGATATATGTGTTTAAAAAGCCCAAATCTTGTAAACCCATTACAATATATCCATTTCTTTAGTGTCAACCTAGTAAATTAATTACAAATAATTATAATAAATAAGTAAACTTTAGAATTTTTTTTTTAATGTGTGTCAATAGACACACTTAGCACCATTGTAGGTCCCCCCTACTGCATACAACTAGTTAATTAAGTCCTTGATTGATTCATTTGCTTCATTTGTTCTATTCTGATTACACATTTGTTCTCGTTCGCACTAAGCTCCAATGTATGAAGTTGTTGGTTGTTTGTGGAGCACAGGTGGTAATAAGTGCTGCACTATTTTTATAATCAGTGGTTCTTCTTGATTGCTGTAACGCTAAACAAATACACATCTTTTTTAGTTTTCACACACTAGATTTATTCTTCTTAAGGAATCACCTTTTTTCTGAAAGACTTCAGGGTCACAAAACTCTGAATATGTGTAACTCCAAACTACTACAAAACTAGCACTGGCTCACCAAAAAAGTAACTTCAAACGGTTACGTTTCATTAAAAAAGTAGCACTAATTAATGTGTAAAGCCACAGCCTAGTCCCTACCTTGAAGGTGCATTTTGATAACAGCAAGAAAAGTAACTCCAAACTATTATTACTTTGTCTATTATCATTACATTACTGAAAACCCTCCAAACTATTACTACTTTGTCTATCTTTATTACATTACTGAAAACCGTAAAAAATAATGCTATAACTATGACAAATACTATCTTCATATAACCATCATTCGTCGTCTAAAGCTTAGCCAATCTTGTCTTTTGTATCTCCTCGAGCTTATTCAACAGACTTGCATTTTGATTCTTCAATTCAAGCAGCATAGATTTGATATCACCAGCGGAAGAAGAAGCTATTGATGAGGCATGGATTGGTGAAGCATGGACTGGTGGGTAGACGTCTCTCCACTATACAAAAAATTTGCACGTATTATTGGCACAATTGAATCACGACTTCTTGTAGTTTCTAACATTACGGGTAACATGCAATTGTGCACTCAAATTGTAGTGGCATTTCACATCCCTCGTAGGGGTTGAGTTGAAATTGTGCCCAGTAGAGGACGACAATTTGCATGGAAAATCAAACAGAAACACAAACTTAATTCTATCACAACAAGTGAGCTCAGATTGGTCCATATGGCCATTATCATAGCTTCGTAAGTGGGTTATAATTCTTTACATGTTGTATCTATGAAGCAACCCTATCATTTACCGCTTCAATGCATTCAAGCGGAGCAATTACATGAAGAGTTGTTTCTACACAGATAAGTACACATCAAGTCATAACCACACATAAAAGGCCATTCAGCAAAAATAACATCATTGATAAACATATACATAACTTGCAGACATAACCAATAGCTGCTTCATATAATAGAAGATGTTCCAGATCACAAAAGCAGATAACAGATGCACATTTCAATCTATTTCAGCCAGACAAAAAGCACAGAACAACAAATGTTCTAGTAAGCAGCAGATGTTCCAGGTAGCCCGTAGATATAGCAGGTTTTGGTAATTACCCAAACATTTTTTTGTACCCATAAATGGATACCATAATTCAGAACGTGAATAAGACAGAGGAAGAGAGGCGACCATCAAAGCCAAACAACAAAGCAACGAGGTCAGTCATATAAACGGGACATAATCGCCAGGGAAATTTCCCAAGTTCTAGAACCCTAAATCCAGGATCGAAGACAGGCGAGAGAAATTTCCCCAAATTCAGTTCATGACGTGAATAAACCAGATAAACGGGACGGGATCGCGCGAGAACCCTAAATCACAAACGAGGGAAATCGACTGAAGATTCATTACCACATTCAGTATGTGAATGAACCAGATGAAGTGGATTGAAAACCAAGACCAAACAACCAGCCAACAAACGGGACAGAATCGCGACGGTGGTGACTTCAAATTCCAGAACCCTGAATCGAGTACAGAGTAGTGCAGTGATACCGGGGATTCAACAGCGAAAAAGAAAGCAATTTTTGAACCATAGATTGAAGACAAAATAGAGCAGCAACACCTAGGCCGAGAATTGTTGCAATGAAATCAAGTTTTTCCTTACCTTAAACAGACTGGCGCAATAGATTAGGGATTCGAACCAACAAACACGAAGCTGTTGAGAGTGAGGAGTAGGAAGAGTATCGAATTATGATACACTAAACCCATTTACTGGGATCAACAGGATGATAGCGGTAAATAACATGTATGTTTGGTCAAGGGAGGTCAAATGGTCAATAACCGTTAGTGGTAGACAGAAATAGAGAAAATGTGTGACGGAAGATAATTTGTTTATACCTGATGGGTGGGCAGTGTTAATTATCAAAGTTCGTGGGTGGGCACCGTAATTTTTCCTATTCAATATGTCCGATTTCTTTTTTTTTTCATTTCTAAAAAATACATGTCCGACTTTATTGAAATTATGTTTTTCCAAATTCTTGCCTTAATCCGGGTGTAATTAAGTTGTTTGTTTTATACATATATTCTTTAGTGCATATTTTAGTAAGATAAATTTAATATTCTTTTTTTAAAAAAAATTATACTTTACACATAAAAAATATTTTTTAATTAAAATATGTAATTTATCTTGATCTAGGTATTTTGTCACCGTCATATAGAAGCTGGGTTCTAATACGTAGATTGGACATTTTGTTTTTTTCAACAATGGGCATACTTGTAATTGTTTTTTCTTCTCTTCTCCTTCGTTTGAAATCCCATTTCATTTTCTCTCTCATCCTCTCTCTCTATCTCTCTCTCTGTAATATTGTTCTCATTTTGTCGATAATATCACTATAAATATTTATTTTGTCTAAATACTTCATCCGTCGTAATATCATTATAAATATTTATTTTTCTCTAAAATTTTATTAATGTCCGGGGTAGAATATGGAAAATTATTTATCTATAGAAATATTTTTGTCTATAATATTTCTCACGTTTTGTCGATATAATCACTATACATATTTATTTTGTCCGAATACTTCATCCGTCGTAAATATCTTATATAATAAAAAAATTATTTTTTTTGTTATTAAAATATATAATTATTAAATATATTTTGTTGTATTTTAGATTTCAATGTAAAATTATATACTAACAATATATATAAAGGTTTTCATATTTATTTTCTAAATTTATATATTTTCTTGTTGTATTTCATACTTTGTGTAAAATACTAATGTAAGTATTAAATATAATTATAACATAGGTGGTTAGTTAATTTAATAAGCTTAAGAGACTACTCTAACATTATTCTTACTAAAATGAATTATTAAGTTTAAAGTAGTGTGGTACCATAAGGTTAATTGATTTTTTTATATATGTAAGTTAGCGTTCGATTTTCTATCAGACACTAATATTGGACGCTAATTTGCATCCGCTAGTGTCCAGTTTATTATTGGACGCTAATAGCGGACGCTAACCTGCGTCCAACTAGTGTCCAAAATCGATTTAGACACTATTCAGTGTCCAACAATAAATCAGACGCTAATCGAAAAATAGTGTCCGCTTCTTCATTGGACGCTAATTTCAGACGCTAAATCCAGTTTTTCTTGTAGTGCACCGTTTACATCCCCTCTTGTCCTCCTCTATGGATTTTTTTTGGGTCGTGCCTCATTCCGGAACCCATGACTATTACTGATACCTCCCAGTTTTTTAAGAATAGACCTGGATGCAATTGGTGATTACTCCTGTTTTTAGCTTCATTGATGAATGAACGTAAATGAATATTAGAGTTACGAGGATCCAGGACCTGATGCGAATAGATCACAAAAATTCTAGTATTCACCGGCAAAAATGATGCTGATGACAACGATGATGACGAAGCCAGAAGGATAAAGATCAAAATACAAGAAATAAAATGAGTTGAGCTTGAAGTAAGTCCCAAATTCAATACCAACTAGCCCATTGATAATTTCCACTTTCCAGAAGAAAAAAAAACGAAGCGAAACCAGATCTCACCAATTCACCTCACTACAACAAAATAAAAAACCTCAAGATGAATGATAGGAAGAAATTGAGCATAATATGACACGGATAGGTGAGAAGCTAGTACTCTGTGTTGTTGGCTGGTGATCTGAGCAATAAATACAAGTACATGTGCCTTGAGATATTTACCATTTATGATGTAAACACCATGGCTAGGAAAAACTAGTACTCTGTGTTGTTGGCTGGTGATGTTAGCCATCGAGGGAATTTAACTAGTTAGTTATTAAGTGACCAGTCTAGGCCATATAGATGAATCCGGAAGTTGATGTCGTCCACTATATTCTTTGGTTGTAAACACTTCAATGCAACATTAAAGGTGGGTGATGTGACTGTTAGTGAAAAACCAACGACTTAGTTTAAGAAAAGTGAATCAAGTGTTTTAAAAAATGAATCTTATGTTTAAGAAAAGTGAATCTTAACACAAACTTATGCAAGAACAATATGCACCTTTCATTTATTCAAAAGTGAATCAAATGTTTAGAAAAGTAAATCAAATGCTTAAGAAAAGAGAATCTTACCACAAACTTGTGCGAGAACAATATGAACCTTTCATTTCTTGAAAGATCAAATGCTTAAAAAAAGTGAACCAAATGTTTAAGAAAAGTGAATCTTATGTTTAAGTAAAGTGAATCTTATGTTTAAGAAAAGTGAATCTTACCACAAACTTATGCAAGAACAATATGAACCTTTCATTTATTGAAAAATGAATACTTCATTTAAGAAAAGTGAATCCAATGTTTAAGAAAAATGAACCTTTCACATTATACAATGTGAATCTTTGAAAAAGTTAATTGTTTTTTTAAAAGAAAAGTGAGTCTTATGCACGAACAATATGAACCATTTGTTAAAAAGTGAATCTTTTATAATCTAAAATTGAAATTTATAGCAGAAAATAATTCACTTTTATAACACATCTGATTCATTTTATGTAAACATAATATTCACTTTGATAATATCACTGTTACTATAATTGTCATACTAGTGAACTGCTATCAAACAATACTAACTATAATTTCATACCAGAAAATAATTCACACACAGTTAGGGCGTTCACTTTGGGGTAATCAACAAAGGGAAACAGAATCATTTCCTTTGTGGTTGTTTGTTTTGTATTTTTAATGATTCTGTTTCCCCCACTCCAGGTTTCAAAAACCCCCAATTCCCTTTTTGGTGATTCCCCCAATATCCCAAGGGACAGGTATTCCCGTCCTCCCGGACCCGAGCATCAGCGGGAGCAGAAACAAAGAGATAGAGACAGGAAGAGAGTGGAGAGAAAGACGAGAGAGAACAGAAGTGGTAAAGAGGAGAGACAAGAGTGGTAGCGAGAAAGACAAAGAGGAGGGAGACGGGAGAGAAAGAGAAAGGGAAAGAAGAGAGCAGAGGAAGACAGAGAGAGAGAGAGAGGGGAGAAAGGGGGGAGAGAGAAACTGGGGGAGAAGGGTGAAAAAGAAGAAGAGAGACGAGAGAAGCAGGGGAAGAGAGGACGAGAGGGGGAAAAAAAGGAACAAAGAAGAGAAGAAGAGGAGAGAAAAGGAGAGGGAAGACAAGAAAAGGCGGAAAGAAGGAAAGGAGAAGGGTGAAAGAAAGAGGACAGAGAGAGAAGGCAGGGAGAAAGAGGAGGAGAGGGAAGAAAGGAACAAAGAGGAGGAGAAGAGAGATGGAAGAGGAAGAAAGAGGGAAGGCGAGACGGGAAGAGATAAAAAAGAGAGAGATAGAGTGGTGTAGAAAGGAGAAGAAAGAGGAAGAGAGAGGAAAATAGGAGATAGAGGAGGCAAAGGTAAAGTAGGGGGAAAGAATGAGGAGGGAAAATGTAAAGAGGAGAAAACTAAAAAGAAGAAGATAGAGGAGACATAAGGATATAAAGAGGAGTAAGAGGGGGGACAGGTGAAAGAAATAGTGAGAGAAGAGAGAGAGGAAGAAAGGGGGAGAACTAAATACTAAAATTAAAAAATTATACATAGATAATTTTAAAAAAATACATAATATAAACTATATAAATATTAATATATGTCATTTATAATTTTAAAACTATTTATATATGCTATATAATTTATATAAATATTAGTATATGTTGCATACAAATTAGATAAATATTAATATATATTATTCATAGTGTAAATGTGTATTAACACTTCTCTGTTTGGAACCAAACAACAACAAAGACACTCATTGAGAATTCTATTCTGCTTCCGTGTAGAATCAAACAGACTTCTTGATTCGGGGGAATCCCTTTCCTTTCCTTTCTATTCCCTTTCCTGATTCCATTCCGTTTCCTCGCCTCGAAGTGAACGCACCCTTAATTCATTTTACGTAAACATAAGATTCACTTTGCACAAACACATCATTTCTATCAAACAATACTTATGGCAGTATCTATAATTTTATACTAGAAATAGTTCACTTTTATAACACTACTGATTCATTTTATGTAAACATAATATTCACTTAGCCCTAACACATCAAAATGTATAAGAAACGTATTATATACTCATTCAAAAAAAAAATTAAGTTTACCAAAGTATATTCATCTTGTTTTGAAAAGCATGAATTATGAACAATGGTATAATTTATAAAAAAAATTTGCACTTATATTTTGTAAGTTATAACACTTTGCAATTTAATATACTTAATAATATATACTCACCCAATCAAATTGTGACACATGACACAGAAAAACCCATTAGCTCTACATATTTGGTGTGTATGCATCATAGCTATGGGATTTCTAATTTAATTACCTAAATATATTGACATGTGGCGTTGAAGCCAGGAAAGAAAGTGGAGCTAGCGGCAACATTTCTGTTTCATTTTGTCTACATTTCACTTCCACCCCGTCCTTAATAGATGTTTTTTACGGTTCTTATTATTTTTAAAATATAAACTATTTTGACTTTTTTTTATCTTTTAATTTTCAACTCCTCTTTTCTCTCATAATGTTACTTTTCAATTGACTACAATTTTCAATATAAAAACGTAGAGTTAAATTGTTTATTTTTTTCTCTTTAAATCTTTTGTCTTGAGCTAAAAAATACCTATTTAAAACATGAGGGAGTAAAAAACGTTGTGCAACCACCGACGTATACGCGCATATTGTAGTTAGAGAGTTCTACCCGTTCTTTTTCCCTTTCCCTTCGGTGGGAGTCATGTTCTTTCTCTCTCGCATGTTTGCGTGTGTGTGCCTTCTTTCCCTCTGCCCATGCCATGTTGTCTTCATCATCAAAAGCACAATGTAATGGTTAAAATGTTTTGCTTTAGCCAGTTCCCCTCCATCCCTCAATCTTCCTCTATCGCTGCCCCTTTCCTCGTGATTCCCGTATGCCATGATGATTTTGTGCAGCACTCCCCCCGTCTTACAAGTGTTTGAAGCATGCAAACTTGCAACACATTCCCCCTCATCTCCATCTGCTTCCCTTACTCGTTGCATGCTCTCCTTCTCTGTTCTCTTCCTCAGTGCTTAAACTCTTGCATTCCGCTCCCATCTTCCACTTAGGGCAACTCCCTTGCTCTGTCCAATAATGGTTGTCCATGCCCGTTCCGGGCCTTAGAACATTGGGCGATGGGAAAGCTTTTTGCTCATGACGACCTTAGTCCACCAATCCTCTACACTGTGATATTTACCCTTTAGAGTGTCTTCAGGACTTTTAATTGTGCAACGTGGCCTATTTTTGTTTTATTGTTGAGTTCGACCGCATCCATGTTATCCGTGTGGTCCTTATAAGGGGACCTTGGCTAATTGATGGTTGTCCTTTGACCATTCAACGGCTCGAACTAGGATAGGCTTTAGCAAATGAGGAGTACTTACATTGATTCCATGTTGGGTTCAAATCTATGATGTCCCAAGGCACTTCTGCAATCAAGTATTTGCGGAATATGCGACATCTAGATTGGGAAGATTCACTGATATAATGGATGACCTAGCAGGTGTAGAGTACCGCTTTGTCGGAATCAAGGTGCTCTTGAACCTATCACTCCCTATCCTTCGCGGCATGCCTTACTCCCTTAGTGGTGAGCTGTTGGTGTTTTCTTTATTCTATGATAATATGCCCTTGATCTGTTGCATATGCAATCCTTCCTTCACCACTCGGGAGCTTGATCCTTTCCATAACATATAAGGATGAGGAGTACCTACCTTTTGGACAGTGGCTTTCTACGGAGGTGTTTTATCATAATTATAAGTCCATCTTAGTCTAGAGGGGTGCAAACTCATGGGATGAGTCAATGGTCTCCATTGAGTTGAGTCTTGACTCAAGGTGGGCGTGGGCGTGGGCGTGGGCTTGGGGACCCCCATATTCCTACACGAGTAAGTTGATTGCAGATAGGCTTGAAGCTATGTGCCCAAATCACTCATCTTTGTCTAGGAAATAGGCCCTTCAATCATCTGCTCGTGAACACTTCGAGGGAAGAAATATGGGATCTTCGCTGGCCAGAAAAGAATCGCAAGAACAAGAAGGTAGAGTCCTGCTCTGCTCCCCCTACAATAGGTTTGCCCAGGGGCAAGGGGAAGAAGGTTACAAGGCTGGTTAGGGGTCATGCGGCGTTAAGGAAAGCTCGATCTCATTCTAGTGTTTGATTTCATCAACAAGCTAGTTATGATCTTCAAATCTCTTTTTGATCTAAGTCTAATGTAATTATGACGTTGTTATCGTTCTTGTAACACCCCTACTACGCACCTAACAATAACCGAAATCGCAGCGGAAATAAACAACTAATACAATAACTAAACGGTTTGGTGTTACACGCCGTTAGCCACCCACGTGGCTAACAAGGCAGAATACATACAATTTGTACCGATCTGATGATCAGACTCCCGAGCATAGAACTAAAACCATAAATACATATTATACAATACCGAGTATTTAATTACAACCCATCACTGTAAACCGTCAAAACACCGCCACTGTAACAACAACGGATCCAAAATATAACGCCACGGGAGCACAGGTGCATCCCGGGCCCAACATCAAAAATAACCAAAAGTATTTCATGACCTAAGATCTATAGCCACTCCGCTTCTTCGATCAACATCCTGCAAATAAATATGGAGCCCCCAAAGGGGGTCAGCAACCCTTGGCTGGTATGGTTAACGCGCAGCCCATCGGCTACCGGGATACGCGCAACTATTTGTCATGATAGCATGGCATTGATTTTAACATACAACATATATATGACATAGCAAGAATATCGCATAGCACAACAACACACACATAGTGAGAACATTTCACTTAGGAAACAAACCAAGATGGTTAGTCAACATTAAAAGCCTAGAGAATGATCTCACCCTCATGTTAAGCTCGTTACACAAACTCGTTACCGTTCTGTTAGTCGAACGAGTAACTTAACTCAAAGATGGATCGGATATAGTGATCCGAACACACCACAAACACACATATTTCCCCCTAGACCGATCATCAGTCAGAATAGGTAAGCTTTGGATGAGCTAGCGGGAGATTGAACGCCAAGCAGGAGAACAACCTTAACATTAAAAGAGTCGAATCTGATGCAGATATCTACTCTTATACATACACGCGCGACCGGACAACCGGATTCCTCACCCCCAGTACACTTGTTAGAAGTCCCATTGTCGGGACTTGACACAACAATCCACGATAGGAATATAGGTTTAGTTAGACACATAAGGGGAATGAGATATAAGTCGTTAATGCAAACCACAACCAGTTCATACATAGCCGTGGTTAGAACATTCCTTAGGTTGGAAACGTTATAACCGCATACCGTTCTCGTGTGTTACCCTAACACTGGTTAGCTAGCAATTAGTACGCATTTCGAGGTTACCGGCATCGGTACGCACACGCCACAACAACACAACGACTGTAAACTCATTTCATGGTTTAATCTTATAAAGTCGTAAACACACAGAAAAGCAAACAACACACAAGCCGGTGTAAACCGGTAGGCAATAGACTGCAAGAAAACCATACCTTGGTCCTTGCTGCTTTTGTTTTCCTCCGTAGGCAACTCCTATACACATTTAGTAACGTCGGTTAATTAACTTATTTAACTCCCGAACTACTAAGTATTTTACATGATTATATGACATGTTTTAATGCTTAAACTTACCCTTGATTACCCTCATTATACCCCCTAGGGGTAACTACTTAAGCCTCACTTTGTTTGTTTTTTTATAGGTTTTGGTCAGACCGACCCACCGACCGACCCAACCCCTTGGGTCGGTCCACTCCAGTAATTCTCGGGTTTCAAAAATACCACTCTGACCAACCCACGTCCGACCCAAGTCCTCTGGGTCGGTCCATTCCAGAAATTTTTCCGTCTTTTAAAATCTACCCGACCGACCCAACACCATTCCGACCGACCCATAGCCCTCTTGGTTGGTCCATTCCAGAACTTATTTGTTCTTCATTTTTAGCCCGATTGAACCACCAACCGACCCAACCCCTTGGGTCGGTCGATTCCAGAAACTCATCCGGCTGCTTTAACAGAGACCGACCTACCCAGCCGGGCTGGGTCCCCTGGGTCGGTCAACCATAGAACTTGTCTAGAACTTGTTAAAATTTTCTCCAAACTTTTCCTCAACCCTACTAACATGTTTCAACACCATTTGGCACACTTAAACCTTTATACAACAACCACCAAATACATTTTCTAACCCCTTAAACACTTACTCTTTTTCTTACAAAATCTCTTATACTATAATGTTTTTCCTTGGACTCTTAAGTGGTGTTTCTTACCTATGATAGCAACTATCCCAAAATGTTTCCTCATCACCAACAACATCATCTCCCAAGCATCTTTTCTCACTAACCAAAACTTCTTTATGCCACCTCTAGAATTTTCTCCACAAGTTTACACATCTTCCTTACAACATCTTATTTCCTCATGTTTACCAAAGCTCATTTAAAACACTTAGAACTTCCTATACATTATCTAATTTTTGACATGGGTTCTACTAACATCTTGTTACACCAAAACACATAGTTTTCACCATTAAACATCCAAGAACACTTAAATCCACCAAGAACATTCTTATACACAAAACTTCACCCAATTACACTACATGAAATACCCCGAACTTAAATATAAGGATTAAAATTAACCTAATGCGTATTTAAGTGCCTAATAATGCTTAAGTAATATTGGTAAGGAGAATAAATCCAAAAAGAAATAAAGAAACGCTTAAAAAGCGAAAAACGCTAAATAAGCGTTAAAATAACCATAGGAGGTATGAGACGTCGGTTAGCGTACTATATGGATTCCAAAGGTTTAATAAGACCTAAATAATATATGGGAACAACTCCCGAAGAAAACGGATCCAAATAATGAATTAAAACGCTAATAGAACCTTAAAACGTGTTTTTCGAGGTAACCGGGAAAACGTGTCTTTAAGCGGGTCAAATAGACTCGTAACAAGTTTTGGTCAACTAAATAATCATTAATAAATATTAGTGAAGCTTTATAACCAATAAAATCAATAAAACGAGCAATTAGTAAAAACTGTCAAAAACGGGAAGTTGTGGGGTAGAAATATAAATAACACAAACTTATGTGTCCACTTTTAAAATAAAAAGTGAAGTTGGTAGGGGTGTGCTGGTGCCAGCCGATTTCCCTCCCCCTCACACTTTCTTTTCTTTTGTTGTGTCTAATACACTAGAGGACAAAACCATAAAGAGAGCAAAAAGCAAAATAATTCCCTCTCTCTCATACTCCCTCCTATTCCCACGTACTCCCTCTCTTTCTCTATTTCCTTTCTTCCTCATTGAAGCCCTTCAATGGCGATTTATGCAACACCCACACAAACCTCTCTTCTCTCCTCTTGTTAACCCATCAAACTTGCTCTAAAAATTATAAAAACTACACCATTGGAATCCTCTCATCAAGAGCTACACTTCTACCTTTCCAAAATTCGAAAACAACAACTTTCATTTTATGGGTATGTCAAATTTGGAGTTTCAAGACCACCATTAGAACCACCTCTTCCTCCTTGTCATTTTAAGGTAAAAATCTTCTTGAAACTCCTTTGTTTTTCTAGCCTCATGGGCAAAACGAAAATGAAGCTAAAACCTTGTTTGGCTTCTTTGCACTCTAGCCGATTTTGGCTTGTTGAAGGAGTTGGAAATCTTGTTCTTAAACCACTCCAAGCTTCATTTGCACCCTTACAAGGTAATGCAATTTTCTAAACCCTAAAACCTACATTAGAACTCAAATGATGTTTAAAGTTAGTATGGAGTATTGAAGTATGTATATGTATGGGTGTAGTGTTAGAATTGGTTTATAAACCGGTGAGAAGAGGAGAGGAAGAGGAAAAGAAGAAGCAAGAGGAAGAAAAGAAATTAGAAGAGAAACAAGGTAAGGATACTCACCTTTGTGTAGCCTTGTATATATATGGATGTAACAGATTTTTAGAAGTTTGAAATGAGTAATGAAAATGGTATTGTGTAGCAATATATTGTGTAGGAGAATCTAAGTGCTTAAAACCGTTGAAAGACATGTAAAATGTATTGAAACTTAGTTGGGTATCGGGTTGTTGAGTGCAGGAATTTTTAGTAGTGTTTTAGTATTGGTAATTGTGTATGGGAGCTTGTATTTTGATGTTGTGTATAAACAGGTTGTGAGAATGGGAAATTGTGAGCTGAAATGGTGTGTGAGCAAGTAAGAATTATAGGGGAGACTATGTCCAATTTTATCTAGGAATTTGAGGACGTAGATACATTTGGAACAGATTTTGGAAAGTTAAAATGAGTGGTTTAGTAGCTTGTAACAGATTTGGATATGAGGTTGTAAATGGGATGGAACTAGGTTGTGAGTAATGTATTTTGGATGCTAGGAGTAACATTAGTTGAAGAAGTAATGGAGGTTAGAAGTTGAGTGATAAATCTGTAGCATGATAGTGGAAACCAAAATCTGTAGCAAAGAGGGATCAAATTGCGTTGTGGAACTAGGAAAGAGTAGTGTGCAAGAATCGGTAAAAAGAGTGTTGGACTTGGGTGTAGGTAATGTAATGGATTGGAAATGTATTTGGGATGCTAGAAGTGACATTGGTAGAGAAAGTATTGAATGGTAGAAGTTACAACAAAAATCTGTAGCACAAGGGTAACAAAAACTGTTACAAGTGTTGCAATGAAGTGAGGAAAATTGTGTAAGTGGATTGATGGATTAAGCAATGGATTTGATGGATGAACTAAGGTGTATTAGGAGGTTTAATAAGTGTTAAAACATGTGGGATTAAGTGTAGGAACAATGGGGAAGTAATGGGTAAAGGAGAGGACTGAAAACAGATTTTAAAACTGAAATACTGGGCCGGACCGAACTTGCGACCGGACTTGCAAGTTCGGTCGAGCCCAGATTTACAATGACGGGAAAGCTTCTGGAATGGACCGAACTTGCGACCGGACTTGCAAGTTCGGTCGGACCAGAGAATTCTCCCGTCTGTAACCTACTGGAATGGACCGAACTTGCGACCGGACTTGCAAGTTCAGTCGGCCAGAAAAATTCCCGTAATGCAAGCAACTGGAATGGACCGAACTTGCGACCGGACTTGCAAGTTCGGTCGGGCCAGAAAATTTCTCGTACTGTTAGCTACTGGAATGGACCGGACTTGCAAGGTCGGTCGCAAGTCCAGTCCAGTCAAAAAAAATATATTTAAATTAAATAATAATTATATGTATGTAAATATAGATATATATATATATGTATACCCATGTATATATATATGTACATGTATGTAAGTATGCCAACATTAGGTAAGAAAGTAAAACTTAAGGTAATTAAAAATAAGTAAGTAATGTGTAAGTGTAAGAAGTATAAGGACATAGTGAGTATGAGTTAAGTTAGTGATAGATAGATTAATCATTCAACTGTATGTATATATAATAGGATTTGATTTGTGAACACCGGAGGAACGTTGGGATACAAGTACAACAGTGAAAGGTATGATTTCTTCATGCCCTGTATCCTAATCTGGTTACCCCGATTTGTGTGCTTATTTGATCACCTAATAAGATAAATGCATGAATCGGACTATATTGCACTTACTTGTGCTTGTTTACATTGTTCTTGATATTTGTCTTGAACAATAGTTTGTATAATTCATGAAACATATGGATGATGATGAAGTGTATTGTATTTTGTAGTGTACTTGTATATTGTAATGTATTTTGTATGGATGTGTATATGAGTCTTGTATTGTATTATTGTGGCTTGAATGAATGACTTCTGCTAATTCCTAACTACCTAACTCCTAACTTAAGTGAGTAAACCGGAATGAGTAGAAGTCCGATATAGCTTCGGCCACGCGTGAGGATGCGGAGTCACAAGAGGTTGGCTGCAATTCCTGACTCTTAAACTGGTCCACGGCCCAAATCCCTTAAATGGGTAGCATCCCGGATTGGTGAGTCAAGTAAATCCCGGAGGTGGGACGGAGTAGTCCCCAGGGCCGGAGGTCCCGATGACTTAACTTGAGTAAGAGTAAGAGTAAGTAAGTATGGATCCGTAAGTGTGTATGAGTATGAGTATGTATGTTGCTAACAGGAAAATTGTTAGGATAAACTATATATAAAAGGAATAAAATACTAAACTAATCCTACAACTCTACTACGGGTAGCAAAATAAAACCCGGTCGGAGTATAGTGTAAATATATTACGACCGAGAGTATCGTACCCAAGGGACTTATAGAAAATTAGTCCTAATCCGGTAATACCTATTCTAAGAGAAGGGGGGAAATTGAAATGTTTTCTAATCTAAATAAAACTAACTAAACTATGTGGTAATTACAATGAAATTATCCTTGATCCAGGGTGTGAAACCATCTAGGTATCAATATGAACTCTAAACATAAACACAGGCCTTCGAATTAACCAACAACTGAACACGCCGGGTGTCCTGCCGGATACCACTTGCACGGCATATTCAAAGACATTGAATATGCCGGACATTGGCCACCCGGCAGTGCATCCGGTATAGTCATAATGCATACTCTTTCTCCAGTTTCCGAGTAGAAAACAGAAGACTCACTACCTATTAACAATCCGAGCATATATCATGCCATGAAATGAACAAAGTAATGGGAAATGTGGATTAATTCTCACTCTTACTACTAACTCTTAATTCATAAGAAGAGAGTAGAAAGACCATTAAGAGAGTCTAACCTATCTTACTTGGGACTTGTCTTCCACAAGTAAGAATTGCATGAAGAGAAAAAGAGATCAACCTATTCTCTTTCAATAAGAACCATACTCAAAATACACTTGAAAATTATATTAAAGAAATCATATTGTTTACAAGAAGGAATTCATCCCTAACCAAGAATAAGCAAGGAGTTCTACATCTCCATCCACACAACTACAAGAAGAGAATACAAAGGGGAGAAGGGAATGGTCATAGCCTTAACCCGACAGGATCTTCTTCTTCTTCTTCACGTGGATGGAATTGCAGAAACTTCCTTGGACACTAACAATGGAGTGGGGCGGAATTGGAGTTGTGAGTGGAGTGTATATGGGTGTTGAAGTGTGCTGAGTTGTAGCCTTCCTCTGCCTATTTATAGGCATTAAATGCGTCGATGCCGGGCGTCGTGCCGGGTCCCAAATAGCCGGCACACGTGTTAAATGCGCCCAACTGTTAACGGTCGAAACCGTCGATGTCCGTGCGAAACAGTGCTTATGCCGGGTAGGAATTACCCGGCATCACACCCGGCAGCGGTTGGAAAACACGTGGATCACATGTGCTGTCGTATGGTCAATCGAGGCGATTTTACACTCATGCCGGATAGCATTTACCCGGCATCACATCCGGCAAGGCTTCTTTCTGTTCTGTACTGCCGTGCAGAAACTACCCGGCATGGAGTCCGGCTTCAACTAAACTTTTGCCTAGAAAATCATTCCTTGCACAGAAAACTCACAAAAACATAAATCTGTGCAAATAATATATTTTAACACATAATAAGCATAAATAACATAAATATAACTTTATTTAGATAAATATAATACTAAATCTAGTGCATAAAATATGATAAGTCTGCGGCTTATCAAGGCCCTACACTTACCTTTTGCTAGTCCTCGAGCAAAACAAGATTAGAAAGGACTAATTACTTATGCACAAAACAGATAAACTCTAGAATGAAAATGTAGATAAATATTTCCAACTATATGACTCTAATTCATAAGTATCACTTAATCTACCTTATCTTGTCAAAACATACTAATGGGTATAAAACAAGGAATTTCAAAATCGATCAAAAACTTTTGGGCTATTTTGCATAAGGGATTTGTAATCTCTCCTTTTTCCGGTTTCCATCATTCAGCTCTATTTTTCAAGAGTTTCTGAATGTGGCCAAGACTCTCATCATTGGTCTTTATGAATCAGCCCTATTTTGCAAGGGTTTCTGAATCAACCATGATTTTTTTTTGCATTGAAGAACGGGGAATTTAGGAGAAAAATAAAAGGAAAAACTCTCGTTTCTTGCTTTTATTCTGAGGCACTTTATGCAACCTCAAGGAATATGTTGCTTTTCCTTTGGAAGAAGATTTTTTTTTTCTTTTTTTCTTCTTCTTTTTTTTTCTTTTTTTCACAAAAACCCTTTTTAAGATTTTCACCCAAAAGATTTTTCACAATTTGGAAAGAAAAGAATAACACCCATAAGTACATAAAGGAAAGAATTAGGAGAAAGATCATGTACTCATGTTAATAAAGAGAATCAAAAAGTTAAAAACAGGAATCTATAAGTCATTAGAAAGCTTACCTCTTGAGAGAACAAGCTTTTAGTCATTCCTAATCTTATCTCGATCAAAAACATGCAAAAAGTTTTAGTAAAACATTGATAAAACGCAAAACTTATGCATATTGCTAAAAAACTTATTTTTAAGGGGGGTCCCTGCCCTACACTTGGCAGGAACACTGTCCCCAGTGTTCGAAAGAAAACGAATAAGCAAAACTCTTCTTTTTTTTTTAAGAAACTTAAAATAACTATAATGAAAGCAATTAAAAAAAACAAGAACATAAATTTAAAAGAGAAAAATTAAATTGGAAGAAAGGCTCCCCTGGTTGATAGTGAAGGTGTGAGGAGGAACCGCCCTACACTTAGCCTTTTAGGCTACTTGGCGTTATCTGAGATCCTTGGCAGGATAGTGACCGAATTCGCATGCTCCCGTGGATTTGTTTGTGTTTGGGACGGGAGTTGACCTTGCTGTCTTGGTTGCGTCAGAAGTTGCTGTAATTGCAACTGCAACGATTTGTGCTCCTTGCGAATGGTCGATATCTCGTTTTGAGTATCCTGGGTCTTGTTCATCAGGGCTGACATCATGTCACGAAGTTCAGCCATTTCAGCCTCTGATGATGATGCAGGATGGGATGGTCTGAATTGCCTTGGACCTCCCTGGTAGCCGGCTTGACTCTGGAAGTGCTGAGGGGGTTGGTTCCCCTGTTGCCATGGCTGTCGATACCCTTGGTTACTCACATAGTTGACTTCCTCAACATTCTGAAAGTCTGGAATGTCAGGGCTCGAAGCGTGCGGTCGTGCACTAAGCACGTTCGCTTGTTGAGGAAGTTTATTCATTGCTATTTGCTCCACCACTTTCTGTAGAGCGCTAACCTTCGTTGATGTTTGGGCATTGCTCTCCAACAACTGCTCATGACTTTGCATCAATTTATCGAGTTTGGAGTCGCCCTCTCCCACTTGATATAAACCAGTGGTACTGCCCCTGGTTCCACCGGTGGCCCATTCCCTAATCTCTTCGCAAAGAGATTCAACTCCACTAAGGAATTGATCTCCAGGCTTCTTCAATATGTCTGCACCAAGGGAGGAAAGGATCATGGTCTTGCATTGGTTGACCAATCCTTTGTAAAACAACTGAGATAGTTGTTCCTTGGTGAGGCCGTGGTGTGGACATGTGCGCAACAACCCTTTGAATCTGTCCCAAGTCTCACAGATGTTCTCCGAGCTAGGTTGTCTGAAGTTGTAAATGTCGGCGATCATCTCCAGGGTGCGACTAGGGGGCATGAATTTGTCATAAAATTTGGTTGCCATGTCCTCCCATGTGGTGATGGTACTGGGGGTTAGACTGTGGTACCACTTGCTGGCGTTCCCCGTAAGACTATGGGGGAAGAGAGCAAGTCTGGCGTATTGGAGGACATTATTTGTGGAAGTTAGGCTGTTTGTGTGTTGCAAGAATTTGGTGATGTGGAGCAAGGCATCGTCCGGATTCGTACCATCGAACAATCCTAACTCTTTTATGCATCTAATTTGATGATATGGCTTAAGTTTCTGCCATTCATCGTATTCGTTTTGAGGAAGGATATGAAGGTCGATTGCTGGTTTTTGGCCTTGGTTAGAAGGCCGGTTTATGTTACGGACGGTAGGTGTTGCCATTGGTGTAGGATCTGCTTCTTGTAGAATTCGTTGTTGCCTTAAAGTATGAAGCAGGGTTCTCTCGATCTCCGGATCAAAGTTGGCTAAATTTTCAGGAGAATTCGTTGACCGAAGAAGCATTCACTTGGATAATTTCAGGAGGAGCAAAAGAAAATGTTATAATATTTCGTAAAAATAAAAGAAATAATATAATGACATAATTAGACTTATGAAAATACAAGAAGAAATAAATTTTTGGTTATGCCGGACGGTGTGCCGGGTGCGTTTTAACCGGCAGTGGACTTCCTCCACAAATGCCGGGTGTATACAAACCGGCATGTTGCCCGGCGTGACCAAAAATCGAACATAACTTAATTAGAAGACATTAAAAGGTAAAGGATAATCAAAAATAAATGTAAGAGTAAATAAGAGATTGAAGGAGATTACTCTTAATTGTCCCTACAATGAAGAAAAAAAAAATATTGAGAGAAATTGAGCATGCCGGGTGACATGCCGGATCAAACCCGTCCGGCATAGGACTTCCTCCACTAATGTCGTGTGTAGCAAACCCGGCACAATACACGGCATGCGCAAAAATCGAAATTCAAAATAAAGAAACATAGCATAGGGACTCATATAAGAGGAAAATAATGAAAGGAGTAGACAAGAATACATTAAGATTTGTTAAACTCATCAGCGTATTAAATTTTGAAAACAATTTGAACATGCCGGACATGATGCCGGGCAAATCCTGTCCGGCATCGGACTTCCTCCGGGTTTGCCGGGTGACAGACGCCCGGCACATCGCACGGCACATTCAAATCTGTAAACTAAGTGCGAAAATAAATTAAAAAAAAATCAAGGAATCAAGGAATCAAAGAATAAAGAATAAGGCGTTTTACCGAAATTAGGACTTGGACTAATTCCAAGTCCCCGGCAACGGCGCCAATTTGCTAACAGAGAAATTGTTAGGATAAACTATATATAAAAGGAATAAAATACTAAACTAATCCTACAACTCTACTACGGGTAGCAAAATAAAACCCGGTCGGAGTATAGTGTAAATATATTACGACCGAGAGTATCGTACCCAAGGGACTTATAGAAAATTAGTCCTAATCCGGTAATACCTATTCTAAGACAAGGGGGAAATTGAAATGTTTTCTAATCTAAATAAAACTAACTAAACTATGTGGTAATTACAATGAAATTATCCTTGATCCAGGGTGTGAAACCATCTAGGTATCAATATGAACTCTAAACATAAACACAGGCCTTCGAATTAACCAACAACTGAACACGCCGGGTGTCCTGCCGGATACCACTTGCACGGCATATTCAAAGACATTGAATATGCCGGACATTGGCCACCCGGCAGTGCATCCGGCATAGTCATAATGCATACTCTTTCTCCAGTTTCCGAGTAGAAAACAGAAGACTCACTACCTATTAACAATCCGAGCATATATCATGCCACGAAATGAACAAAGTAATGGGAAATGTGGATTAATTCTCACTCTTACTACTAACTCTTAATTCATAAGAAGAGAGTAGAAAGACCATTAAGAGAGTCTAACCTATCTTACTTGGGACTTGTCTTCCACAAGTAAGAATTGCATGAAGAGAAAAAGAGATCAACCTATTCTCTTTCAATAAGAACCATACTCAAAATAAACTTGAAAATTATATTAAAGAAATCATATTGTTTACAAGAAGGAATTCATCCCTAACCAAGAATAAGCAAGGAGTTCTACATCTCCATCCACACAACTACAAGAAGAGAATACAAAGGGGAGAAGGGAATGGTCATAGCCTTAACCCGACAGGATCTTCTTCTTCTTCTTCGCGTGGATGGAATTGTAGAAACTTCCTTGGACACCAACAATGGAGTGGGGCGGAATTGGAGTTGTGAGTGGAGTGTATATGGGTGTTGAAGTGTGCTGAGTTGTAGCCTTCCTCGGCCTATTTATAGGCATTAAATGCGTCGATGCCAGGCGTCGTGCCGGGTCCCAAATAGCCGGCACACGTGTTAAATGCGCCCAACTGTTAACGGTCGAAATCGTCGATGTCCGTGCGAAACAGTGCTTATGCCGGGTAGGAATTACCCGGCATCACACCCGGCAGCGGTTGGAAAACACGTGGATCACATGTGCTGTCGTATGGTCAATCGAGGCGATTTTACACTCATGCCGGATAGCATTTACCCGGCATCACATCCGGCAAGGCTTCTTTCTGCTCTGTACTGCCGTGCAGAAACTACCCGGCATGGAGTCCGGCTTCAACTAAACTTTTGCCTAGAAAATCATTCCTTGCACAGAAAACTCACAAAAACATAAATCTGTGCAAATAATATATTTTAACACATAATAAGCATAAATAACATAAATATAACTTTATTTAGATAAATATAATACTAAATCTAGTGCATAAAATATGATAAGTCTGCGGCTTATCATATGTGTATGTATGAAGTAACGAGTAAAAGAGTAATCTCCACCCGATTAACCCGGGTGGACCAATGAAGCTAACAAGAATTGTATATTGCGTATGTAATGTGTATGTGTAATTTGGGAAAAGGTAAGTATGTATTGAATGGTTTATGTGGTACCTCTTGTATGAAATGAAGTGTATGTGTGTGTATGCCTGGCGTAATGTATTGTAATATTATGTATAAGAGCATGTATGCATGTATGCTTGAATGAAATCAACCGCATGTATTCGACCAAGTGGTCGGCGTACCCTCACTAGTACGCGGGGTATGCGGTTATCATGCTCGGCGAAAGCTGACCCCTTCGGGGGAACGTTTTTAGTGTGCAGGTACCGAAGCGAATATGGTCAAGATAAGAAACCGGAGGCACACCCTTGTAATTAGAAGCAAGTAGTTTGTGAGGAACGGGTAGTAAGTAGTCTCGTAGTGAGTACGTATGAACTTGGAAGAGGCAGTATACTTGTATAAGGATCTTAGTAAACTCGGTATGTGGATTATGTTGTATTGTATTTGAAGTATTGTATCGAATGGAAGATTGTAGCATGTATTGGTATATGAAGTGTGTACGGTAGATATGTAATACTCGGGATTCCGGTCCATCAGACCGATGCTGTATGTAGTAGCAGTAGCCTTGTTAGTCACGTGGGTGACTAACGGCATTGTATCACCCTCATTATGTAAGTATGTATCCGCTGCGTGTATCTGATATGTAAGGAGATTGGACGGTAAGCAAAGCAATAATGGTAGGGGTGTTACAAAAAGTGGTATCCGAGCGAAGTATCGCTCTGATGACTGGAAATCCCGAGCTTAGGAAATACCGAGTTAGGAATTAGAAGCTTAGGGCTAAGGGCTGAGTGTTAGCATTAGAGATATGCTAGTTAGGAGCTACCGGTGAGTACCGGATACCTACAATATCAAACCTGCCCTCCACATACCCTATTATATAACTTGGGAAAGGACGCCAGAGAGAGAAAAGTCTTCTCATACTCGGGGAAACCCGATCTGGCAGTTGTGAAGCAATCACACGGTAACAGGAACCGACATATGGTAGATTCCAGGAATTGGAAGTCCCGGAGATGGATCCCGGCTGGACAACAATACCCGCACTTAATGGCGGAAGAATGAGAACTCCAACCATAAGTAGACTATAACATTCAACAACATGGGGAGACGTGCTTAGCAGTCGCAAAACCTGGCTAACCAACCAGCAGCAGGAAAAGGAGCACTAAGCGTACAACGACGCGGAAAAAGGGAGCAGTAACGGAACCCAAGACACAAGTCTACGGGATAGTAACACTTGAATAATACCACCAACGGTATACTAGCTGACTAAGGACATAGTCGGGAGCGGTTAACTCCAAAACTACGACGCCATTAAGGTTGCAATACCTGGCCAACATAGCTCAGACAACTACAAGAACGACCATGAGATATAATCCAATAGGACTACAAGAGTAGTGCCTAAACAAGGAGGGCTCAGTAACCACCACAGATGTGTGGGAACGAGCCACAAGGAACGACACTGAACCAAATAGAACGGGAACCTCCAAGGAGTGGAGAAGTACCCGGATCTACGACAGCCATGTCTAGACCACCAAGAAGCTACCTAAGGGATCGAGTATACCAATTATAGATCGATGAGATCGAGGGAAGAGTCAACAATACTATCAAATACCAGTGAAAACCATACCGTGACCGGTGTAGGTTTACCCAAAAACCACCAATACCACGCACTTGCCACGGCAAGTGCAGCAAGGACAGGAACATACAGAGGAACCCTAGCACGTCACAAGTACATAGTAATGTGCTATGACCATAATGACACAATTACTGGATCACAAAACCTGACACTGAAAGAATGGAACCTTGGAAAGGCTTAACGGCCCGACCACTGTATTTAGAACATACCAGTCAGCGAGAAGCTGGACTTGGTCAAGACTTCAAACATGGCTATGCCATGAAGAACTTCTTTTAACACCGGACCATAATTTTAAAACCCAAAGTTTTTCTTTCAAAACCACAAACCTTCTTTTAAAACCTTGGATTTTTAAACAAGACCAACAACATTACGGTGAGTATCAAAGAATGATACAAGAGGAGTTGACAATACAATACTTCACCTAGGCGTGTGACGAACACTACGAGTGTACCCGTTACGGGATGTGGGACAACCGCACTCCGAAGGAGCTTGCGGGCCCGACATATAGTTGGGTAAGTGGTAACGTATCAATATGGTACCCCACGTATGTATACATGTAGTGTGCGACGCACGGGAAGTAGTCAACTCCGTTCTACGGACCATGAGTGAGTTCAAACCAGAACAGCTGGACACCTCAGACGACCAGGTATCAAGGAACTCAGAGAATCCATCTGAAGATAAGGAATGGAGACTGGGAAGTGCAAAAAGCACAGAATAGTAAATATAGACATTGGACATGTCTCGAGGACACCAAACAAATACGTGATAGCTGGAAGGTATACCCAGCTTAAACACAGTAAGGCAGTTGCCTAACGTGAACACCACAATGCTCAGCAAACGGGACAGAACTCCCAAGAGCAATCACAAGATTACTACGAAGCACAATCCATCATTGGAGAGGAATATAAACCTAGTCAAGAATACTAGGAGCAAGTGTAAACAGTCTACCCGAGAACGGGAGACGTTATAACCCAAAAAAAAGGGACGACTCAAGTACAATACCATAAGACGGTATAGAGGACAACACACGTTATAAACATTAGCCGGATGTAACGGCACAACTACCAACACCCAGGAGCGATCCTTGAAGGGTGTCTGCGTTAACAACAGTTGAGAAAGCGTAATGATATGAGCACGGGAGCTAAAACGAACACTCGGTTAGGACACCGAAGGGATTTCACTTAACAGGAAATGCACTAAGATACTGAGAGGCACCTATTAATACCATTTGCCTAAAAAGGCCTCCTATGAACGGAAGCGTGATGCCACGACTTACCATGGAGCCCAATAATACCTCCAACCGATGACGGAATACATGGAGTGGAAACATGTATAAGCAGCTTGCAAAGAGCATAGCTTGCAGCAATATGGCTCTAAAGCCATAAACCTGATGCGTTGTGTAACCTTAAAACGGTTGCAAAACCCACACCATTACTAACAAGACTTGCAAGAAATATTGCCTCACACGACAAGAAATCAACAACTGGACCATCAATTCAAACCCAACATCCTGAGTGGCTTGGAGTAATGGCCAACTCAATGTCACTGTCACTAGGGCATCAGCCTAGTATACAGTTGACGGAGTTCTTAATTACCGCCATGCCTTTTATAGCAATGGTAGCACAGAGGCATAAGAATCATGATAATGCCAACATTGGCCTAGCACATTGGCATAAGAATCATTGTAATATTATGTATAAGAGCATGTATGCATGTATGCTTGAATGAAATCAACCGCATGTATTCGACCAAGTGGTCGGCGTACCCTCACTAGTACGCGGGGTACGCGGTTATCATGCTCGGCGAAAGCTGACCCCTTCGGGGGAACGTTTTTAGTGTGCAGGTACCGAAGCGAATATGGTCAAGATAAGAGACCGGAGGCACACCCTTGTAATTAGCAAGTAGTTTGTGAGGAACGGGTAGTAAGTAGTCTCGTAGTGAGTACGTATGAACTTGGAAGAGGCAGTATACTTGTATAAGGATCTTAGTAAACTCGGTATGTGGATTATGTTGTATTGTATTTGAAGTATTGTATCGAATGGAAGATTGTAGCATGTATTGGTATATGAAGTGTGTATGGTAGATATGTAATACTCGGGATTCCGGTCCATCAAACCGATGCTGTATGTAGTAGCAGTAGCCTTGTTAGTCACGTGGGTGACTAACGGCATTGTATCACCCTCATTATGTAAGTATGTATCCGCTGCGTGTATCTGATATGTAAGGAGATTGGACGGTAAGCACAGCAATAATGGTAGGGGTGTTACACTACATCACAATATAGTGCATAATTTAAATTGCTTGGCACTTAGGCACTTAAATAGCATAAACCTTAAACACTGAATTTCCATATATATTGCCTTTGACCTGCAAATACACCCATCATCATATATGCCCTTTAATAATCTCCTTGAGGATAATTTACTAGCTCAATTACCTTTGGCTCCTTAAATATTTTATCAAGCAAATCAATCTCATTTCCCTAAGGCATTTAAACTACATTAAGATAGCTCATTTACCTCTTTTCCTTCACAACTTTCACACTTACTTTTCCTAGCTCTTGCTTGATTAGAAATCGACAAGGCTTTGATTTCTTGTCAACCTTCTAATCAATATACAAGCAAGACAATGAGCATTCAAGCTTCATGCTTAAGCTCATTTATAAACCCTAATTTACATATTGTCTTAAAACATTAAGATGATTGTTTTACCTTGGTAATGGAAGAGAGTTTGAATAAGTAGCAAGAGAAGACTCCACCAAGCCCTTGGAAGATTAAAATGAAGCTAGAACAAAGCAAGATAAAGACACCATCAATGGTGATTTTCGGTCAACATCAAAACAAGAGGGAAATAGAGTTTTCTTTGGTTTTTCCTTACCTTGAAGCAAAGGTGATCAACAAGGCATAAAAATATAAGCTCAAGCTCCTTCAATGGTGGATATCCATGGCACCAAAATGGTGGTCTTGAAGATTTGAGAAGACAAGGTTGAAGAGCTTGATGGGACTAGAAGAATGGTGGTCTTAGAATTTGATTTGGCAAATGGAGCTAAGAGAAAATGGCAATGGAAGATGGAGTTGGTGTTGTTTCTGTAGCAAAACCGTGAATGAGAAGGTAGAAGAGAGGTTGGAGACGGTGGGAACAAAGAGAATGAAGAGAACGTGAGAAACTAGCTAGTTTTTAAGATATTTAAGTAAAAAGCAAATAGTAACTTACTTTATTACTTTACTTACTTATTAAACTAACAAAGGGGATGACTCACCCTTATAAAAACCGGCCCCCATTAAGTACTTAGGGGTGTTTTGGTCTTTGTTGACCAATTAAATCACTTATATTGACTTATGTTGTAAACTAGCACAATTTGGTTACTATTCACTAAACAAGGCACATAATTGTGAAATTTTTGATTTCCCATTGATTTAGAATTCCTAATGTGATACTAAGTAGTACACATGTTAATTAAAGAGTAATGATGGACATCTAGCCATTCAAAACCCATTTACAAGACAATTTTTCAAAAATGTGCTTTAAGACTCCTTAAAGCACATTTTGTGTTTTAACTTGTTTTCATGCTTGGTTTTCTTTGGTAATTGGTTTAATATGTTCATTAACATGTAAATAAGGTCTTGATAAGCTTATTAGGTTTTAACCAAACTTATCCCAAGCTTAGAGCACATTTTCGCCCATATTGACTTTAAGGTATTTAATTGTGTTAACTATGGTTTAAATTGTTCATTAATGTTTCTAAGGCACTTTTTAGCCTTATTATACCATACTTTAATGTTTAAACAACATACTAAGGTTTGGGGTATTTCAGTTCTGTTATGTTTTGTTTACGTCTTGTGTCTCGTCCAGGATTCTCATGTTGATCTGGCATGTAAGTCAAGGCACTTTTGTTTTTTGGTCACATGATAATCATTATGCTTGGTTCAGGGTAAGGTAGGTTCCAGGAAGAACTTAGTTGATCATCCTCTATTTGTCAATGTTTGTTTGTTGTTGTAGTGAAGGTGATGGTAGTCTTCTGGTTAGGTTTGCACGTTGCCCAAATCTACTCATGCTCACTTCCTTTTGAGATGAGCTTGTGGATAGTAGAGGCCACTAGGGCTATATATGGTTGTGCAAGGTTGTTTAATCTTTTGTTTTTTAGTGTACTCTACCCTCATTTTGATCTTTTTGTTTTCCAGGACTGCTTTTGAATTCTGATATGTTTGACTCCAGACATACCAACTTTTGTAGAGTATATTTATTATAAATATGAAAATCATTACCCTTCCATTAATAAAAAATATTTTACGCTAGCAAGTTAGTTTATTAACTAATAGTTGCAGTTGCAATACAGCGAATATAATAAGATATAAAGAACACATTTATCAAAAAAGTGAATGGTGTCGACCTCATATCTCGCTGCCTACACATATGGTTTTATCTTCCAGAAATCTCTTTAACATTTTATACGGACATTAGTAGTTTTTTCTCTATTTTGTGAACTCTCTTTATACTCCAGGCAAGAAGGGCTATATGAGCCGTAGTATTGCCTTACTGTACCTGATTTCATACCAGCAACTTATCAAAAAAAAAATTATGCTTGGTTCAGGGTAAGGTAGGTTCCAGGAAGAACTTAGTTAATCATCCTCTATTTGTCAATGTCTGTTTGTTGTTGTAGTGAAGGTGATGGTAGTCTGTGAGCAGGCCCGGCTCTTACCATGTGCAACCGGTGCAGTCGCACAGGGCCCCCTAATTTTTAGGGCCCCGATTTTTTTTAATGTATGTTATTGTGTATAATAAAAAACGTAGAATACTTATGGTCTGACTATCATTATTACTTTGTACTCATAAGTACTGATTCGTCTGAAGAGTAGCTATTCATCTTTTCTTCTTTATACAAAAGTTTTATTAGTATCCCTTAGAATCATTAAGAAACTGCTAGAAAAAGCTTTTCATTTTCCAATAATACAATGAACCCATTACTAAAAAAGATATGTCAATTCAAACTCATATCTACACTCTACTCTACAGTATTGTTGGCAGTTGCACAGTTGCTTCGGTAGAAACTACAAAATATTTTACTCTGAGTACTCTCACTGTCTCACACTGACACAATCAAATCCATCAGACATCTCAATTTTATCTTCAGTCTTCATTGTGTGTGGAAGAGGTCAGCCGAACAGAACAGAGCGCAAGTACAATACTACAATAGTACATAACAGGGCAGGTACATACATGATACATCTTTTTCTTTTCAGTTTCTATTATCTAGTTAATAGGTATCCTTATCCAGTCCAGTTAATCTCTCGTCTGGTCATTATTAATAACTATATTAATTTAATTATTTGTAAATTAATATATACATCGTATAAGAATGGTTAATTTTTTTCCCATTATTCTCGTACTAGTTAACAACTTAACGGTTGAAATGTTAACTTAATTATTTATAAATTATACAATATACACCAGAGTGGTTAATTAATAAATTGAAATTAAGAGAAAATGTTTGTAATTTTTATAATTGTTTGTTTTCGTTTGCATTTTGAAAATAAAAATAATGGATTCATGATACAATTTATATTTGTTTTAAAATTTACGGGATGTTTTACATATAAAGGGCCTCATTTCACATATTGAGCACGGGGCCCCAACATTTTCTAAGACGGCCCTGTCTGTGAGTCCATCGGGTTAGGTTTGCACGTTTTGAGACGAGCTTGTGGATAGTAGAGGCCACTAGGACTATATGGTTGTGCAAGGTTTTTAATCTTTTGTTTTTGAGTGTACTCTACCCTCATTTTGATCATTTTGTTTTCCTGGATTGCTTTTGAATTCTGATATGTTTGACTCCAGACATACCAACTTTTGTAGAGTATATTTATTATAAATATGAAAATCATTACTCTTCCATTAATAAAAAATATTTTACGCTAGCAAGTTAGTTTATTAACTAATAGTTGCAGTTGCAATACAGCGAATATAATAAGATATAAAGAACACATTTATCAAAAAAGCGAATATAATAAGATATAAAAAACAAATTTATCATTACAAGATAGAGCACAATAAAACATGTGGTATGATAATATTATTTCATGCATGGATCGATGTTTTATTTAAATGATATAGATACAATAATTCCATGCTTGTCTTGCACACGTACACATAAGTAGATATATGATTTAACCACAACCCAAGGGAAGGTATTAGCTATATATTTATTAGGTAAATATACCTAATATGAATATCTCAGTAATTAACCTTCTTATTTTTATTTAATAATACTAGTTGGGTTGTTATTTTATGCTGGCGGGTTCAACAAAATAAGCACTGGCAGACTCTCCTGTGATGGCGCACAACACATCTGTATCTACGGTGCCTACATCTTCTGCGGCAGCTTAAAGGTGAGATACAGCTTCCAATAGTTCTCCAAAAGCAAGCTTCTGGGTCACTCTCTTCAACAGTAGCTACATACACAAAGATTATAATTAGCTTGAGGCAAAGAGCATTAAATGACAGAAACGTAAATGATTTGTTCAATTATGTATAACCTTCAGGATCATTGCTTTCAACCATTGCTTCCTCCTCAGTGGCAATTGCTGCATGCAACATATATAACCATATATTAAAAGTCTGAGTGACATCATTAAATTATGATAAATATATGTATAGATTCATATAATATATTAAAGCACATCACACATTAACAAACAGTAGCTAGTAAGTGAATTAAAAAATATTCAAACTCAAGCGTCCATATACCAGTGGTTCGGTGGGCAAGGACGAGGAAGAGGAGGGTGACTCCCAGGAGGTACACAAGCTTTCCACCCTTAGCCATTTTAGCTCTTTTCTCTCACGTACACCAAAATTTAAGTTCCAGGTAAATTATAAGTTTACTACTTGTAAACTCTATTTGTTTGTGCAATGAATTGTATGGAACCGGCCCAGATATTTATAGTGAAAACTTTCATCACCAATAACGTACGTGCATGAGTTAGTATGTCATTTTCAAGGTAATTAAACTATCTACCGAGGCTTGAATTTTGAACACAAATCAAGAGAAATAAAAAAGAGTGCCGTCACAATTGAACATCTCGGAGAATTGCGTCACTATGTTTTACTGGATCATACTGGGCATGCAGAAAATATTGTGAATAAGCAACAAGACACCGATTTCCACATGGATATCATTAATAAGTCTATAATTAATGATTAAGGCTCCATTTTAGTTTGACACATTTTAATTTCTTGTACTTTATGCGTATCAATGATTCAATGTGTGTGTGAATGCTATCAACCCTTAAATTTTACCAATGTCATTGTGCTGTCTGCATCAAAGATCAAAGACGTTGAATAAAGCTAGCACATATGAAGAACTGCCGGCCTACAAGAAACCTTAAAATGCCAGAATCGGTAAAAAAATGTTTAAGTTGAATGTGTTTTCATTAAGTCTAACATGCTCGTGTGAGAATTGAAAAAACTTTGAGTAAATTACTCACAACCCCCTTAGAAATGGGTATAATACGGTTAACCCCTTGTGTTTATCATAACTCCTCTAACTCTGTGTGTTTTGCAGTCAACTTTTCAGTATCCGCAGTCAGTTTATAAAAAATACAGTCAAATTTTTAAATTTCAAGTCACCAGTATATATACAGTCAGTATCCCATAGTTCGTGCTCGTAAACTTTTTGTTTTTAAAAAAATGAGTATATATACCCCCGAGATACCCTATCTCTCCCCACGCTCACATTTCTTATTTCGCATGAAAAAATCCCATTTCATAACCTCTCAAACGCTCTCCTCCGGCCGAACTCCATTTCCCCGTTTAAAACGACCCGCCAGTAGATCCGTCCGTAAAACGACCCGCCAGCCTCAGCGTCCGTTTCAGATAGTCCGTAATGGACGACATTAAACGGACACTGAGCCCGGTCATCCGTTTTACGGACGTGTTTTGTACAGTCCGTTTTACGGACGTGTTTTGTACGGTCCGTTTTACGGGCGTGTTTTTTATGGTCGTTTTGCGGACATGTTTTGTACGGTCCATTTTACGCACGTGTTTTGTACGGTTCGTTTTAAGTGAAGTTTTTTATGTTACCTAAATTAATACACTCTTTCGCCCTCCCGCCCAGTCTTGTCATCAATCAAATCGCGATTGTTCCCCTACCACTCTCTGTAAACGCTCTCTGTAAACACGCTAAGCTCTCTAGCTTCTCAATCGAAACCATCCCAGAATTAAATTCATTTCGATTCCGCCGCGGCGCCTCTTCTCTTCCCCTTTCTTCCGATATCTGCGCTCGCCATCTTCATCAATATTCTAGCTTCTAATCTCTGCAACCTGGCGGCCAAACTGTTGATGCATGCGTCGATATCAATCGTCGGCGCCTCGAGCTCTCTCACTATCGGTAATATTGAGCTGCGAATAGTATACATATATGCCTATCGATCCTTATTTTTTCATATATATACTCTTCGGTAATTAATTTTGATTTTGCAAATCGCATGAACAGGGAACATACATGCCCTGTCGCACGCACGTGGCGGCGCCTCTGGATTACAACCCCAACTAGAGAAAGGAACAACATACATGCGCACTAGATCTTTCGGCTCTATTCTTGTGTTGATGAGGTAATTTTGCAAACCAAACTTCTTAATCAGGAAAATACATGCTCTGTTTGTTTGGGATTAAGGCGTTTGTTTGTTTGGGATTAAGGCGTGAAATATATTGTGTGTGTATTGTTGGGAATAATTTTGCATGCAAACCAAACTGTGGCGCGTGCATTTGGTGTTAATCTATGTGTGCTTGCAAACCAAACTTGTTAATCAAGAACATATATACTCTGTTTGTTTGGGATTAAAGGCGTGAAATAAAGTGTACATGTGTGATAAGTGTGAAATTGACGTAGTTTTATAGGTGCTAAATCCTTATTTTGTGTAACTTTTTACGCACTTTCTCACACTTATCCTATGCTGTTCATGACTCTTACTTTGGGCAAGAACTAATGCTAATTTATATGATTAAATCAGGAAATGATGATGGAAATGCATAGTTCTCCTCACGAGCTTTCCAACACCGCAAACAGGAAACAAATCGGAGCTCAAACGAAGATTCTAGGGGCTGTCAAGAGAAGAGAAGACCGACGCCATAAGTAAAAAAAAAATCTATTCAAATCTGAACGAGTGGGTTAAAAAAAATTCGATAATTGTACGCGTGAAGATTTAAAAAAAAATCAAAATCAAAAGTGATGTACGCGTGAAGCGCCGAAAGCAAGTTTGAAAAAAAATGAAATAAAAAAAGTTGAAGTTGCGCGTGGTGCAGACAAGACAAAGAAGAAAAATCAAAAAGTAAAGAAAATCTGCTTTTGCAGACTTCTTCATTTGTAGGCGCGCGGACGGTGCACATCGACTGATTTTTTCCTGCCTATGCTTACCTACCTGTTTCTGAAACTCTCCTAAAACCCCCCCCCCCCCCCCACCCCCCCACTAACGGATCAATTCCATTTCGATCAGCCTCAATCTCCATCTGCTCCAATATTATCAATCGACCACACCACATACTCCCCCACCATTTCCTTTTCTCATTTCAATTCCATATCCCACGTACACACGTACACACATACTCCATTTTCTCTTATTTTCCATTCCACCACACATCTTTATTTTATTTTCCCATTCCACCACACATCTTTATTTTATTTTCAATTCCACCACGAATATTATCTAAATATTGCAATTTCTAGTCCGGTAAATTAAAATAGCAGAGCAACTTCAGGAATCCAACAACAGATGATTTCTTTACTCTTGTATATGTTTATTTATTTAATATGTCCGGCTAGAATATTTTATACTCTGGGGAATGGTTATTATTAGTTTTTTAATTATGCAATTTATTTTACCGGTTTAAATTAATTATAATTTGATACAATTAATGTTATTCTCTCGCTTTTCCATAAATTTCATGAGTTTATTGAATTGCCTTACGAAATCTATTTTGATCAGGTCAATGATAAATAGATAGGTCGTATTAATTGTTATGTCTGTGGAAAAACTGACTCTGGTTGAGTAAGTCTAGTATTTCAGATGCAAAATTATATTTTCTTTTACTTAGTCGTTTACATGTGTTTTGCTTGAGTCTATATCAGATCTTGCATGTTCTAGTAAACGAGGTTATTAGGATTTATGGTTTAAATCTGAAGACTCTAAAAGAAACTTTGCCAATTTATTCTTAATTAAACCGGTAGATTAGCATAATTAATCAAACGAGTAAAACCTAAACCCAGAGTCCGTTCTTCCATATTTACAACCACTTTTAATATTCTGTTATTTTAATTCTTAGCTATTATTTAAATTCTCGTTGTCTTTATTTTAATTTACAGATAAAATCAAACAACTTCCCCCGATTTATAACCTTTGCTAAGATTAGATTATTTTTCACATAGTCCCTCGGTTCGATACCTGGTTTCTCACAAACTCTACTACAATAACCGGGATTTTTGCAACCTGACGGTCTTTTGATTTGTTATTTTCCAGGATATTTCTTAGTATTTAATATATCAAAATTATCGTTTGTAGTGTGTTTGGGAATAATTTTGCATCAGACCAATGGACTTGCGCGCTGGTTTTTACTATGTGCTGATTGTTGTTAATCAGGCGCGCATATTGTTGTATTATGTGCTGATTTTTACTTGTTGGTTGTACAATTAATGGACTTGGGAATTAATGTGTAATATAATGTGTTTCGGCATGCACACAAATATAGCCACCTGGTTATATATGGCGAAATTAATTTGGTTAGATGATTATAGGGTGTATAATTAATGCTATACTCCCTCCTATTCTAATTATAAGTCATTCTAGACTTTTTCACAATTTTTAAGAAAGAGTTTAAAAAGACTAGTATACCTTTACTTTTGTATTCGGAAAATAAAAAAGTAAGTATACTTTATTGGTAAGATAAAAAGTAGAGTGCAATGATAATGATAATTAAAAAGTAGAAAGGGTAAAAGTAGAAAGATAGATACAAAAAGTCTAAAATGACTTATAATTTGAACATAATTCTAAAGTCTAAAACGATTTATATTTAGAATAGGAGGGAGTATTATATTATAGTATAACCTAGGGTGCAATTATTAGATGACCATGGGATGTATTAATTAGTTATAAAGACATAGCATTACGGCAGCTTGCCTGACGTCCCCTTCCCCATATTGCTTTTACCTTAACATCCACTTAGAAGTTTATCTACGTTTCTACCAATACCAACATCAAAAACTTTTAAGTTCCTTCACATTCTTCTCAGATTTGTTATCTGGTCAAGATAGGCATTCCAATTAACCCTCTAATGTTTTAGAAATCTATATGACCACCATTGGCCATATTAGAGACCTCTAGCTACTTACAGCTTCTTAATTTCTTGTAGTTATTATTTTAGTATCCCTTTACATTTTTGGCTAGCGCCTATGACCTTCGATTGTCATCAACCTATAATAAAAAAATTGAACTCGGACGGGCCCACCAACTTTATTCCTTCACGACCTTTCTTCTCTCCTTTTCGATTCCTTTAGTCACATCTGACGAGAATATATGCTGTGGAAGCTTCAGTAGATCGAACAATTAGAACTGGACAGCACTGAAACATCACAGAGAAAATCGGATAAAAAGTCAGACGAATTTGGCCGATGGAGACGGTTCTGCCTCTATTGAAGATGAAAGTACCGACAATCATGATAATTCTTCTACTGATACAAAAGAGACAGAAGAAAAAACATGGTACAAAAGAGATAGAGGCAGATACAGATGAAAGGATGAATGAGAACTAAGAAACAGAGAGGTTGAAGAAATTGGCTAAAAAGTTAAGTGAGGCTGCCACGAAGTAGAGTCCAGTGGCGATTAACGAATTACCGGCCCACTTCATGACCTTGAATGAAGAAAACGGTTTTCTAGAATAGTTATATGAGGAGGATAGGAGGAAACTTAGTCGATTATATGGTGGCATGGGGGACTATATGAAGATAAAGTGGTACCAAATCGCCCGGTTGATGAGTTTCAAGTCTTATGGATGGAGATGGAGATGGAGAAGCTAGACACTTCTCCATCTCCAGTTTCGATTGGATTCGCATCTTATTTCAGTTTTGAACATCGATAGATCTGAGAAATCTTTAAACACTAGGACATGAGTGTTTGTAGATTGCATGTAGTCATTCGGAATACTATCCACACACTGTTGATGTGGGTGCGTCGTATCTTTTAAAAAAAAACTAGATGAAGGTCCCTTGGCAATTAAAAAGATTGAGAGTTCTACTATGGTTACAGTATAACATAAATGCTATCATTTATTGTGCATAAAAGCTGTCACTTATTGCTATCATTTGTTAAAGTCGCTTAACATGCAAACTCAGGGGGAATCATACTTAGGGGGAATCTCTCAATCTTTTTAATTGCCATGGGACCTTCATCTAGTTTTTTTAAGGTATGATGCACCCCACATCAACAATGTGTGGCTAGTATTCCAATTGACTGCATGCAATCTACAGACATTCATGTCCAAGTGTTTGAAGATTCTTAGACCTATTGATGTTCAAAACTGAATGAAGATGCGAATCCAATCGAAACTGAAGATGGAGAAGTGCCTAGCTTCTCCACCTCCGTTTCCATCCATAAGTCATGAAACTCATCAACCGGGCGATCTGGTACCACTTTATCTTCAATAGTCCCCCATGCCACCATATAATCGACTAAGGTTCCTCTTATCCTCCTCATAAAACTATTCTAGAAAACTGTTTTCTTCATTCAAGGTCATGAAGTGGGCAAGTAATTCGTTAATCTCCACTGGACTCTACTTCGTGGCAGCCTCACTTAACTTTTTAGCCAATTTCTTCAACCTCTCTATTTTTGAGTTCTCATTCATCCTTTCATTTGTATCTACCTTTGTCTCTTTTGTATCGTGCTTTTCTTCTTCTGTCTCTTTTATATCAGTAGAAGAATCATCATGATCGTCGCTACTTCCATCTTTAACAGAGGTAACAACTGTCTTAGCGAATTGGAAATTTCTGCTCAGGTACGTATTATAAGTACTTTTGTGTTTGAATTTGTGATTTTTTAACTATTTGCGCATGTTTGTATAAGTTTAAATGGTGTACTTAATTGTTTTTATAATTCTCGTGTGCAGCTTGTTGATTTCTTCTCAATACTTATTCAAAAGCCGATCTCAAGTTTGTCAAGGAGAGGGCACACACATGTGTTGAAAGCACTAAATTGATCAGAAGAAGTCATGAGTCATCTATCTTTTCTTTTTTCAAATGGTTGTATTGTACATGTTATGATCAAACTTGAACCATTTTTAGTAGTTTGGTTAACTAGCTAGTTACAAATGTTGTAGTTGATTGATACTACACTTAAGCCTATGTGCGCTGGTATAATATTAATGCAAACAAAGTACTGCTGTTGATCTATTAATTAAAATTCGCCAGTTGGTGTGATCTGGTATAATAGCAAACGGTTTGAATGATTTTGTGATTTTAATTTTATGTTATGCGCAGGGTAATAAATTGTATAAAAAATAAAAATATAAAAAAGGATCATATAAGAACGTTTAATGTATAAGCGTTTCTTATACTCTTGCGCCAAATGTCAGAAGAACGCTTATCAATATAAGCGTTTTTATAAAGCTTCATAAAGAACGCTTGTATTAAACAAGCGTTTATAGTCAGACATAAAGAACGCTTCAAGGTGAAAACGTCTTTATGCCTCGTAGATTCCCGCCACCTTACCCACTTTAAAAAACGCTTTAGCGATAAGCGTTCTTTTAAATTAATGTATAAAAAACGCTTATAACACGTTTTTTAAGAGGCTCGACCATTTGTGTCGCCGGCATAAAAAATGGTTATAAAACGTTCCAAAGACAAATAAAAACGTTGTTTATTCCTTTTTTCCCAGCAGTGGATCATGGGTTGGGATGTAATTTTCCTAAAAGTAAATTCTTATATACATTAAAATCGGGTTGGACTTGCGCTTGCCTACGGTTTAACTATGTGCCATAGTTTTCGTAGGTGAAACTTTTTATCACAATTTTTGTATCTGCAAATTGTAACCAGCATACTTTAGTAATTTTCATATTATTTTAAGAACTGATTTTTCCGTACCCTTCCAATATTGTTGTTATATTTTATTTCTTCTTCTTTTGTAGTTCAAATTTTAGTATGTGTATTGTTGTGGCCAACTTCATATATTATCATGTTTAAAAATAAAGTTTGAACGTTGTTGTATGTTTAAATGATATTAAGATATTAATAAAAGTGAGTATCATTTTTTATTAGAATGCATTTAATTACATAATCAATTTATTATTTTTTTGTAAAAAGGGTAATGATATACTAATAATTAAATGTAGCAGTACAGAGGGATACCGAGGAGAACCTATACATCAGATATCGAAGGATTTACAAAAAAAAAAGATAAAGGGAAAGGGGGCTTACAAAAGCTTCCTACATGCTATACAAAAGTGGTGTTGTGCCAATCAAATCATCAACTAGGGGATATATATATATATGTGATTAAAAAAAACAATCTACGTGTCTACCAGAGAATATACAAAAGGGAGAGAGATACAAAGCGTAGAAGAACATTATGAGTCAAGCACCCTGTCTAACCAGTTGAAATCTGTGATAGAGTCTCTCATCTTTATCCAAATCGTAGTTTTCAGGGCAACCTTAATGTCAATGATAATGTGGGCGGGGTCTCCTCTGGATAGACTAGTCATGACTCGCTTGCATCTCTCGATCCATATGTAGTATACCACATAAGGCAGTTATTCTCACTAAGTCGATCGGCCTGTTCCTCTTGTAGAAGCGAGACACTACTACAGTTATAAAGGTGTGAGAGCCAATTACTGAATTGTGCCTATTTTTCAAGGAGTGGACATGCACGTCGCCTTCAGATTCTAATATGCAAAGGTTGAATTGTCGAATTCTGAAAATATTGTGCATGTTGGAAAAATATTTCCCACCAAGCTTTTTTGACTCAATGGAACACCTCCCTCTTTATGTTGCCTTCAAAGCAAGTTTATGTGCTACTGTGCAGTATAGGTGGATGTATTCGTTTGAGAGGTACATACATTATACATGAGTTTGAGTAAGGTACGACATATTAAATTCTAAGTTAGCTCACTAGAACCTATTTAGAGTCGCCACCTAATTTTAATGTATGATAAATTAGGAAAGGTAGAGTTTGGGTTCGGGGGCGTGGTGTTCAACTTTTCTGGGTTCAGATTACTTCACTACCCTTCTAAGTCATTTTTTCCCTACTTATGTCGTTTATGGCTTATTACACAGTCGATTTAACCTAAGTGCACGGGTTTCTGATTTTTTATTTTTAACATTTTCTTGAGTGAAAGTTATAGTGCAAATTAAAACCAACCAAATGAGGGTTTTGAAGGTCGAATTAGGTCAAATTTTAGTTCTTTCCATGGCCACGGACCTAATGTCCAAGCCTACAGACCTTAGTTAAACTAGTTGATTAGAAAAGTTGAAATTGTAGAAAAACAAAAATTTAAGAAGTCCGAGGCCACGGACAAAGTGTCTATGGGCCCGGACATGTATTTTAGAAAACCTTAATTCTTGAAAATTAAAGTCCTGCCACCGTTTGGTGGCGTTTGAGCTTACGGACAGGGCGTTCAGGACCCTAAACGTGGCGTCCATGGGTGCGGACCGCCCTCGAATAACGTGTTCGGGTGGTTTCTGACGGTGTTTTCAGCTCAAATTTATGGGGAGATAGCTTGAAAGATTCTAAATACGCAAGTGATTAAAAGTTTTCAATTTACATTCGAATTTAAGATGAAACATAGCAAACAAGTACGAAGGCAGAAACACAATCAAACCGCAATTCGGAAGCTAGGAAAAGTCAATTTGATTGGAAATTACAACTAAAAGTGTATTAAGATCAGGGAGTCAGAAAATTTGGTTTCTAAGCTGTTTTGGTTTTGGGGATTTGTTGTTCATTCACGTCGGGAATCTCTGAAAGCTTCATTGGTGCCCGATCCGGTTCGACTTCGACCCAAGCTTCTTACTCATTATTTCTTATGTTGTCAACCATGTTTTTATTCTGTATTTTTGGAGTTTAGATGTTTGGATGTCTGGTGTAGAATGAAAGATGGAGTTTTATGTGATTTTGGGCTGAATTCGGTAGAGTTTCGGCTTCGGACGTGTTGAAAACGTGGGAGGCAGATTGGAATGAGTAATTTATGACCTTGGGAAGGTTTTAGATGATATTTAAGTCGTTTATGGAGGGTTCTTTTATAGGAAAAGCATGGCCAAATTAATAAAAAAAACTTTATTTAAAACACTGATTTGTGCTTTAAGAGAATCTGATTTTTTAAAATATGCTACAGGCCAAGAATTTTTTTGAGATTATAACAAAAGATAAAGGAAGAGTTTTAAGAATTTTTAAAATTGAAATTGAGTTATATTAATAAGTAACCGATTAGATAAAAATGTTACAATTTGAAACCTCCCATAATTAATAACTTATGACTGGAAATTTGAAATTACAAAATTCTAGCGGAATTAGTCTCTAAAAAAAGGTTGACTATGTGTGTTTTCATTGGGTCGCACAGATAACATGTGAACTTAAAAATTTTTAGATTTGACATCACTACAAGAAAAAATGGATTCAGCGTCCCAAATTAGCATCTAATTAAATAGCGGACGCTATTTTTTTATTAGCATCCGATATTCTCTGATTTTCTGTTAGACGCTGAATCGTGTCTAGTTCAATTTCGGACACTAGTTGGACACAGGTTAGAGTCCGATATTAGCGTCCGACAATAAATCAGACACTAAATTGTGTCTAGACTTATAGTGGACACTAACGGACGTAGATTAGTATTGAATATTAGTGTTCGACACAAAATTAGATGTTAATTTACATATACAGAAAAGAAAAAAAATTATTTTATCCTTATAATACTATTCTACTTAAAGTTAATAATTCATTTTAGTAAGATAACGTTGGAGTAGTCTCTTAAATTTATTATATTAACTAACCATTTAGGTTATGATATATAATAACAAGAAACTATAAATTTAAATCTGAAATCTTTTTTTTTATTATTAATATATACTTTTACAAAAAAATAAAATAAAACAAAATATATTTAATTATTTTATATTTTATAAATAATCAATAAATTAAAATTAAATTATATAGTATATGTATATATAATTTGAAACAAGACATAATAGCTTTTTTAATTTAAAAAACACCAAACAATTTACAAATCACTATTTATTCAGACTAAGACCATCAAATTTTATTTCTAATTTCACAAATAAGATCAAACTTTAATTATCATCATCTATCTGTCATGTTTTCACTACTTCGACATATCTGGAAGTCAGTCCTCTTTCTTTGAGGGTTAAGAGCGGGGACGTGAACCTGTTCTGAAATAGAGGCCTTTCTGAAATTGTCGGGGATCTATCATCGGTTCTTAATTAGAAACCACCAAAAATAGGTGCTTTTTAATTATGAAAAAATAAAAGGGACCTATTTGGCGGTTTCTAGTTGGGAACCGCCGAAATAGGTATATAAAATATTTTTCTTTTTTTATTTGATCATCTATTTCGGCGGTATCTAATTAGGAACCGCTAAAATAGGTGCATCTTATTTTTTTTAAGTAATCGAGGACCTATTTTGGTGGTTTCTAGTTAGAAACCGCCGACTTAGGTGCTTCATTACCACCCCGACGCCTAGTTCTCCGCATTCTCACCGTATCTTCCCCCTCCTTCTCTTTCAAATTTTATACTACGATTTCATTAACCCAGTCACCGCCTTCCTCCTCCGTTGCCACCTTGCCGTGTCGCGCCGCTGCCACCTTCCTCTATCGCCGCTATCATCACCCAGTGAAGGCACACACCCACAGCCATGCTAATACGCCAGCAATAGCAGCAGCAGCAAGCAGAAGCACCTAAATAATTTCGAATTTCTATCAAAATTTTGTATTTGTTGTTATTATTTGTGAAATTGAGATTGTAATTTGAATGTGGATGACTAAATTAGTAGAGTGTGTAAAATGTGTGTATGTATGTAGTAAGAAATTAGTAAATTTACTTGTGCTCACAAGGTGCTCGATTAAATGTTTGAGTGAAAATTTGGGTTGTTTTTACTCAATTTGTGTATTTGTGCCTTTGTAGAGAGAAATTACTAAACTGCTGCTCCAGATTGAAGTCATACAGGGCTGAAAACACTTCACTTGGGAACCCGTAATATACTTCAATCTTCATTTTTTTTAGCTCACTATAATTTTGCAATCCTAAATACGAAAAAGGAACATACACAAACTGATAAGTTTGTCTTCATTCTCTACATGTGTTTGGGTCTCTGTAGAGAAGTACTTAAGAAATTACCCAACCATTTCACGGTAAATTGAAAGCGTAGCAAAAAACAATTCATTTAGGAACCGGTAATTTAATCTAACTTATCTTCTTCTTTTTTATGATTGACTTAATTTGTATTGATTTCCGTAAAGTGTTGGAATTTGGTTTGATGAATGAATTTGGTTATAGTTTGATTTGTGTATAAATTTTGTGCCATTGAATGATTGGTGAATGCTTAATAAAAGCATGAGATAGGTACAATTAGACAAAGGTCATGCCGATTTTTTTTTTACAAAAATCTCTTTGTAATTGATATTGTTTGTTGTCTGTGTATACATATATCAGTAACTAAACTTTTTTCTTTATCAGGTCTAACTACATTTAAGTCCACGAACCACCTCTCTTGTTTCCCGCTTTCTTCCATCACCATTTCAGTTTCCTTATCTGTATACAAATCGTATAAACAAGTAAGTAATTGAACCTTGGTTTCTGTTTAATAAATGAAATGATTTATTGAAATATAAGTGCAAGCTAATATATAATTTTGGTTGGAGCATTAGAGTTAGGCTAGCTATCTTTGTTGATACGCATCCAATCACACTTCATTAGGATATAAACACGTAGAAGCAAATGCAATCCATGGTACAAAAACATTTTAGTTTTAGGTACGATAATAATAATACCCATTTCGTGTTTCACATATAGTATGGAGCGTGACTGGATGTACGGTGATTGAGGGGATCACTTTGATAAGATGCTGAAAGAGTTTTGCAAAGTAGCAGTGCAGCACAAGGACTTGACAAAGGCAGTGAAAATACCATGTTTTTGTGTTGACTGTAGTGTCATAAGAAAATTTTCATGCATCGAGGAAATTGAATTCCATTTGACCCGCAGTTTCATGCCACACTACAGATGAGGAACTTTTCATGGAGAAAATGTTAAAGAGAATGATGTTTCCTCTTACATTCATGATCGGAAGAGGATGAGAGCAGACCACATATCTGATTCTATCAACGGGTCGAAACTCCCAAGTGATTCCGGAGTCAATGACAGTGAGCTAACTTACCCTGATGAGCAAATAGACGAGATGCTTGATAACGTTAAGGATAACTTTTTCGACCAGCCGGATGAGTATTAAAGGTTATTGGGCGCATCAAAGACGCCCTTGTACCCTGCGTGCATTAAGTACACTAAATTGACAGTTATACTAAATTTGTTCAATCTGAAGGGAAGATACGGATGTGACAAGAGTTTTACGGCACTTCTCGAGCTGCTTCATGATATGCTACCGGATGGAAACAGTCTCCCTACCACCACCTACGAGGCAAATAAATGGTTGTGTCCAATGGAAATTGAGTACAAAAAAATTCATGCGTGTCCAAACAACTGTGAGTTGTATAGGGGTGATTACGAACATCTGCACAATTGTCCGAAATGTTTGTTGTCCCGGTATAAGCATAAGGATCGTGACTTATCCTTCGTTCAGAAAAAAGCCCTCCAGCTAAATTATTGTGGTATTAGCCGATCATACCTAGATACAAACGGTTGTTTGCTAATCCAAAAGATGTGAAGAACTTTGATGACACAGAGGATAGAAAGAGTGATGAGACATTAAGACATCCAGCAGATGGACCTCAGTGAAGGAATATCAACAGAAAGTTCAAAGAATATTTTGAGGGGTGAAGATCGGAATCTGAGACTTGAGCTATGTACTGATGGGATGAACCCGTATGACACGTTAAGCAGTCAACACAGCACATGGCCCATTTTGCTAGTGATCCTCAATTTGCCCTCGTGGTTGTGTATGAAACGTAAGTACATAATGTTGTCACTTTTGATATCTGGCACCAAGCAGCCAGGTAATAACATTGATGTATACCTCGCCCTATTTCTTGATGATTTGAAGTTACTATAGAATGAGGGAACCGTGGTGTGTGATGCTTATGCAAGAGAAAATTTCACGCTCAAGGCGTTGTTGTTCTGTACGGTCAACGACTTCCCTACACACGGGAACCTGTCTGGATACATTGTGAAAGAAACATTTGCATGTCCGATGTGCGAGGATGACACATGTTCGTACCGTTTAAAAATTTGTGGTAAGAATGTCTGCATATGCCATCGACGTTTTCTACCTGAAGGTCACCCTTATCGTAAGAAGAAGAAACTGTTCAATAGTGAGGCCGAGACTCGTGTGACCTGTCTACTTTTGAGGAACTGTATGCAAAGGTTAAGGACATTGTAAATGTATTTGGAAACACATCAAAACCGGAAAAGAACATTTGGAAAAACACTCTATCTTTTGGGATCTCCCATATTGGCGTCATCTACTTGTCAGACATTGTTTAGATATCATGCACATCATAAAGAATGTTGGTGAGGCAGTGAGCGGGACTTTGCTAAACAAACCTGGTAAAACCAAAGATGGATTGAAAGTAAGAAAAGACATGCAAGCCATGGGTATAAGAAAAGAATGGGAAACAAATATACCTACCACCTGCATGATGTACACTTTCAAAGAATAAAAAGATTAGCTTCTACAAATGTCTATACTCGGTAAAAGTACCGTCTGGATATTCTTCAAACTGGAAGAACATTGTATCCATGAAGGATTTGAAACTGTTAGTCATGAAATCTCACGATTATCATGTATTGATGTTACATCTTCTTCCAATTGCAATTTGAGGTATATTGTCAAATGATGTTAGAAATGCATTAACCCGATTATGTTTCATTTTCAACTCCGTCTACTACAAGTTAATTAATGTAAACTCTCTCTATGATCTACAATGTGAAATTGTGGTCACATTATGTCAAATGGAGATGTATTTCCCACCATTTTTCTTTGACATGATGGTGCACTTGATAGTACACATTGTTCGAGAGATTTAATATTATGGTCCGGTCTACTTACGCTACATGTACCCTTTAGAACGATGCATGGGTATTCTAAAGGTTAGAATGAAGAATATATATCGACCGGAAGAGATCATATAATTGAAGCAACAGTGACTAAGGAAGTCACCAAATTTGTGATGGATTATAGAATGAAGTGGAATCAATTGGTATCCCAAAACCATGACACTATGGCAGAGTTAAAGGCAAAGGTGTCATTGGGAGAAAGATTGTGCAACTACCACGTTAATTGATTCATCAAGCACATTTGTTTGTGTTACAACACCTTGAGGTTGTTGAACCTTTCTTTGATATTCATACGAATGAGTAGAGACAACAAAATCCTACCAGAGACCACCTTTGGCTTATGAAAGAACAAAACCGAGTGTTTATCCAATGGTTAAAGGTTATGTTTGTAAAAGCGTCCTCAAATTCGAAAGTTGTCAGTGAGAGATCAGATGTTTAGCAGTAGGACCTAAACCTAATATTATATCATTTGAATGGTATGATATTAGTGGGTATACTTATTACATTTCACCCCAAGATGCTAAATCAATAAACTAGAACAAAGGAGTACAAAAGAAGCAGATTTCAATGAGTACCAAATCGGTAACCGTTATCAACCTGTGAGGAGGTCTAGTTGGTATTACGGTGTTATCGAGGACATTAGGGAACTAGAACACCATATTGATTTGTTTCTAGTGTTCTACTGTAAATGGGTGGACAACCAACGTGGAATTCAAAACGATGAAGGGCTTACCTTGGTTGATCTCGCACGTGCCAGTTTTAAGGTTGTTCAATTTGTTATGGGAAAAGATTATGACCAAGTGTGGTATGTTCAGGATCCAAAAGACTGTACTCTTCCAAGTAGAACACTGGTTCTAATTGAAAATGAAAATGAGGATGACAATGATAATGAGACGGTAGAAGAAACAACATTGTTTCCTATTGGATTACGGGATTTGAATGATGAAATCCAAAATGATTTGATTTAAACACGGTTTGACCATGATGAGGGTGTGCGGGTTGATAACACCAAATGATAGACGCTTTTCATGTCAGGTAGCTAGTGCTAGTAGTTGTACATTTTTTTAGGTTTGATTGTTTTTTTATTTATGGTAATGTTACGTTAAGTACTTTTACTGACTCGTTTAACATTTATCCTTAGATTATGACTTCATCTAATTAATTTGAGTGACTTATCTTTTATACAGTGGATGACACCTATGAACTAGCCTATTGGAGAAGCTGAGCCTCAATGGACGAGACTAGCTAAACGGGTCACACAAGGAGGAAAGAAGAGGAATATAGCTCATATGCTTCCCTTCACAGCAGACGCCAGAGTTAGTAGCTGCCTTTTCCTTCGGACAAAAGGTGAAGAAAAGAGGTCCCACCCAGTCACTGAAGGCTAATAGAGTTCCCCCCCCACGAAGCCAGTGTAGTACAACGAGTACCATCAGCCTAATGGTAGCTGGAAGAAGGATTATGCTGGTATGTTGGCCACCTGGTCAAGACTTATTGCAACAACATCGAAGCAAGTGGCAAAATCATTGAAGGACACTATGATTGAGCATCTTCAGGTATATTTTTTTTATAATATGTTGTTCTAGAATTTTAGAGTTTCTCGTTATGTGTGTTACTAACTAACTAATTTTTTATGTTGGCTCGATTCTACATCAATTTTTCTCTTAAGGATGATGTACTGAAAAAAATGGCATGACAGTTTTGTGATCATAGAAGCTGGCTCGCCAAGAAGTACATTCATCGAATGACTCAAGACCTAAAAACAGATGATCCAGAAGGAGCTAGTGATGAACTACCACCCTAGGAGAGGTATGAGGGCATCACAGAAGAGTAGTGGATAAAGTTCGTTGAGTATCATCACTAACCGGAGTATCAGGTGAAGCTCATTATCATTTGTCTTTTAACTTGTTCGTATTTTATTTGCTTATTTGTGTCTTACATATTTTGTATAGATTTGTAGGCTTTTCGTGTGAAACAACAGGTAAACACGAAGAAAAATGTATACTCACATCACTTAGGCGGTAAAGCTATTGCCGAGCGTGTATTAGAGTGGGAACAACAGGGCTTGCTGCCATCGGATGAGTCACTATATCCTAGCGGCAGGACGTTGAAGGTCTGGTCATTGAGTCGAGTGCCAAAAAAACTCGACGCAGGAAAATCACAATATGATGACGCCACGAGATCCATTATTAATCAGATGGTGAGTACCTAATTTCAGTACATAAGCTTAATATTGGTTTGTCTAACTACCGACTAAAGAATTATGTTATTTGTGTGTTTTATTGGAGGAGTTAAGCTCTTAAGTTACTCAAGGTTCTTGAACTCCAAGCAGACAATATGATCCTCTTTCTTGGGCTCTTGGAAAGACGGATCATCCTGGCCGTGCTGTTGGTTTTGGTGAAGAAGTTGGTATCCGCGAAGCCTTTGACAATCCCGGGTCTAGGAAAGGCTCGCATGGAAGGATAATCAGCTGCGAGGAGCATTTAAAGATTTGTTGCTCTGGAGCGTAATATTGAGCATATGTTTGGGCAGAGGGTTAAGAAGGATTTTCAGCAGATGGTCACTGTAGAGATATCCCAATTGCGCTTACAATTGTTCAGTAGTCAAGAGGTGACTAGACCAGCAACTGCACCATCAGCTGATCAGGGGGAGAGCACACCAGTATGACAGAGTAGTGTGCACTCGGCAAAGCCGTATCTATATGCATCTAATAAGGTTATATAGATTAACTAAGAAAATGACATTATTTGTATTATCAGCAATCTTGTTCGAACGTGTCCGTCTAACCCTTCTCTACTTAACATTTAGGACCCATTGAGTGTACATTGTTTTTTCTAATGGGAGGTGAGGATGTTATGGTGAGATGGGTAAATTGTTCCCCTCATCTTCTACAGAGATCTTGCATGGTGAATCACTCCGACAGTATTATGCCCGGGTGCTTGTGGATGATTATGTGATAGAACATACTGCGGTTGCTTTGCCGGTGCCTCTGCCACAGAGGCTAGCACAGCGGTCTGCCCAGACAACTACAATCTAGTGGCTGATTAGATGCGTCAACATCCTGAGCCAGGTAAACGTAATAAACACTTACTCTAAAATTATAATTATGCAACATTTCAATAAGTCTATGGTTTAGGGTGGGTGGCTTAAACCTAATTAATTAACAATTTACGAAAATGTCAAGTAAAAAAAAACTGCTAGTAGGTAAGGAAAAAGTGTTGCCACACTAGCTCCTACAAGGGCGTCCAACAATTTCATGGTGAGACTTGATTTAGTAGAGCGAGGCATACTAGATCATTTGCCATAGAATATGTGACTTTTATACTCAGCATTATTGTTGACGTCACCTCACAGTGATTTGATCCCTGTGAAGGACACCTAAGGTCTTTTTCACTACCAAAATGGGGGGTCGGCTATATGTCCGATTTCACTGATGTATTCAAGAAGGACTGGTTAAATGTATTGATCCTCAAGTCAGCTGTCAGGTGAGTGATCTCATAACTTTTTCTATCTGAATGCAAGAATTGAAATAGTTTTTGTACTAAACCACCTTTCACTGATGTTATTGTCTTTATGATGTAGGCATGTGCAATTTAAGGCACTGCAACTTCATGGAAATAACAACTTCAGATTCCTATGCCCTGAAATGTGCTGCAAAGTGACTATGTCAAGAGACGTGCAAAGCCTTATGCGGTACTTGCCGAATGCAATATTTGAATGTGTAAGTCATACTTCCATATGTTAGTTTGTTTTATTTATAAGTTATGTTATTCGTGTTATGATTTCAATTTTATTCAACTACATTAGCAGTCGGCACTGGTTGTTGTTGGTTGTGGCCTTGACGTCTGATAAGTGTGAAATATACAGCCTTTGAACGGTTTAATTTGCCTATTATTTGCAGTGGTTTGGCTAATATTTCTCACTTATCATGTGTTTTTCTAATGATTTGTGTTTAGATAGAAATTGATATATTTTATGTATCAAATGCAAGTAAAAGTCATAGAATTGTATTCTTCACTTCACAAGCTTCGTAACGTAATAAACGGGGAGTAAAACGGAGTCCAAACGAAGAATATAGGTCCGAAACAAGTTTCACTTGTCAGGATACTGACATGTCCGATCATACGTCCGAACTTGTATGTTCAGACAGAGGTCGAAACTTTCTGAAAATTTGTCCTAACATGCATCCGAACTTCCAAGTTCGGACGCCGCGTGCAAAATTCAAAAATATGCATTTTTAAGAGTTAATAAATGTCTATTTTGTTATAAAAATTCACACACGGTTGGTGGAACGGAACCATTTTCCCCAGATGCCTTCAGAGAGGCTCTCACGCCACGCCTCACCTCTATCCATCACCAATGGTCTTCACCATCGGTCATCACCATCACCACAATCATTGTAACGCCCTTATTTAAAGTAAATACAGTGAAATAAAAATCTCTAATGGCGATTACAGATCATCGGGTTCCAAATACACGATACAAAACCTCACTAATTGCTACTTACAAATGTTACAGTCTGAACCCAAGAAAAACAATGTAAACATAACTTAAAATAAACAATGTAACCTTCCATAATTCCTAATTCCCTTCCCAATCACTCATACTCTTAGTGGCCACCTGTATGAACAATTTCGTACCTGCAAGATGAAACCAAGCAGCCCACCTCGGGAGGGGTGAGTCAGTTTCCTGGAATGGAATTGGTACGATTCTCTAAAATAGTAAATCGTAATATAACTCTTAAAATGAAACAGTAACTTGAAATCAAACTCTTAAAGGTAAAATAGAGAAAAAGACACTTCAAAACATTCAAATCATAGAGAAAAGAGAATAAGACAAAGATAGAGACAAAAACTTTAAAACCAAGTCACCCACTTAAGAGGCCACACCATAAAGTTAGTAAGCACTCATTTTTTATGTTAGATCCAATTCTGGTTAAGAAGAGAAAGACTCAGATAGTCACAAAGGACTAGGAATGACAAGAATCTCCACAACCCGTGGTAGACAGTTTATGTCTTTACCATTTCAGAAAGTTAATTACCATAGAAAACATACTCAAGAGTGGAATAAAACCAATTAGGAGAGATGGCCCCTACCGCTAGTCAACTGTCCACATGGACGAGGGATATACAGCCCTCCGTTGTCACACACATCCTTTTTGGACAAGGGATATACAACCCTCCGCTGTCACTAACCAGTTCTCAGTCATCGGCGAAGACGCACACACGTCACAATAAAAAGACTCAGCTCATGGATGAAATGATATCCAGAGTCAAAGGAAGAATCTACCAAGATTTGACAATTTCCCATACTCCTAGCTATCCCATTAAATCATTAACTGCACAAGTGCAATTCCAAAACACTCAGTCCTACAAAGTGAAGAGGCATAAACCCTTTGCAGTTAATATCTAGTGAAACAGCTAGATAGGAAGAAACAGTATCCATGTAAGTTATACATTCAAGGCTCAGTTAGTCACATCAAGCTGAGTTAGTCACACAAGCAGTTTCCTTTTGAAAATTCATTTATGCTTAGTTAGCGTTTTTCAAAAACGTCTCTTTAAGTTTGTTAGCATGTAACACCCCAACTATCAACAACACACTTAACAACAAATTGCAGTGGAAAACATACCTCATCACATTACTTAACTCGTTGGTGTTACACGCCGTTAACCACCCACGTGGCTAACAAGGCTATTACATATACATTGTATCGGTCTGATGGACTAGATTCCCGAGCGACTACACATTACTAACCCTTTTCATTAGCAACAACAACATACATATACCTTCCAACTGTACCGAGTAATTACAAACCAATGCCGATAACAATTTCGGTCTTACTACACCTCCAATACATAAACCATTTAAATGGCTACCCATGTACAACGACTACCCCGTCCTACTCTCGAACGGCTTCCAGCTCCTTGTACCTGAAATAGGAAAGAGGAGAAAGGGTGGCCCCCAAGGGGCTCAGCACCTTTGCTGGTATGGTAATCCCGCAGCCCGCATGCTACCGGGCCACGCACAACTATTTGTCGTCTTAGCATGCGGTTGATTACATTTAAATCATGCATGTACACCAATAACACAAAACACATTACAATCCACAACAGTGGTCACAACAAATACAGACAACACATCTACACCTAATAAATCACTCTTGGTGTTCTTTGACCCTAGAGTGTTTCTCCTTTAATGGAGCTACTTCCTTAATAGACGACACTTACCCAATAATCGGGTTGTCCTTAAACGCCTTTTATTATAAACTGGGATTCATATCCATGATCCACGTGCTCCACATAACAACACATTTCATGCTTCAACGTACATATAACATAACATCGCAACAGGAATTGCAATACAACAATAACACATAACATAACGGGCACGGTTCTCTTTAGGAACTGACCCAACTTAGTTAATTCACTTGTGAGCCTAGAGAATGATATTACCCTCATGTTAAGCTCGTTATACAACACTCATTACCGTCCTAATAGTCGGACGAGTAACTTAAGTTAAGATGGATCGGATATAGTGACCTGAACACACCACACAAACACATATTCCCCCTAGGCCGATCATAAGTCAGGATAGGTAAGCTTTGGAGTAAGCTAGTGGGAGATTGAAGACCGAGAAGGAAATCAACCTTAACAGAGAGGAAGGTAAAGCAAGGATGGATACCCACTCCCAAACAACGCGCGACCGGAACGACCGGATTCCTCACCCCCCCCATTAGTACATATATACTTATAAGTAAACAGTTAGAGCTCCATTATGGAACCTATTACACCCACACACCATAAGGTATTACAACTGGGTTAAACACACGAGGGAGGTCCATACACTCACACACAAACGTCACACAATTAACTCACGCATCGCCGTGGTTAGAACGTCCCATGGTTCAGGTCGTTAAATCCGAATACCGAGCTCTCATGTGATCCTAGACTCAGTTAGCTAAGGTTTAACACTTTCGAGGTTAAATGGTATCGGAATTGTACACGCCACATAAATGAATTACTATAAACTCATTACATGTTTTATCTTACAACGTGGCAAACATACAGAAAAACACATTGGCATACAAGCCGGTGTAATCCGGTAGGAAATAGGTTGCAAGAAAACCATACCTCTCACCGTAGGGAATTACTTTACCGGGTGTTCTCACGCTCCTCGGCTCACACTTGTTCCTCATGTCTTACTCTTGAACCACTATTTACATGTGAAATGGTTCAATTAATATTAATGTGTTACGGTAGGTACATAATTGCTACTCCCGTACTTACCTTGTTATCCCGTTATTTCGGTTTAACTTTGTGTACTTAAATTCACAACTTTCCCAACCACTTCCAACACTTGTTTATACTTCTTAGGACCTTTAAAAGTCACCAAACAAGGCCTTAACAACATCCAAAACCATTACCCATCAATCCACCACCTTTAGAGCACTTTAAAACACATTTTAGGCCATTTTTGGTCTGGTCCGGGACTTGGTCAGGACCCAAGGTCCCGGACCACCTCTGGAAATTACTCTCGGCTTGTTTTTGGCATTGGTCCTGGACTTGGTCCTGGACTTAGTCCTGGACTTAAGTCCCGGACCAATTCCTGCATTCCCTCTCCGCATGTTTTTATGGGTGGTCCGGGTACCTATACAAGGGCTAGGTCTCGGACCATGTTAATAACTTGTCAGAACATCATTTTTCAACCCCTAATCCAACCTTAAACCTTACCTAATCATTCCATAATCGTTCCACATGTTTCCTACATGTTTAAACACCTTAAAATAAGCACTAAACTTCCCTAAATCATCACTAACTTGTTTCTCAATTCCTTACAACAATTCCTAGCACTTATAGCATTTTCCTTAGATTTCTAAGTGGTATATCATGCCTACTACCTCAACTAACCAAAGTGTTGTCTCACAAACATTACCACCACTCCAAAAGCATTATTTCTCACAAACACCTCCTTTACACAACTCCTTCTACTTCCACAAGTTTACACTTAGGCCTTCACAAGGCATTTCTTTTCCTTTGTTTACCAAATCTTGAACAAGACTTAACACTTCACATAACAATTCCTTGGTGTGTTTAAAACACCCATTTGAGTCCTAAATCCTCCAAGACACTGCCCATGGCATCTTATCACCTAAGAACACCATGATTCACTTTCTTTCACCATCTTGACACTTAACATTCCCTAGTACTTTCTAGGTCATAAAATCTCATTACAACACATAAACTCATTTGTTTATCAACTAAATTTTGCCATAGCTTCTCTTGTATACTCTCACACCCAAACACTTAGGTTTTCACCTTTTTGACAACCACGAACACTTAATCACTTAACACACATTCCTTACACACAAACATATTGTTTTTCATCCTTTAACCATCCAAGACATTGATCTTCACAAGTAATGCTCTTTACACACAACTAAACCTTTAAACAACACTACATCACAATATAGTGCGTAAACTTAAATTGCTTGGCACTTAGGCCCTTAAATAGCATGGCTCTTAGGCCCTTAAATTGCATAAACCATAAACACTGAATTTCCTCATTTAAATGCCTTCAACCTGCGAATACACACAACAATGCTCCCATGCCCTTTTAGTCCACCTTGTGGATAGTTTTCTAGCTCATTTCCCATTGGCTCTTGAAATACCCCGAACTTAAATATGGTGATTATATTATTATAATATATTATTTAAGGGCCTAATAGTGCCTAAGTAATTTTTGGTAAAGAAAATAAATCCAAAAGAAATGAGAAACGCTTAGAAAGCGGAAAACACTAAAACGAGCGTTAAATAACCATAGGAGGTACGAGACCTCGGTTATAGTATCGTAAGGATTCCTAAGGCTTATTCATGCCTAAGTAGTATACGAGAGTGATTCCCCGAAGAAAACGGAACCAAGAAATGTATTAAAACGCTAAAAGAACTTTAGCGCACGTTTTTCGAGGAAACCCGAAAACGTGACTTTAAGTGGTCAAACAGACCCATAAAAAAAATTATAAATCATTAAATAATAATTATTAAGCATTTATGGAAGCTTAATAGCCAATGAAAATAAAGAAACGAGAAAATTCCGGAAAACGGGCCCGGTTAGTGAATAGTATCAAAACCGGGAAAAATAACAAGCGTTTTCTGTAAAAGACAAAAAACTGCTCCAGCTTAACAGTAAAAGGGGGCCGGTTTTTATAGAGTATTAATACTCTCTTATACACATGTAACTAGCTAGCAAATAATGAGTCAAAAAGCAAAAGAGGAATAAAAGGTAAAAGTAACTCACCTTTCCTCTCTCCCCTCACTTCTCTCTTCTCTCTCCTTCCCTCCTCCCTTCTCCATCGTTTTCTCCCTCCTCTCTCTCTGATTTGGGCGATTTTTGAGAGCTCTCCCATGGCTTCCATGGCAACTCCAACTTCATCCTCATGCTCCATCCACATGTAAGCTCCAAATCAAAAACAAAATACATATTTGAACTCCTCTCTTCAAGCTCTACATTTCTATCTTTTCAAAATCCGAAAATGAGCAACTTCATCTCCATGGGTTTTCCCCATTTGAAGAGAAAAGCACACCATTGTGAAGCTTGGAGTCTCCTCTTTCAAACAAGGTAAAAAGTTTCAAGAGAAAATCTCATTTTCCCCATTCTCTTGCCTTGGCCGATTTTGGCTACTTCTCTTACCTTGTTTTCCTTCTTGGTTTTGAGCTCCATTTCAACCCTCCAATGGTGGAGTAACCCCCTTCTTGATTCAAGGGTGAGAATCCCTCTCAAAGACCCCCAAAGGTAAAACCCTAACTTGTACTCTAAGCCTTTTTATGGAATTAGAATTCTCTAAGGGTTTAGAAGAGTAACTAAAATGCATTTTTGTGTTCTTGGGTGTTGGGGTGGAGTTTGATAACTCCACTCCCATGTGACCGATTGGTACAAGAAGGAGAGGAAGGGAAGAATTGGAAAGGAGGAAAGGAAATTTAAGCTCAAGGTAAGAGCTCTTCTTAATGCTTGATTTAAATGCATTAGTGTAATGGGAATGGGTAAACAAATAAAGAACCTCAACTATTGTATTGGTAATGTAGTTGTGGACATTTGAGTACTAGTGAGTAAATGTGTGGATTTGTAGGCCTTAGAGCCAAATGAATGGTGTATGTATATTAGTAATGCTATTTGAGGAATAACGTTGTATTGGTATTGTAATTGAGGAAATATTGGTGTATTAAGATTTCTTAGTATGTGTGCTGGTAGAACCCTTGTGGTTTGGCTAGAATAGGGATGAATTTGATGAGAAAGGATGTGTGTGAGTAAGTAAGGAAAGTAGATGAACTATGGCAAAATTTTAGTAGGAATTATGTATTTAAGAATGACTTGGTGAGTGGGAGAATCAAGGTATGTATTGAGGATAGTAGAGATGTTTAATGACCATTGGAATGGTAATTGTAGTATGAGGAATAAGGAGTGTAAAATCTGCAGCAAAGTGTATAAGAACACATTGGAGAAGCTAGGAGAATTTAATGTGCAGGATCTTGGTAAGATGAGTGTTGGAACTTGGGTATAGGTAGTGCAATGGCTTGGAAATGAATTGGTATGGTAAGGAGAGGTATTTAGGATGCTAGGAATGGCATTGGTTGAGAAAGTATTGGATGAGAGAGTTGAATTGTAAAATCTGTAGCATAAGGGTAACAAAAAAAACTGTCACAAGTATTGGAAAAGAAGTGAGGGAATTGTGTAAGTTATTTGATGGATTTAGTGAGGGATTTGGTGGATGAATCAAGGAAATTTGGAGGGCCTAAGAAGTGTTAAAACATGTGGGATTACATGTAGGAAGATTGGGGAAACAATGGGCAAAGTATAGAGCTGAAAACAGAATTTAAAACTGAAGTACTGGGCCGGACCGGACTTGTGACCGGACTTGCAAGTTCGGTCGAGCCCAGATTTACAAAGACGGGAAACCTTCTGGAATCGACCGAACTTGCGACCGGACTTGCAAGTTCGGTCGGCCAGAAAAATTCTCCCGTCAGAAACCTTCTGGAATGGACCGAACTTGCGACCGGACTTGCAAGTTCGGTCGGCCAGAAAAATTCCCGTAATGTGAGCTACTGGAATGGACCGAACTTGTGACCGGACTTGCAAGTTCGGTCGGGCTAGAAAATTTCCCGTACTGGCAGCTACTGGAATGGACCGGACTTGCAAGGTCGGTCGCAAGTCCGGTCGAGTCAAAAAAAAAACATTTTTATTATATGATTATAATAATCATATGTATATATATATATGCCTATACACATATATGCATATGTATGCAGTAGAACACTGTAAATAAAGTAGTAAAGGTAAGGAAGTAAGTATATGAGTAGGAAAAACGAGTATGGGAAGTAACCAAGTATGCTGAGAGTATGAGAACATTAAGTACACCGGGATAACGGGGTAAGTATGGGAGTAGTAATTATTTGTGTATCGTAAGAATGTAGTATTAATAATAATGTTGGAACATTATCAGTGGAACATGTGTGAACCAAGGAAACAAGGGAACACACGGTAGAGCTAACTCCGGTGAAAGGTATGATTTCCTCATGCCCCGTATGCTAACCGAGTTACGTTGATTTGTGTACTGTATGCCGGCTAATCAAGACTAAAGCATGAAAACGGTTTATTGCCTTTCATTATATGTCTTGCTGTATGTTGATTGAGCTAACCTTCTTGAATGATTGTGTGGCTTTACTTAGTGCGTATACCGACTCATAGATGAGTCTTGTTGTGTATTGATTCGTAGCGAGAGTCATTTGTGAATTAATGAAACCGTAGCAACGCACTAAACCAACAAACCAATAGATGGGAACGTAAACCAATGAACTCACTAGAATGTGAGAGAGTGTACGGGAGTAATAACCTCCCGATAACGGTAGGAGAAACGAAATGAATAATTCACAAACGAACAGTAGTGGAAGTATATAAGTAACCTCCATTAGAGGAATTATTCTTGGTGCAAAACATGAACCATGAGAGTAGCAAAGAATGATGAGGGATCTCCAAACCCCTTAGTAATTAGTCGACCCATTATGAGAGGACCCGACTGATGTAAGTATGCCCCGAACGAGAGAGTATTCGATATGTTGGGGAAACCCTTAAATCTGAGGATACTAGACGGTGGTAATTCCCTAAGCTAACAGAGGTCATCGAGAGAGATACTTCTAGGCTAACCCATGAGGTTGTATTGTGCTCTGAGAGAAGAGTGTTGGGAATTCGTGTAGTCCGGTAGAACGGACATTTGAGTATTTGAGGAGCTAAGCGTATAGCCCTCGTATTGTAGGTCCGGTGGCGAGTCTTGAGTATGACTCCGCCCAGAGGCCAAAGTACCGAGTATTGAGTACGTATGAGTAAGTATCGAGTATCGAGTATGTAAGAGTAAGTATGGAGAATCGAGTAGTGAGTATGCACTAGTATAGTAACGAGCACAGAGTAAGGATCGTGTACGAGTAAGGTATTGAACATGGAGTGATGAGTATGCAAGAGTAAGGAGTAAGTATGAGTAAAGCAACGAATATCGAACACAGTACGAAGAGTAAAGAATGTATAACAAATACGAATGGTTGACTACTGAATTGTCTTCCTTAGTAGGTATTGTACTTGTGTATTTATGTAGGTATCCTTGATTGTATTGTGTAGTATGAGTATGTATGTATGCATGTAAAATGAACTCCATGTATATCCGACCCAAAGTAGTCGGCGTACCGCGGTTAGCACGCGGTATATGCGGATTTCATATGCAGCGTAAGCTGACCCCTCGGGGGACCCTTTTTAGTGTGCAGGTACCGAAGCTGTTCGCCGTTCGAGAGAGTAGGACGGGGACTGCTACGTAAGCATGGGTAGTTGTATAGTAGGGATCGGTACTTGTATTGTAATGCGAATTTGGAAGTTTGAACTGTATCGGTAATTTGAGGATTGTAGTATACTCGGTATAGTATTGTATTGGAGTTGTAATTGGATTATGGATGAGTATGCAATGGGAAGTATTGTATGATGTAGCGTACTCGGTATATTCATAATCATCAGACCGATAGTATGTAGTATTGTAATCCGCCTTGTTAGTCACGTGGGTGACTAACGGCATTGTACACCCGCCGTTGAGTAAGTAATATCCGCTGCGAAGGTAAGTATTTGTACAGTAATGACGGTATTAGCGGTAGGGGTGTTACAGCTCTTTAGGTTATTTATTAAGCAAATATAGCTCAATTCCCTAGTACATAAAACCACCTTAAGAGAGGTCTTTTACCTCTTTGTTTTCCAAGCTTTCTCACTTGTTTTCTCTTGTTTTTCTTGATTGAAAATCGGCAAGGAGCTTTTATCACTTGTCAACCTTCTAACCAATACACATATAAGGGTAATCAGTATTAAGTTTAATACTCAAACTCATAATTAAACCCTAGGTTTACATAAGTGTCTTAAAACATTAAAATTTGATGATTACCTTTGGAATTTGAAAGAGAGCTTGGTTAAGTGGCAAGATAGGACTCCTCCTCGTCCCTTGAAGATTGAAATAAGCTAAGAAAATAGCAAGACAAGGCACCATTGTAAGGTGAATTTTCGGCTATACAAAGAAAATGATGGGAACTTGGATTTTCTTTGATTTTCCTTACCTTGAAGCATAAGAGAATGACAAGGCATGAAAAGATGAGCTCAAGCTCCTTCAATGGTGAATTTCCATGGCACTGAAATGGAGCTTTTGAAGATTTGAAAAGATAGGAATGTAGAGCTTACTCTAACTAAGACAACGGTAGTCTCGGAATTGAATTCGGAGCTTGGAGCCATGAGTTACAAGCATTCAAAGATGGAGAATGGCTACTCGCTGTAGCAAAACGAGAATGGAGAAGGGAGGATGAGGTTGGAGACGGTGGGAATCAAAAATAAAAGAAGAGAAAGTGAGGAGAGAGGTAAGTTTTGGAGATATTTAAGTTATAAAGCAAAAGTAACCCTTTTACTTACTTTTCTTTCTTTCTTTTAATTGGCTAGCCAAGTGTGATGACTCACACCACTAAAACCGTGGCCCCTTACATATTAGAGATATATATGGTCTTTGTTGACCATCTAAACAACTTATGTTGACCTATGACTTAAACTAGCACTATTTGAGCACTATTCACAAACAAAGGCACATATTTGTGAAATTTTTGATTTCCCATTGATCTAGACTTCCTAATGTGATACTAAGTAGTAAACATGTTGATTAAAGAGTAATGATGGACATTTAGCCACTTAAAACTCATTTACAAGACAATTTTTCAAAAATGTGCTTTAAGGCTCCTTAAAGCACATTTTGTGTTTAAACTTGTTTTCAAGCTTGGTTTTGTTTGGTAATTGGTTTAATATGTTCATTAACATATAAATAAGGTCTTGGTAAGCTTATTAGGACTTAACCAAACTTATCCCAAGCTTAGAGCACATTTTCGCCCATATTGGCTTTAAGGTATTTATTTGTGTTTTGTTTGGTTTAATTGTCTACCAAAGTTTCCTAAGGACTTAATTAGCCTTATTAAATCATAATTGAATGTTATAAAGTCTTGGTAGGCTCTTTGGGTCCTAACCAAGTTCAGTCCAAGCTTAGTGCATGTTTTTGCTCAAACTGTGTCTTAGTGCTTTATTGTGTTTTTAATATGGTTTAAATTGTTCACTAATGGTTCTTAGGCACTTTTTAACCTTTAAATACCATAGTTTAACATTTAAACAACATATCAAGGTTTAGGGTATTTCATAGCAGAAGTATCTGAGTATGAGAAATCGTACCTAATTAATGTTGTAGCAGTTCTAGTAGACTCGTGCAAACATTCAACAACACTCTGAGGAACATTAAAGAGAGTCTATTATCAATAACTTATATCCTAAGTTAAACTTAAACAAATTCCTCACTCTTAATTCTAAATCTCAATTATCTTATAAGCCCTCGCTTAAATGTTATGTATAACCTTTGACTTATTTTAGAATGTTGTATAGCCCAAGGTTGTAAGATCAAGGAATGTATTTTATTAACACTTGTTAATGGTTCCACTCTTATCCACTTTACTAATACTTAACCATAATTCTCACATTCAAGACTTTTGAGACCTTTATATCATAAGTGCATTTTATATTATTCAATTAATCTTAGAATCTCAATAATAATTCTTAAGCTCAATACCTTTATTCTTACGTTAGGATAAACATCGTATTATGACCTATGATGGGTTTATCTTAGAATACTATACTATTATTTCACAATGTAATGATTATGTATTTTATCAATATCTACTAGATAATCCATTATGATTAAGCATTCCCCTTAACTTAATTAAGATCTACATCCTGTATATTGGAATCATAGTATTGTAGATGCATTTTACTATAACTCAATTATTTTATCTTTAGTTCAGAATGACTTTTATTACAACCATTTAATAATCTTGTCATAAGATGTTCAATTACTTTTCATCTTGAAATAACTATATTTTAATTAATCTAGACTTTTCGAACTCTTACATTTAGTATTCACCAGTTATATTATTTGCTTAATTATTACCTATATAATAATGTGTTTTAAGATAACCTTTTATGTATCCTTATTTACATTTAATTTCTTAACTGTTTTATTTTTACACACATTCACTTTATCGACTATGTATAATCCTGTGTACTAAATTTTAATAAACTTATGTCTTAAATACATTTTAGATTGTTTACAACCCATGGTTTCGAAGCAATAACTCAATAAATTAATTTCCTTTATTATGTTTTAGGATAGACATTATATCTTAACATAAGGAAAAATTTACCTAAGAATTAAATTCTCATTTATAAGTGAATTTGTCAATTATTTAATAAGATCATCTATTCAGAAAAATCCTCACATCTTATCTTCAAATGACATATTAAGATTTCCAGTATTATAAAGTAGATCGATATAATATCTTATGTAACTTAGTTTCATCTAATTAAGCGTTTAAAGGTTTTAAGTATCTAATTTCTATTTACAAACCTTTTATAAGTTCTAACTACTAAATACATCACTTAATTATAAACTCACATCCTGAATATTCGTAATAAATGTATTTTATATGGCTTATCCAATTTTAAGAAACTTGAGGATTATTATTTAGATTAATTCGCTAATCATAGTTTAATATGGTTTTTATCATAATTCGTTTAATGATTTTATCTTAAACCATTAAGTTATTATTCAATACTATAAATGTTATGAAATGATTAAATCTAGACTTATCTATCCACTTCACATTTAGATGTAAAAGTATTTCATTTATTTTATTATTAATTATATAATAAGATCTATCTGTGTAACATTTTATGTGATCAAATTACAAATATTCCTAAGTCTTAACTTATTAATTAATCAACCCAATTATAGATTTACATTCCGGTCGTTGACTAATAATATTATGCATGTATTTTAATATGGTCTATACAAAAATCTTAGAAATTCAAAAGTAACTCTTTAAGCTTAATTTTATAACCATAATTTAATACCACTCCATATAATACTCTTTTAATATAATTATGTATAAATTTAGTTTAACTTGTTAATTCCTTCATATTCTATTTTCTATAAGGTATTTTATTCCTTTTATTTATTCTTTCGTTATCTATATATTAAGATTTATTTAAGACATTCTTTACATAACTTTACTGTATTTAATTACTCCTACTAACTTGTATAGACATCTTCATCCAACATGTGAGTTATAACATAAGGTATTTCCCTTATTCAGTATGTTAGCTTCTATAATATATATTTAACAAAAAAGTAGGTGAACTTTAATTCCTTGATTTAACCTAAGATAATCCTTTATTTCTTTATTTCAACTCAAAAGTTCATACCTGAAATATTTATTAACATTCTGTATTTAATGTTAGTTTAGCCTTCTTATATTATCTTCAACCTGTAAAGTTTACTATCAAACTATACGTTAATTTCCATTAAAACCATATATCATAAGGTAACTTATGAAAATTTCAGAAATACAATTTTTAGACCTATTTACTCTTGTCTAAAAATTCTCAAATTTAATTAATATATAGTAATTATGATATTTTAGACATGTTATAAAATTTTTATTTCATAAAAATCTCTTTGTTAATTATCTAAATAAATCCAAAATACTCAGAACTTACAAAAATTATAACTTACGTTTAAAAATCAAAACCCATATTAATTTACATGAAAATAAACTATATTTTATAAGGAATCTGTGGTTAAAATTTCGTGTCAAAATACATTAGGGAAGACCATTAACTAAATCTAACAAGTTAAAGTATTATTTTGTGATTTATAACAACTTAAACATTATAAACTTCCCACGTTTTAATCTTGGCCGTCCGTGCTCCTTAACTACGATCGGACACCCCAGATTCCTCGAGTTCTTCATTCGATTTTAACCCTTTTCCTAATGAGAATCAATTGATTTCTCACAAACTACAGAACGGAATCCGGTGATTCTTGTTTCATTCAATTTGAAATTAAAAGGTGATTCCAACAGTACCAATTTCGTGAGTTATAATGCAGGGCGCAAGAAAATCGGATCTGGGTAAGTATGAAGTTAGGGTTTGAGTTTGTTTTGTTCGAATTCGACAAATTCCCTCAATGTAATGCGTTATAGGTTAAATTGGCAACTGAATATGTTCGAGAATGCAAAAACAAGTAACATAATTGGTGTAAATTGGTCGGTAACATACCAGAATAGCACCGGCGAGGAGAATCGGATTCGATTTTCTAGAAAAATTGATATTTTATGTGCAGACCAAGTAGGCTACTTCACGGATCAACTTGTGCCAAATAAGAGGGATTTGATCCATGAAACCTACCACATTTTAAACTAGGTATGTAACTGTAAACATGAGTGGAATAATTATTAAATTTGATGAACTAGGGAGAAAGTTACAGATCTCACAAGATCTGGGTTTACCTAGTCGTTTTCTGGGAAATCTGGGCAAGAATATTGTCGTGATCGAGTTGGGGACTTTAGATGCTTCAATCTTCCACACGATTGAGAATCAGCCTTGGTTGTTAAAAGGAAAGTTGTAGAGGAGTTAAAGATCTTGAAAATAAGCTATAGAATGCAAATTTTCATTCACGGATGAAGAAGATATGATAGGGCGAAGTTTACCTTATCTAATGGATTTCTGGAAGTTCTGGGTTGCAGATTCTCGAGGAGGCAAATTCAGATTAATTATGTGATGAATGTAGTAAGATTTAGGTCAAGTGTGAGTAATGGTTAGAAAGTAGATTTGTAGGAGAATAAAATAAAGAAAACGATGTTCAAAATTACGAAGTATGGGCTGAGATATTAAGGTCTGAAGATGGAGCAACGTGCTGAATGTTGGCTGAGATTACTTAGCCGATTTTTGGGAAAATAGCAATCAGGCGTGGCATGGAAACCAAGGCATGTGGCTGAGTCAGGAAACCCTAGCCACGTCAACAAACCTCCGAATTTTGGCTCTAAACTTCATTATATCATAACTTTGGCTAGGATGATCCGTTTTTAACGTTCTTGTTATCAATCTTCTTGGTTTTCTATAACCTTTTTATTGGTATAGGTTTCATGGGCTGGTTAGACCATTCTAAAAAAGTCAACTCTTGCAAGGCTTATGGAGCTTTAAGGTTTCCATGATTTTATATTGACTTTTATGATTCAAACCAATGCTCCACATATTTTTAAATTCTGTATAATATATGTAACACCCCATCCAACATTAACACACTTACAATAAACTGCAGCGGAAATACAAACCTCATCACCTTACTTAACTCGTTGGTGTTACACGCCGTTAACCACCCACGTGGCTAACAAGGCTAATACATGTACATTGTATCGGTCTGATGGACTAGATTCCCGAGCAACTACACAATACAATCCTTATTCCATTTCCAACATTTATTATATACATACATTCCCACTGTACCGAGTATTTACAAACTAATGCCGATAACAATTTCGGTCTTACTACGCTTACAATGCTTACGCCATTTAAATGGCTACCCATGCATAAACATCTACCCCGTCCTACTCTCGAACGGCTTCCAGCTCCTTGTACCTGAAATAGAAAAGGAGAGAAAGGGTGGCCCCCAAGGGGCTCAGCACCTTTGCTGGTATGGTAATCCCGCAGCCCACATGCTACCGGGCCACGCGCAACTAATTGTCGTCTTAGCATGCGATTGATTATATTTAAATCATGCATGCAACTGTAAACACACAACGCAAAACATTTCGCCTCAAAGGGCTCAACAAACGGATAATACATCCTTACTTGATAAGTCACTCATGGTATTCATTATCCTTAGAGTGTTCCTCCTCTAACGGAGCTACTTCCTTAATAGACGACACTTACCCTTAAATTAGGTTATCCTTAAACGCCTCTTGTCACAACTGGGATTCATTTCCATGATCCACACACTCCATATCTTACAACATAACACATTCCTCACATAACAAAACATAACAACACTTCTCTCGTTTCGACGTACACATGGTAACATCGCATTCATTTTAAACATCTAACATATACATATCATAGCATAGCAAGGGAAATTGCCTAGCACAATATCAACACAAAACACCATAAGATCGGTTCACACAAGGAACCTTCCACCATAGTTAGTATACATAGTGAGCCTAGAGATTATTGCCAATCTCATGCTAAGCTCGTTACCAACCTCGTTACCGTCCAGTTATATCGAACGGTTAACTTAAACCCAGGGTGTGTCGGATATAGTAATCCCAAGCACACCGAAATAACATTCGTATGCCCCTGTGGCCCGACGTGAGTCAGTAACTAGCTTTGGATAAGCTAAGGGAAGGTAGAAACCAAATTGGAATACCACCTATACATACACCAAGAGAGCCGAACCGGATATGAGATCGACTCCCGTCCATCACACGCGTGGCCGGAACAACCGGACTCCTCACCCCCATTAGTACATATACACTTATAAATAAGTAGTTAGAGATCCATTATGGAGCCTACCACATCCACACACCATACGGTATCATGACCGAGTTAAGCACACAAGGGAGGTTCACACACTTGCATACAATAACAATATCCAACTAACTCACACATAGCCGTGGTTAGAACGTTCCCAAAGTTTGGGTCGTTAACTCCGAATACCGATCTCTCATGTGCTCCTAGTTCTAATTAGCCAAGGTTTAACACTTATTTGAGGTTAAACGGTATCGGAGACCAGATGCGCCACATAAATGAATTACTATAAACTCATTACATGTTTTAATCTTACAAGGTGGCAAACACTCAGAAAAACATATTGGCATACAAGCCGGTGTAATCCGGTAGGACACAGGTTGCAAGAAACCATACCTGTCACCGGAGTCCATTTTACCATGTCCACTTACGTTCCTCGAACAATTCTCGAACAACTGGCACATTAAAGTTACCTTCATTAACATTGGGGTAATGTGTTTGTGTAACGTCGAATGACCATAGTTAACCTCGTTTACTAATTAAATATCTTTACATTTTTAACATGTTTCACTCTTTCATTTTACTTCAACTTTTCACCCACCAAATTGTGACTATAACTCACCTAACATGTCCTACACAACCTTATAACATCATTTTCCATCAATCCCCATCATTAGACATCTTTTAATAACCTAAAACAACATTTTTGGTCCGACCGACCTTACCGACCGGACTTGTCCATGTCCGGTCGATTCCAGAACATATTTCCGCCAAAATTTTCTACTCCGACCGACCTTGTAAGTCCGGTCGCATGTTCGGTCTTTTCCCGAGAGTTTCTTCCCTTTGGAAATTTAGCCCGACCGGACTTGCCAAGTCCGGTCCTATGTCCGGTCCATTCCAGAAGTTAATTCTCGCAGGGTAAACTGGGCCCAACCGAACTTACAAGTCCGGTCGCAAGTCCGGTCTGCCCCAAACCCTTGTTTTCCTTTTTACATTCAACTCCAAACTTCACCCCATATGACCTAGTACATCCTAACCTCATTTGAGCACTTCAAACACACCTTAAGATATCCTTAAACACTCACAAAACTCTTTTTCTAATTCCTTAAACCTTTACTTATATCTTCACAAAATTTCTAACACTTACAATGTTTTCTCCTAGTTTTTCAAGTGGTGTTTCATCCATAATAACCTCTATACTAAAGTGTTTCCTCACCATCATAACATCATCTCCCAAGCATCTTCTCTTACTAACCAAATCTTCTTTTTCACAACTCCTTAAAGTTCCTTTCTCAAAACCTTATCTATACATTATTCCCACCTTGCACATCACATAACCTAAACCTTAAACAAACTTCTCCAAGCCTTTAATACATTCTCAAAAACACATATTGAATTCCTAGAACTTCCAAGACAATGCTTAAATCCTTATAGCACCTTAGAACACCTTAATGCATGTGTTCTTCCTTAGTGAAGCATGTATCCATTCCTAACAATTCCTGGTTCACCCAAGTTCATTCAAGCACTTAAAACTCCTTATACATTTTACAAATTTTGCCATAGGTTCTCTTAGCACATCATCATTCCAAAGCTCATAGTTTTCACCATTGAACACTCAAGAACACCCAAATCCATCAAGAACACTATCACTCACAAAACTTCACCAAATTTACACTACATCACAATATAGTGCATAATTAAACTTGCTTGGCACTTAGGCCCTTAAATAACATGGCTCTTAGGCCCTTAAATTGCATAATCCTTAAACACTGAATTTCCACAATACATAAGCCTTTGACCTGCAATTACACACACCAAGACATATGTTCCTTTACTAGTCTCCTTGAGAACACCTTACTAAGTCATTCACCATTTGCTCTTTAGGTAGTTTTAGCAAGCATTATAAGCTCATTTCTCCTAAGGCATTAAACCACATTGAGATAGCATATTTACCTCTTTTCCACTCAAACTTCTTTCTTGTTTCCTCTTAAAACCGGTAAGGCATTTCACTCCTTGTCAACTACTTAACAATATACAAACATCATAATGAGTTTTCAAGCTTTAAGCTCCATCTCATTGTAAACCCTAATTACATATATTGTTTTAACACATCAAGGTAATTGTTTTACCTTTGAATGGAAAGAGAGCTTGAATGAGTATCAAGAGAGGACTCCTCCTAGCCCTTGGAAGATTTAAATGAAGCTAAAACAAGACAAGAGAAGACACCATTACAAGGTGCATTTTCGGTCAACACCAAAATGAAGGAAATGGAGTTTTCTTTGGTTTTTCCTTACCTTGAAGCAAAGGTGATCAACAAGGCATAAAAATATTAGCTCAAGCTCCTTCCATGGAAGTTCTCCTTGGCACCGAAATGGTGGTTTTGATGATTTGAAAAGACAATGTTGTAGAGCTTGCTCCAACTAAGAGAACGGTAGTCCCGGAATTAAATTCGGAGCATGGAGTCATGAGTTACAAGTGAAGAAGGATGAAGAATGATATGGTTCTGTTGGAAACCGATGGAGAGAGGAGCAAGAAGATGACCACCGTGGGAAATGAAAGGAAGAAGAGAATGAGGAGATAAGTTTGCTTTTGTTAAGATATTTATGAATAAAGAAAAATAGTACTTTACTTTAAGCTTTACTTCACTTATTTGATTTCTTTTACAAGTTGGTGACTCACACCTTGAAAAACCGGCCCCCATTTAGTTAGAAGGGTACTTTAGTCCTTATTTGTCAATTTAATTACTTATGATAACATATGTTACAAACTAGCTTATAAAAATCACTATTCACAAAAACAAGGCACATAGAAGTGAAATTTTTGATTTCCCATTGATATAGACTTCCAAATGTGATACTATATAGTACACATGTTAATTAAAGAGTAATGATGGACATTTGGCCATTCAAAACTCATTTACAAGACAATTTTTCAAAAACGTGCTTTAAGACTCCTTAAAGCACATTTTGCGTTTTAACTTGTTTTCAAGCTTGGTTTTCTTTATTAATTGATTTAATATGTTCATTAACATATAAATAAGGCATAGGTATGACCATTAGGTCTTATACACATTTATCCCAAGCTTAGAGCACATTTTAGCCCATATTGACCTTAAGGTATTTATTTGTGTTTTGTTTGGTTTCATTGTCTACCAAAGTTTCCTAAGGACTTAATTAGCCTTATAAAGTCATAATTAAATATTAGGGAAAATTACATCCCCCACACATGAGGTTTGGGCTAATTACACGATCCACCCATGTGGTTTACGAATTTAAAATGCCCACCCATGACCTTTTGTCCGTTTTACATCCGTCAACAATTAGTCAAATTCTGTTAGTAATAGCCACATGGCCTTATCAAATGCTGACATGGGATAATTACATCATTTTTTTCTCTTCATCGGTCTACCCACAGCTTCGGATCTCCTCTCCCTCATCTATTCTCATCTCTGTATAGAAATCTCACAAAGAAACACAAAAACCCTAACAATTCCTAGACGTTGCCACCGTTGACGATTCTCAAATCTGCCACCCTCTCACAACTCTTCTTTGATTTTGCATACTTCTCCGGTCTACAAAGGAAATCGAGGAGAAGATGGCCTTCCCTGAGCTCCAATCTTCATTCTCTTCTTCACGTACCTGTAGATTTGGAATTCCAACTACAATTTTGCAATCCCACACTGACGAAACAAGGAGAAAATTCCATCTTCGTTCTTTTCACGACGGTAATGGTGCAAATTCCAGCATCAGCGAACAAGGAGCAACAACTCCACCTCCCTTTAATCTCTTCAATATCGTTTTCGTTCTTTTCACGACGGTAATGGTGCAAATTCCAGCATCAGCGAACAAAGAGCAACAGCTCCACCTCCCTTTAATCTCTTCAATATCGTTTCTGGGTGTTACCTAAGTTGAGATTCCTGACCAGATTCGAGTACGCCCAACTGCGAATGGGTAGTCTTCGATTAAGAGCTTAAGCCGTGTGGGCTTGTTGGTCTTCAGCAGCGACACCTTTATAAAGAACAGGGAGTTGAATTAATTGTTGATGAGGGAAATCACTGTGGTAATGAAAAGGGAACCAAATTGTCCGTTAATTTGATACCTTGAGGATGTAATCGATGAAATTCTCTTCTTAACCCTCTGTCTTCACTGCCTGAGTGATTCAAGATGAAGTAGATGTAGACCTCATTAATATCTAACCTGTCTCGAAGCATCTGGAGAGAAAAATTGTTGACAAAGTAGTATATTGTTGTCGATTGCAGATGATTTTGGGTTGCGAATCCGAGAAAAAATGGGGAGTGAGATGAGTGAAGAGAGAGATGGGTGAAGTAACAGAGTAGTGAGGTGAGTCAAAGTGCCATGTAATTATCCCATGTCAGCATTGGGACACGTCAGATAAGGCCATGTGGCTATTACTAACAGAATTGGACTAATTGTTGACGGATGTAAAACGGACAAAAGGTCATGGGTGGGCATTTTAAATTCGTAAACCACATGGGTGGATTGTGTAATTAGCCCAAACCTCATGGGTGGGGAATGTAATTTTCCCTAAATATTATCAGGTCTTGGTAGGCTCTTTGGGTCCTAGCCAAGTTCACTCCAAGCTTAGAGCATGTTTTTGCTCAAACCGTGTCTTAGTGTTTTATTGTGTTTTTCCATGGTTTCAATGGTTCATTTATGTTTCTAAGGCATTTTTTTAGCCTTTAAATACCATAGTTTAACATTTACACAACATACCAAGGTTTGGGGTATTTCAATATAATTGAAGTGTCTCAAAAATTTTCCAAGATTTATTGACTTATAAATCTTATTATTAAATTCATAATACCATATAATAATTTAATGTTTAATAGTATTATTTAGGGTTTAATAAAAGAATCCCCTAAATTAATTTAGGGGTATTTCAATCATCTTCAACCTCTAGCCCGACGAACTCTAGATCTGAACAGTGGAGCAAATTAGGGAGTCTTCTATTCTAGATGACTTCTCAATATCTTTTCTCTTTTTATCTCGTTAACATGTCTGGCTAGTGAGGATTTGCTCTTGGGGAGGGTTTTTGTAATGGATATGAGTTAACTTAGTTTTTCTGCAGTTTGAATATGAGAATACATTGGATTGTTTCTAGATTAATGTTAATCACTCATCTTCACTATAATATCATGAGTTATTTATGTTTCGTTGACAAGTATGACATAACGTATATCTCTTGCATTATCGGTATTTTGTAATGTATTGTTTGAACCGTATTAGAGTAGTGTTTTGGTACTATGACAAGTAATGATGTAATGATGAAATCTGCTGTGGTACTTTGTCTGTTTTTTCATTGAAATGTGTATCTGTTGCAAATGTTTTCATCAGACCCTTGAGAGGTGTGAATACCATTTTTTATTTGCAAATGTACTTACCAGCAGAGTACTGGTGAAGCTTCTGTCTCATATGTTCAGATTTGAAATATGTAACTGAAGCTTCTGACTGTTTGTAGTGTTTTTTTTTTAATCCTACTTTAAGATGAAGAGATTCATATGTTTTGTCTTGGGCAAGATCATTGGTTAGAGGAGCAGAAGCAGTGGTTTTTAACTACCATCTGATCCTACAAACTGTGTCCTGCTGGTTGGAATAACTGGGACAATTATGTCAAAGAGTTTGTAGGTTCTGCAGTAGTTGTTCTTAGTGAGGTTGTAACCCAAGGTTTATCTGTCTGTGAGTAACAGACTGACGACGAACTCAGTAAGTATGAATGTAGCAAATAAAGATAAGGAGATGCAGATACACATGAATTTTCACTGCATTAACTCATATCAAGCAAGATACAAAAACACCACAAGGAAAACAGGCTTTCCTTGTGTAAACGTAACTAGCCTAGAGTAGTCTTCTATCTAGCTAAGTTACAGCAGCTCTCACGAGATTCCTCTCAATCTAGATTTTCCTCACTTCTAAAAACGTAATTTGCTCTTGATAGCAACATACTTATATAGCTATAGAAAAATACAATCGTAACTTTTAATAACACGAATGATAAAAACTTTTAAAGCAAGAGTATAAAATCTGTTTAGATTTTATACTCATTAATGTCTAAGATAAAATCTTTCCTAAAATATCTCTACCAGAAATATTCTTAACCGTATTCTTCATACTTCCGTTCGTACTGTCTTCAAGTAGTTATGTCAGACACTCATATCACAATATGTTACAACAGAGTTGTTAATAAAAAACATCAACATTTCCCCCTTTTTTGATTAAGGCAAACTCTGTATAATGTGTCGATGTAGTTCTCCCTGAATGACTGCAGTAATTGAATAACACAATAGTCTTGTACTTCTCCCTCAAAGTATACTATCAGTGTGTAAAATATGAGGAGTGACGTAATCACACGGAATAGTAGGAACAATAGCCACACATATAAACTGAACCAAAAATCACAACATTATCAAAAGATATAGTCTCCGACACACACACATTGACTTCCCCCTTTTGCCAAATCAAAAGAGGAGTTACAACAACCAGATGAAATGTACTAGCAATCCAAAATATAAGTTTGTCACATAGTATACCACAATGGTCTTAGCAGCAAAAGAGAACTATCTGAGATCAAGGAACGGCTAAAAAGGATTAGAAAGTTTCTTCGGAAGCAGAAGAGGAAATAGTGTCTTTTGGAGCTGAAGTTTGGGTTTCAAGAGCAAGAATTCGCTTCTCAAAGGCATGCTTGTTGGTAATCAGTGTATTGATCTTAGCCAGCAGAGTGGATTCATGAGAGGTTAGAGGCTGATGCGGGGTGGTGGCATCCTGATTCGGGGAAGGATTCTTGAGCTGCCAACCAGATGAAGTGTGCTCAATAGACATTTCCGCAAGTGTGTGTGTTCCCAAGTAATGTGAGCCCTTCATCGGTAAAAGCGAAACACTTTTGTCAGCCACAGAGGGTAAGAAATAACAGGTTTCTGACTGTTAATCACCTTCTTCCAATGTTCGATCATCACCTTTGGGAAAGAAACTTCCAGCTTATGTTCTAGACACCACATTAGAGCCAAATCAACTGGAGTGTCACGCTCTCTCATGTCATTTCTTAAAGCAAGAACCTGATAAGCAAATAGGTGAAGGAGTCTAGGAAGCGCACCAAAATCACGGTGCAGATAATTTCGTAGACAAGTACTAGCATTTGTTAAACCATAATGTCTTTGAACATCTTTGAGAGGAACAACGTCTATTTTCTGAGGATTGAAGTCGGACAGCCCAGCCAACGGAACATTTAAAATATGTGCTAACAAACCAGGAGATAACGTGACAGATATCACCAACCTTAGATTGCAGTTCAGTCTCAGTAATCATGGACATATTAGTTACAAACTGCAGAAGCGCTTCAAGATAGTAGACAGTTTCAGAGCTAAATAAACTATCCCATTTTTGAAACTCAATAAACTCTACAATATCAACCAGTTCATGGGCGCGAAGCCATGCACAGTCGATAACCTTTCCCATAATCAGATCAGCCAAGCTCACATCACAGATAAACAAAGGTTTATGGGGAAACTTATGGGTTTCTTTCTTGGAGACACGTGGTTGCGGGTGTGAGACAGTAGTCTTGCGTTCTTGGTTGCCTTGGAGCCAGAAACACCGACAGGGGACTTCACCACGTCTGGAGATAGAGCCACCGAGGATGGTGCCTGGCGTTTCCGCTGGTTTCGAGTACGCGTGCGAGTCGAGGGTTCAGCCTGAACCAGAGAATGTGGCTGATCGACCGATGCGCAACTAGTTGGGGTTGCAGAACCCGCTTGTGGAGTCGATTGCGAACCCGAATCAGCAATCTGTGCAGAGAGAGTGTTTTCGACCGTCTTAAGAGACTGCGTAGCTGAGTGTTGTGGAGAGGGTGTCTGAGTAGGGTTTGAAATATGTGGTGCAGTGGGTGCGGTAACAGGGTAAGGATTGTGTGAGTGAGAGGCGGGTGAGTTTTTCTCAAAAGATTGAGCATTGTGGTTACTGGGTTGAGAGGTGGTGTTGACAGAAGCCATTGGAGCGGAAACAAGAAGTGAAAGATGAGGAAGGGAGAAAGAAGAGGAGAAGCGGGAGAGCGAAGTAGACGAAAAAGGAGAGAAGAATGCGGAATTGAAAGACGAGAAATTAAACTGGAATCAATAGACTATTCGTGTTCTTTTTCCTTTTTCCTTTTTTTTTGGAATGGATGTAAATTGGAATGAAAGGAAGTTACGGATGAAGGAAATGAACTAGAAGGAAAAAAATAACATAAAGGAATTTCGCCTGACCATTGAGAATTACTAGTAACAAACTCACAAATTGGAACCGAATGCCAAAATATCACACCAAGTAACTCACACTTTTGAAACAACAAAAAGGTTAAGTAAATATAGTGGAGAAACCATACCTCAAGGAACGTTGATCATTCCAAGTTCAAAGCGAAGATAATTGAACTGATCGCGACTCAAGGGTTTAGTGAAGAGGTCTGCAAGTTGTGTATTTGTGGGACAATGAAGAAGCTGAATAGTTCCCTTTTCAACCTGATCATGGAGAAAATGATGACGAATTTCTGTGTGTTTAGATCGAGAATGATGGACCGGGTTTTTAGCAAGTTCAATGGTGCTGATATTGTCGTAATAGATCGGAACAGGTCCATACGGAATACCAAAATCATTCAGTTGATGACGGAGCCACAAGGTTTGTGCACAACATGCAGCAGCAGCTACATATTCAGCTTCTGTTGTGGAAAGTGCAACAACAGCTTGCTTTCGAGAGGACCATGAAATGAGACTGTTACCCAGAAACTGAGTAGAGCCAGAGGTGCTTTTTCGATCAGTCAGTGACCCACTGAAATCAGCGTCCGTATAAGCAAGTAAGGTAGGTGAAATGCCAACAGGGTAGAATAATCCAAGTGTAAGTGTGCCACATAAATAGCGAAAGATACGTTTAACAACCTTAACATGTGGAATCCTTGGAGAAGATTGAAATCTTGCACAAAAGCATACACTGTGCATTATATCGGGACGACTGGCTGTAAGATATAATAAGGAACCGATCATTCCTCTGTATTTCTTCTCATCAGCAAGCTCTGCTGTGGACTCAGTACCAAGTCTAAGAGTGGTTGGCATAGGAGTGGGTAGAGACTTAGCATCCTGAAACTGATACCTATTAAGAAGTTCATATGTATACTTGGTTTGACTGATATGTGTGCCTTCAGGCGTTTGACGGATTTGAAGCCCTAGGAAGTAAGTAAGTTCACCCATGTTGCTCATTTGAAATTCATTTGACATAAGAGTCTCAAATTCCTTGGCCAGTGCTGAGTTTGTAGATCCAAAAATGATATCATCCACATATATTTGAATGAGTAACATCTTAGAACCAAGATTCCGTAAAAATAAGGTACGATCTACAGTACCCCGACTAAATCCTTGCTGAAGAAGAAAAGTAGTGAGTCTGTCATACCAGGCATAAGGAGCCTGTTTCAATCCATAAAGAGCTTTCTTGAGACGATAGACATCATTCGACCGTTCTGAGTCTTCAAAGCCAGGGGGTTGAGTAACATACACTTCTTCCTTTAGATAACCATTTAAGAATGCACATTTTACATTCATTTGATATAATTGAAACTTATTTGCGGCAGCAAATGTGATAAGTAACCGTATCGCCTCAAGTCATGCAACAGGTGCAAATGTCTCATCAAAATCCAAGCCTTCTTGCTGATTATAACCCTTAGCCACCAATCTAACTTTGTTATGTGAGATGTTTCCAAGTTCATCCAGTTTATTCCTAAACACCCACTTAGTTCCAATGACATTATGATCGTTAGGGCAAGGAACCAATTGCCAAACATTATTTCGTGTAAACTCATTGAGTTCCTCATGCATCGCATTTATCCAGTTAGAATCAGACAACGCTTCCTTGACTTTTTTAGGCTCAAGTTGTGACAGAAAGCCATGATGAGCACAGAAGCTGTGAGCAGAAGAGCGAGTCTGAACTCCTGTATGTAGGTTTGAGAGAATATTATCAATATTGACACCTGGTGCTTGTCGAGCAGTTAGAGCGCGTAATACTGTAGGCACGGTATCGTGTTGATTATTCTGAGGTTGTAACTCTGCATTACCGATATGCATATCAGCATCTTGTACTGGACCAGTGACTGTAGGAAGACCATCTTGTTGAATAGGTTGAGTGATAACCTCATCATCAGATTCTGTTACGTTCTCAGAAGTTTGATCAGGTATGAAGGATGGTTCTGGTGATGAATGAGTAATCCTTCCGCCAAAGTTTGTCTCATCAAACTTCACATTAGCCGATTCTTCGACAAGTAAAGTATGCTTGTTGAATACTCTGTATGCCTTGCTGTTTTGTGCATATCCCCAGAAAATCCCTTCATCACTTCGATTGTCAAACTTCCCTTGAGTTTCCGCCTTGTGATTAAGAATATAACACTGACATCCAAAAACTCAAAGATGTGCAATCGAGGGTTTTCTTCCTTTAAACAGCTCATAAGAAGTTTTGGAAAGAACTGGTCGAATCAAAGCTCTGTTCAGTATGTAACAGGCTGTGTTGATTGCTTCTCCCAGAAGTTTTGTGGTAGACCACTACCACTAAGCATCGTACACGCCATTTCCTACAACGAATTATTTTTATGTTCGAAGACGCCATTCTGTTGTGGCGTTCGAGCAGCTGAGTATGTATGAGTGATGCCCTTCTCAACATAAAACTCAAAAAACTGTTGATTAATAAACTCTGTTCCTTGATCAGTGCGTATCCATTTCACATTCTTCTCTGTTTGTATTTGTAACTGAGTGAGAAGAGCCTTGAACAACTCAAAAGTTTGGTCTTTATAGAAGAGCAACTTAACCCAAGTGAATCTTGAGAAATCATCAATGACAACAAGAATGTATTTCTTTCCGGACCTACTTTCAACTCGCATTGGTCCCATCAGATCCATATGTAGTAACTCAAGAGGACGCTGAGTACTCAGTATGGTTTTAGCCGAGTGATGGATCTTAACTTGCTTTCTTAACGCACAATCTTTACACATAGTGGATGTGTCAAGTATTTTTGTTGGAAGACCTTCAACCAGACCCTTCGTACGCAACCAATTTATAAGTCGATGGTGTGCATGTCCAAGTCGACAATGTCATAGTTGAACATCTTCAACCGCTGCAGTTAAACACGATACATCATGGACAGAGAGTTGACATCTATCATGTATGGATTTCCCTTTCGTACTCCTTACAACAAACAAATCATTTGTCAGCTTATTTCGTACTTGAAACCCTCAGAGTCGAAAATCACTTGAGATGGACCTTTGTCACAGACTTGAGATACACTCAGCAAGTCATGTCCAAACCCCTCGACAAGACAAACCTGATCGATATAAGAATCATGTCCAACTATTTCAATTCCTACGATTTTGCCTTTTCCATTATTTCCAAACTTTACTTTGCCACCATTTTGCTCAGTAAGAGAACTAAGTTTTCTCCTATCACCATTCATATGCCTCGAGCACCCACTATCCATGAGCCACCAATTTTCTGTATGTGACTCAGATTGTTCCTGTAAAAGTTTAAGCAAAAAGGTTAGCTTTAGGTACCCAGACTTGCTTGGGCCTTGTGATATATGAAGTAAATCCCTTCCTATGATGAACAACTTTGAAACTGGTTCTTAGAGATTGCTGACTTCTAGAATTCTTCTTCTTGAGTTTGTAAAACTGATATATTAAATGACCGTGTTGATGACATTAACTTCAGATAATTCTACGTTTCACATGATTCTGACCATTTTGTTGATGAACTTGTGTCACACCGGCCTGTTGGTATCCTAGACCCTTTTTGTCTGTTCTTTTCTTACTCAACATGTTACATAGATTGATTTTACCAGTATACCAGATTGGATTCTCCTGAGTCTGCAACTCAAGTTCCCTGTTTTTCTTAAGAACTTCTACAGTAAGAGAATCTACTTCTTTATTAAGATTTTCATTATGATCAATCAATGAACTGAACTCAGTTTGTGCCCAATTAGGCAGTGTAGCTACTCTAGAAATCAAAGGAGTAACAAAAGTAACTTGTGGAATCTCTGAACTATTCGGAGTCTCTAATATACTAGGATTCTCGAGTTCTTTTATTTTCCTTTCTAAACAATCTATCCTAACCTCAAAATCATGTTTCTGTGTTTCAAGTTTTAACATAGCTTCGGATAGGAGTTCAAACAATTGGTTTTCAGACATAGACTCAAGATATTCTTTTACATGAGATAAACTTACCTTATCATTAGGGAGTGTCTTCTTCCACTTCTCCAATGCCATAAAGCAGAATTCTGTGTCCTCGCTTAACACATCCTCTTGAGCAATAGCTGTCATGCATGCTTGATCCTCATTCTCTGGTTCTGAGTCTGTTCCTGAACCATCTTCTCCCCAAGCCGCAGCAGCTGGTGACAAGAATTTCTTTACTTTCTCTTGAAAGTTATCCCTTTGAGGCAAAGGACAATTTTTTACTTCGTGCCCAGGTTTTTTGCATCTGAAGCAGACTATGGGACCCTTCTTGGACTTTTTGCGGTTAAATTTTGTATTATGACCTCGTTTACCCCCGAAAATTCTTTGAATACCATTTGCAATCATGGTAATCTCTTCTTCTTCATCCAATTCATCTTCATCTGTCTCAGCAGTGCTTTTGCGAGCTTTTAGTGCCAGATCTTTGCCCATTGTTGATGAAGAAACAGCTCCTTTCATTTTTCCTTCATACACCATCAACTCAGACCCCAATTCTTCAAGTGACAATTTTGATAAGTCCTTGGTTGTTTCTAGTAGAGTTGTGTAGTGCAACCAATCCTTACCAAGACTATCAAGACACCTTTCATTGATAGTCAAATTATCCAGCGTGACTCCTACAGTCTTCATATCACTCAGTATCTTGTCGAACTTCTCAAGCGTTTGAGTAATAGACTCACCTTCGAGCATCCTGAAATTATCGAAATATCTTCTGAACTGTTTTCCTTTTGCCTTTCTGATTGAATCAGTTCCTTCATAGGCAACTTTCAGAAAGTTCCAAACTTCTTTAGCGGTTAGTATGCCAAGTACCTTTTGCTGGTCACCCTCTGAAAGTGACGAGACTATCACTCTCAAAGCCTGTTTGTTTTTATTAAGTAGCTTCTTGTAATTATCATTCGAATCCTTCTTTTCCTTCGGCTTAGTGACTCCTCCTTTAGTGATCTATGGTACCAGACCTCCTTCTATGACAACGGTCCATAGATCATAGTCGATTGACATCAGTTAATGCCCCATCTATTCACACTAACAAGCATAGTTAAATTTGGTAAGCTTGGGTGCCTTGACATTGTAAGAACCCATATCGATCACCCTTGGAAGATTTCTCTTCTAAATCAAAGAAAAAGGGAACCAGCTTTGATACCAATTGTAGGTTCTTGTAGTAGCTGTTCTCAGTGAGGTTGTAACCCAAGGTTTATCTGTCTGTGAGTAACAGACTGACGACGAACTCAGTAAGTATGAATGTAGCAAATAAAGATAAGGAGATTCAGATATACTTGAATTTTCACTCCATTAACTCGTATCAAGCAAGATACATAAACACCACAAGGAAAATAGGCTTTCCTTGTGCAAACACGTAACTAGCCTAGAGTAGTCTTCTATCTAGCTAAGTTACAGTAACTCTCACGAGATTCCTTTCAATCTAGATTTTCCTCACTTCTGAAAACGTAATTTGCTCTTGATAGCAACATTGCTTATATAGCTATAGAAAAATACAATCATAACTTTTAATAACACAGATGATAAAAACTTTTAAAGCAAGAGTATAAAATTAGTTTAGATTTTATACTCATTAATGTCTAAGATAAAATCTTTCCTGAAAATATCTCTACCAGAAATATTCTTAACCGTATTCTTCATACTTCCGTTCGTACTATCTTCAAGTAGTTGTGTCAGGCACTCATATCACAGTATGTTACATATAGTTGTTAATCAAAAAACATCAACAGAGTTATCAAGTTGGAATCCAAATTTTACTCAGCTTTGCACTAACTGTATAGATTGGCATCAACTTCTTTTCTTTCTTAAACCATCTCAACGAGTAAGTCTACACTCTATTCTGATTGCAATATTCGAAATAGAGTGGAGTTGTTCCTCCGCAACGAGTAAGTCTGCACTCTATTCTGATTGGTATCGCTGCTGATTTCTTTTTCTTCTACTCTTTTTACTGCATACATCTGGTTAATTAAGTCCTTGATTGATTCATTCGCTTCATTTGTTCTATTCTGATTACACATTTGTTCTCGTTTGCACTCAGCTCTAGTGTTTGAAGTTGCTGGTTGTTTGTGGAGCACAGGTGGTAATAAGTGCTGCATTATTTTATAATCAGTGGTTCTTTCTGATTGTTGTAAAGCTAAACTAATACGCATCGTTTTTAGTTTTCACACACTAGATTTATTCTTCTTAAGGAATCACCTTTTTCTGAAAGACTTCAAGGTCACAAAACTCTGAATATGTGTAACTCCAAACTACTACAAAACTAGCACTGGCTCACCAAAAAAAGTAACTCCATACGGTTACGTTTCATTAAAAAAGTAGCACTAATTAATGTGTAAAGCTACAGCCTAGTCCCTACCTTGAAGGTGCATTTTGATAATAGTAAGAAAAGTAACTCCAAACTATTACAACTTTGTTTATTATCATTACATTACTGAAAACCCTTCAAACTATTACTACTTTGTCTATCGTCATTACATTACTGAAAACCGAAAAAAATAATGCTATAACTATGAAAAATACTATCTTCATATAACCATCATTCGTCGTATAATGCTTAGCCAATCTTGTCTTTTGTATCTCCTCGAGCTTATTCAACAGTCTTGCATTTTGATTCTGCAATTCAAGCAGCATAGATTCGATATCACCAGCGGAAGAAGAAGCTCTTGATGAGGCATGGATTGGTGAATCATGGACTGGTGGGTAGACGTCTTTCCACCATACGAAAAATTTGCACGTATTATTGGCACAATTGAAATACGGCTTCTCGTAGTTTCTAACATTACGGGTAACATGCAATTGTGCACTCAAATTGCAGTGGCATTTCACATCCCTCGTAGGGGTTGAGTTGAAATTGTGCCCAATAGAGGACAACATTCTGCATGGAAAATCAAACAGAAACACAAACTTAAGTGTATCACAACAAATGAGCTCAGATTGGTCCTTATGACCATCATCATAGCTTCGTAAGTAGGTTATAATTCTTTACATGTTGTATTTATGGAGCAACCCTATCATTTACCGCTTCAACGCATTCAAGTGGAGCAATTACATGAAGAGTTGTTTCTACACAGATAAGTACACATCAAGTCATAACCACGCATAAAAGGCCATTCAGCAAAATAACATCATTGATAAACATATATAGAACTTGCAGACATAACCAATAGTTGCTACATATAATAGAAGATATTCCATATCATAGAAACAGGTAACAGATGCACATTTTATTTCAGCCAGACAAAAAGCACTGAACAACAAATGTTCTAGTAAGCAGCAGATGTTCCAGGTAGCCCGTAGATACAACAGGTTTTGGTAAGTTTCCCAAACATTTTTTTGTACCCATAAATAGATACCATAATTCAGAATGTGAATACGACAGAGGAAGAGAGGTGACCATCAAAGCCAAACAACAAAGCAATGAGGTCAGTCTGATAAACGGGACATAATCGCAAGGGAAATTTCCCTAATTCTAGAACCCTAAATCCAGGATCAAAGACAGGCGAGAGAAATTTCCCCAAATTCATTCATGACGTGAATAAACCAGATAAACGGGACAGAATCGCGCAAGAACCCTAAATCACAGACGAGGGAAATCAGCTGAAGATTCTTTACCACATTCAATATGTGAATGAACCAGATGAAGTGGATTGAAAACCAACACTAAACAACCAGCCAACAAACGGGACAAAATCGTGACGGTGGTGACTTCAAATTCCAGAACCCTAAATCGAGTACAGAGTAGAGAAGCAATACTAGGGATTCAATAGCAAAAAAAGGAAGCAATTTTTGAACCCTTGATTGAAGACAAAATAGAGCGGCGATACCTAGCTCGAGAATCATTGCAAGAGGCAGGCAATATACTTATCGAGTTTGTGAAATAAATTAGGCGCTGCACTCGGGAAGGAAGGTACACTGAGTGTGTGTACAGAGGCAGAGGCTGGCAAAAGCGGCACTATTCTCACCGGTACCTTCCTTGTGAATGGCGTGGATGCGTCGATCCTGTTTGACTCTGGGGCCTCACATACATTTGTCTCACTCTCATTTGCGAGGAGACTGGGGTTAGACGGGGAGGAGATGCCTGACTTCCTAGTCACTCTCCCGTCTAAGGAGCGGATCAGATGCACCGTTATTTCCGAGATGCCACCGTTAGAATTAAGAATGAAGAGTTCCCAATAGACATGATAGAGTTCGAGGGACTCAGATTTGATGTGATTGTGGGGATGAACTGGTTAGAGCGGCACAAGGGCCGAATCATATGTGCCGAGCATCGTCTGCTTCTTCGGAGTCCGTCTGGGGTTGCCATTTCATACCGCCAGAGGCCCAGGGAGCCTTCGACACAGATCATCTCCGCCATGGCCATGTATCATGAGATCAGAAGAAAGAATGATGTATACCTCTGCTATGTCCAGGACATAGAGAGAGACCCTGAGTTTAGCCCAGATGTGCCGGTTGTGTCGGAGTTTCCTGATGTCTTTCCTAAGGAGCTCCCAGGCATGCCGCCTACACGGGCAGTTGAGTTTGATTGACTTGGTGCCGGGCACCGGACCGATAGCGAAGGCGCCCTACCGTATGGCTCAGCTGAGATGACAGAGCTCAAAGAGCAGCTGAGGGACCTACTTGACAAGGGATTTATCCGCCCTAGCGTTTCACCATGGGGAGCACCAGTCCTTTTTGTGAAGAAAAAGGATGGTAGTCTCCGCCTCTGCATCGATTACAGAGAGCTGAATGCTGTGACGGTGAAGAACCGTTACCCATTGCCACGTATCGATGATTTGTTTGATCAGCTGAGAGGTGCATCTGTGTTCTCTAAGATCGATCTGCGATCAGGTTACCATCAGATTGCTATCAGGGACAGTGACATTGAGAAGACCGCATTCCGAACCAGATATGGACACTATGAATTCACGGTCATGCCGTTTGGGTTATCTAATGCACCGGCAAAGTTTATGGACTTGATGAATCGTTTGTTTCGAGAGCAGTTGGATAAGTCAGTAGTTGTCTTCATCGATGATATTCTTATCTATTCTAAGTCCAAGGTTGAGCATGAAAATCACCTGAGGAGTGTATTGCAGACATTGAGAGAGAACCAGCTTTATGCGAAGTTCTCGAAGTGTGAATTTTGGTTGGACCAAGTCTCTTTTCTTGGTCATGTTATTTCTGGCCGGGATCGCTGTGGATCCGGCCAAGATTGATGCTGTGCGCACCTGGCCTAGACCGAAGACGGTTACCGACATCCGGAGCTTCCTCGGTCTGGCAGGTTATTATCGGAGGTTTGTGAAGAATTTTTCTAGTGTTTCGAAACCGTTGACATCCTTAATGAAGAAGGATGCACCGTTTGAGTGGACAGTTGACTATGAGAGCTCATTCCAGAGTCTCAAGGATGCATTGACTTCTGCACCAGTTCTTACTATACCAGAGGGTACTGATGGTTTTGAGGTGTACTGTGATGCGTCGGGTAAAGGAATGGGTTGTGTTTTGATGCAACACGGGAAGGTTGTGGCCTACGCCTCCCGACAGTTGAAGCGACATGAAGAAAATTATCCTACACATGATTTAGAATTGGGTGCCATTGTCTTCGCCTTGAAGATATGGCGACACCATTTGTATGGAGTGAATGTGATGATTTATTCAGATCACCAGAGTTTGAAATACCTGTTCACTCAGAAGGAGTTGAACATGAGGCAAAGAAGATGGGTTGAATTTCTTACTGATTACGATATTAACCTTCAGTACAAGGAAGGTAAAGCAAACATTGTAGCTGATGCATTGAGTCGCCGAGCACACTCTCTCCATTCGCTAATCTCTCACTCTAGCTTGGTTGATGAGGTGCGGAGTGCTCAGATGTCCGATCAGTACATGCAAGAGATCAGACAGAAGCTGATTAACGGCACATTCGAGAGCCAAAAGTATGATTTCCGACTTCATGATGATGACTTGATCAGGCTGAATGGCCGACTTTGTATTCCACGAAGTAGCGTTGAGCTGAAGGAGCGCATACTGAGTGAATCACACTGTTCTTCTACTTCTATTCACTCCGGAGCTTCAAAGATGTACAAGAGTATGAAGAGATATTTCTGGTGGACCGGTATGAAGAAAGATGTGACAGACTATGTTGTTAGGTGTCTCACTTGCCAGAAGGTCAAGTTTGAGCACCGTTGTCCTGGTGGTATGGTACAGCCGATGCCTGTTCCTGAGTGGAAGTTCCATGATATTTCCATGGACTTCGTTGTTGGGTTTCCGCCTACTCGGGGAGGCTTGAACATGATATGGGTAGTTGTTGACCGACTGACCAAGGTGGCCCGATTCATCCCGATGAAGGACACTTGGAAAGTGGCGAAGCTAGCAGAGCTCTTCGACCGTGAGATTGTACGGCATCATGGGGTACCGAAAACTATCGTGTCTGATAGGGATACCAGATTCCTCTCGAGGTATTGGAGATCTACACGGGAAGCGCTTGGTACCGAGCTGAAGCTGAGTACAGCGTTCCATCCTCAGACAGATGGCCAGAGTGAGCGCACCATACAGACGCTTGAGGATATGTTACGTGCATGTGCACTTGACTTTCAGACCAGCTGGATTGATAAGTTACATCTGATCGAATTTAGCTACAACAACAGTTACCATGCATCGATCAAGATGTCTCCCTTCCAGGCTTTGTACGGTAGACCATGCCGCACGCCATTATGTTGGGATGAGTCGAGTGAGACGGTCATTATAGGACCTGAGTATTTAGAGCAAGTACAAGCAGAAGTACATCAGATCCGGGCTAACATGAAAGCAGCTCAGGATAGACAGAAATCATACGCCGATGTGCGCAGACGCGACCTGGAGTTCGCCGTGGGCGATCAGGTATTTCTCAGAGTATCTCCCATGAAGGGTGTGTTCCGTTTTGGCCAGAAAGGCAAGTTGAGCCCGAAATATGTGGGGCCTTATGTGGTGACGGAGCGGATAGGCCCGGTAGCTTACAGGCTTGATTTACCTGCTGAGCTGGGCAAGGTACATGATGTATTTCATGTGTCCCAGTTGAAGAAATATATGCCTCATCCGTCTCATGTACTTCAGCCCGAGAGGCTAACACTAGAGCCGACCATGCGATCAGTGGAGACTCCCGTACGGATCCTGGACACCAAGACTCGAGACACTCGCCATAAGTCGATGAGATTGGTGAAGGTTCTCTGGTCTAACCAGGAAGTCGAGGAGGCCACTTGGGAGCTGGAAGAGAAAATGAGGGCGAAGTACCCGTCGCTGTTTACTTCTTAGTATTTGTATGTATAGGGTACGGGGCGTACCCCTATTTAAGGGGGGTAGAGCCGTTTCGGTTATGTATGTACGGCATGTATTGAAGTACATGTCCACGTTGTTATGTTATAGACCTTTGAGTCTAAGTGATGTTATGTTACCGGGACCTTGAGTCCGATGTGATGTAAAGAATGTTTGTGAGTTGTTATGGAAGCGTTGTTTCAGAAGTAATCCCCGTGTTCTAATATTTAAGATGCGTGGGAAGTGTGAACTTTGGGGACAAAGTTCTTTTAAGGGGGGTAGATTGAAATACCCCAAACCTTAATATGATTAGTTAATTACATAATTATTATATTTTAAGGCTTATTTTAGTCACTAAGAACATGTGGGGGAGAAATTCCCGAAGTAAACGGATCCAAATAATGGATTGAAAGCACAAACGAGGCTTTAAAACACATTTTTCGGGAAAACCGAAAAACGTGACTTTAAACGTTTAAAACGAACTTGTATAAATTTTAGTTGATTTTATAACTATAATTATATACTGATTTAAGTCTAAGAATTTTTAGAATCAAAAAAAATATATATATATACACATATATCCCGGAAACCAGACCCGGACTGTTAGAACTGACAGTTCGGGAAATTAACGGGTGTTATCTGCTAATGACCAAGTGCCACTCTCTCACATTGTAAAAAAACAAAAATCGGACTTTTCTTCCCTCTCTCTTGTGTCTCACGTGAAGGAAGCCCCCTCTCCATCCTATTAATTCTATTTACTCACTAAAATATAAAACAATAAAATACAACTCACTTTATTCTCTCTCTCACACTCTCTCTCTCCCTCATTCTCTTCATCACCGATCTCCCCCTCTCCCAGCTCTCTCTCTCTCTCTGTTCTTTGTGCCCAACCATGGCGATTTGCAAGCCAAAGAACAACCCCAACTTCACCTCTTTGTAACTTCATCATCCTAGCTCCGAATCAAATAATTTTTACACCAAAATACTCCTCTCATCTTGGGGATTATTTTGCACCTTTTAGAATCTCAAAACTCCATACTTCATCTCCATGGGTGTACCACATTTTGAAGAGAAAACTTCATATTCTTGAAGCCAATCATCTTCTGGTTGTTCTAAGGTAAGAAATAACTCGAAAATCTATTCATTCCCCCATTTTTAGGGTGACCGATTTTAATGTGTGCTAAGCACCATTGTTTCTCTTCATTCAAGCTTGTTAAACCTTCAAGAGGCGTTGGAGCTAGCCCTAAGTCCATTGCCAAACACTTCACTTTGAAGTAGAAGGTAATTCCCTCCAATGTGTTGCAAGTAATATCTAAATTCTAGGGTTAATGAAATGGTGCTCATAAACCCTAAATACTCATTGTGATTATCTTGGCATGGTCATTAGTGTAGCAATAAATCCCGTTGATAACCGGTTGTGGAACAAGAAGTAAAGAGAAGGGGAAAGGTTGGAAAGAAAACCAAAGGTAATTGACTTACCTTCAACTAATGTGTGAGCTATGAATGTGTTTTGTGTTGGTGCAAATATAAATGCTGAGTGTAATGCAGGTGTTGCTAATAATATGAGGAAATTCAGTGTTTAGTTTGATGTTGTTAAGAGCCAAATTTTAAGGGTTATGTGCATTGTGGTGTTGTTGTCAAAATTATGGGATTTGTGCACAAATTAGTGTTTTGGAATGAGTTGATGTCAAGTGTTTTGGTGGGCTAAATAATGTGGGGGAAACATGTAATAACCATGGGGAGATCATGCCAAAAATTGTATATGGTTTGGGTGCTTTCTGTGTTGAAATCGCCACTGTTATATGAACCTTCAGGCACGTCCGAACTTCCGTCCGGACTTGGAAGTTTGGACATGCCTCGTTGCGTAAAATTTTTTTGGAGTTTTAAGTGTGTCCGGACTTCCGTCCGACCTTTGAAGTTCGGACGCTTGAAAGAATTTTCCCAGATTTTGCCTCGACTTGTGTCCGACCTTTGATGTCCGGACACAAGTTCGGACACTTGAAAGAATTTTCTCAGACTTTCGCTTCGGCTTGTGTCCGACCTTTGATGTCTGGACACAAGTTCGGAAGCATGAAAAATTTTCCCAGATTTTGCCTCGACTTGTGTCCGACCTTTGATGTCCGTACACAAGTTCGGACGCATGAAAAATTTTCCCAGATTTTGCTTCGACTTGTGTCTGAACTTTAATGTCCGGACACAAGTTCAGACAATCGCCTGTTTTCATCTTCTAAGTCTCAGCTTGTGTCCGAACGTTGATGTCCGGACACAAGTTCGGACATGTCACTGTTTTGGTCATAATTTGCTCGTTTGAGCCCCGTTTTGACTTCCGTTTGCGGGAGTTGTTTAGGACAGGTTAGGTGGGTTATAATGACAACTAAAAGGATGGGAAGTCATAAAAAAATGCGAAAGTAAGATAAATTAGATAATGCAACGTAGCAAATTAGTGAAGGTCTAGTATATTAATTAACCGACGTTACTAAATGTGTATAGGATTCTCCAACGGTGGAAACCAATCACAGCAAGGACCAAGGTATGGTTTTCTTGCAGCCTGTTGCCTACCGGTTTACACCGGCTTGTGTGTTGTTTGTTTTTCTGTGTGTTTACAACCTTGTAAGATTAAATCATGAAACGAGTTTACAGTTCTTGTTATTAATGTGACGTGTGCGTACCGATACCGGTAACCTCGAATGCGTGCTAACTGTTAATTAACCAAAGCTAGGAACGTAAGAGAACGGTATCCGGTAATAACGTTCCCAACCTAAGGAACGCCCTAACCCGGCTATGTGTGTTTGGTTGTGGTTTGTGTTGCTGATTTATGTCTTGCTTCCCTTGTATGTCTAACTGGACTTAAACACTTATTTGTGAGAGATTGTGTTAAGTTCCCACTGTGGGACTTCTAACAAGTGCTAACCGGGGAGTGAGGAATCCGGTCGTTCCGGTCACACGTGTATGTGTGGGGGTCGATATCTGAATCAGATTCGGCTCTCTCCCTATGTTAGGGTTGTTTTCCTTTTTGAACTTCAACCTCCCACTAGCTTAGCCAAAGCTTACCTACCTGACTTCCACTCGGGCTAGGGGGGAAATTATGTGTTGATGTGCTCGGGTCACTATACCCGTCTCATCTTTTAAGTTAAGTTATTCATTTGAGTAACAAAACAGTAATGTGATTTGTGTTAAGCTTAATATGAGGATGAAGTCATTCTCTAGGCTTACAAGTTGACTAACTATGTTGGTTGGTTCCTAAAGTGAATTGTTTTCATTATGTATGTGTTGTTATTGTTCTGCAATAAATCTTGTTAAGTATATGCCTGTTGTATGCATGTTAAAATCAACGCCATGTTATCATGACAAATAGTTGCGTGTATCCCGGTAGTCAGCGGGCTGCACGTTAACCATGCCAGCAAAAGGTTGCTGACCCCCTTTGGGGGCTATGTTTATTTGTAGGATGAGGATCGAGGAAGCAGAATGGCTTTAGATCCTAGATTGTTGATACTTTTGTTATTTTGGATGTTGAACCCGAGTAGTGCCTATACACTCGAGGTCGTATATTTTTGGTAGATGTGGATCTAGTTGGTGATTTTTGCACAGTTACACTCGGTATATGGTGATTCTTTTGGATAGGTGATTTTTGAAAGGTTGTAATTATGCTCAGGATTCTCGTAATCAGACCGATACATTGTATGTAACAGCCTTGTTAGCCACGTGGGTGGCTAACGGCGTGTAACACCACCCCTTTTGGTATATGGTTAAGTTATTATTTCCGCTGCGATTGTTGATTAAGTGTGAAGGTTACGGTTGGGGTGTTACAGGGAAATAGGCCCTTCAATCATTTGCTCGTGAACGCTTCGAGGGAAGAAATATGGGATCTTCGTTGGCCAGAAAAGAATCACAAGAACAAGAAGGTAGAGTCTTGCTCTGCTCCCCCTCTAATAGGTTTGCCCAGGGCAAGGGGAAAAAGGTTACAAGGCTGGTTGGGGGGTCATACGGCGTTAAGGAAAGCTCGATCTTATTCTAGTGTTTGATTTCATCAACAAGCTAGTTATGATCTTCAAATTTCTTTTTGATCTAAGTCTTATGTAATTATGACGTTGTTATCGTTCTCTTATGTTCTGTTTAATTCGTGTGTCTTGTCCAGGATTCTCATGTCGATCTGGCTTGTAAGTCAAGGCACTTTTGTTTTTTGGTCACATGATAATCATTATCCATGGTTCAGGGTAAAGTAGGTTCCAGGAAGAACTTAGTTGATCATCCTCTATTTGTCAATGTCTGTTTATTGTTGTAGTGTAGGTGATGGTAGTCTTTGGTTAGGTTTGCACGTTGCCCAAATCTACTCATGCTCACTTCCTTTTGAGATGAGCTTGTGGATAGTAGAGGCCACTAGGGCTATATATGGTTGTGCAAGGTTGTCTAATCTTTTGTTTTTTAGTGTAGTCTACCCTCATTTTGAGCTTTTTGTTTTCCAGGATTGTTTTTGAATTCTGATATGTTTGACTCCAGACATACCAACTTTTGTAGAGTATATTTATTATAAATATGAAAATCATTACCCTTCCATGAATAAAAAATATTTTACGCTAGCAAGTTAGTTTATTAACTAACAGTTGCAGTTGCAATACAGCGAATATAATAAGATATAAAGAACACATTTATCATTACAAGATAGAGCACAATAAAACATGTGGTATGATAATATTATTTCATGGATCGATGTTTTATTTAAATGATATAGATACAATAATTCCATGCTTGTCTTGCACACGTACACATAAGTAGATATATGATTTAACCACAACCCAAGGGAAGGTATTAGCTATATATTTATTAGGTAAATATACCTAACATCTCAGTAATTAACCTTCTTATTCTTATTATAATAATACTGATTGGGTTGTTATTTTATGCTGGCGGTTCAACAAAATAAGCACTGGCAGACTCTCCTGTGATGGCGCACAACACATCTGTATCTACGGTGCCAACGGAAGCATCTTCTGCGGCAGCTTAAAGGTGATATACATCTTCCAATAGTTCTCCAAAAGCAAGCTTCTGGGTCACTCTCTTCAACAGTAGCTACATACACAAAGATTATAATTAGCTTGAGGCAAAGAGCATTAAATGACAGAAACGTAAATAATTTGTTCAATTATGTATAACCTTCAGGATCATTGCTTTCAACCATTGCTTCCTCCTCAGTGTCAATTGCTGCATGCAACATATATAACTATATATTAAAAGTCTGAGTCAATTCAAAATTAAAAAGACATCATTAAATTATTATGATAAATAGATGTATAGATTCATATATATAATATATCACACACATGCATTCAGATTAACAAACAGTCTATAGTAGGTGAATTAAAAAATATTCAAACTCAAGCGTCCATATACCAGTGGTTCGGTGGGCAAGGACGAGGAAGAGGAGGGTGACTCCCAGGAGGTACACAAGCTTTCCACCCTTAGCCATTTTAGCTCTTTTCTCTCACGTACGCCAAAATTTAAGTTCCAGGTAAATTATAAGTTTACTCTTGTAAACTCTATTTGTTTGTGCAATGAATTGTATGGAACCGGCCCAGATATTTATAGTGAAAACTTTCATCACCAATAACGTACGTGCATGAGTTAGTATGTCATTTTCAAGGTAATTAAACAATCTACCGAGGCTTGAATTTTGAACACAAATCAAGAGAAATAAAAAAAGAGTGCCGTCACAATTGAACATCTCGGAGAATTGCGTCACTATGTTTTACTGGATCATACTGCCCGGGCATGCAGAGATAATAACGTGAATAAGCAACAAGACACCGATTTCCAGATGGATATCTTTAATAAGTCTATAACTAATGATTAAGGCTCCATTTTTTTTAAGGGTAAAGTAAGCTTCATTTGATGAAAAACTAAACCAAGTACAACCTGAAAAGAGATTCTAAACTAATTACATCAAAACTGCCGAGACACCACCATTATTACCAAGGAGCTCAAAAGCAACCAAGAATTCTAAAATTCTTCCTAGTTATAGGGACATGAAATTTACCCCATCTAATCTTTAGTTCCCGTATGATATTTACAATACAAGCATTACCACTAGGCTGTGACCCCGAGAAGATTACTTCATTTCTCATCTTCCAAATGTGGTAAACCACCATCCCAACTGCTGAAGCTCTCATCTTGTAAATCACATTGTTTTTGCACTTCGAATTCCAGAGGCATGACATGCAGTCAGAGAATGCACAAGGTAGATTGCATCGCAACCAGTCATGTAAAACAGCAGTGAATATGCTTCGACTTTGGGCACATTCAAAGAAAAGATGATTCCTAGTTTCAGCCAAACCACACAGCACACATTTACCATCAATACTTTGTATCCACTTACTGATTCTATCCTTAGTAGCTAACCTATTATGACAGGCCAACCACCAAGTGAAAGAGGCATGTGGAGTACAAAAATTATTCCAAATGACTTTATCCCAATCCCCAATCACAATGCCAGGATGGATGATCTCAAAAATTTTACCAACAGAAAACTTACCAAGCACAGCAAATTGCAACAACCGAGAAGATAGATTCCTCTCCACAATCTCATCTCTCAGCTTAATACAACATCTCCACCAATATGCATGACTGCCTTTAATTCGAACACTCCAGAGATCCGCTTTCTCTAAAATATAGGCCTTACACCACCTAACTAGAGCAGAGGAGATACTTCTGTTGCAATTCAAACTGAGAAGGACATTAATCATGGACGCTATGTTACAGGCCAATACTTCCTTGATTCCCAGCCCACCATCACCTTTAGGTCTGCACACATTCTCCCAAGCAACTAGTGCTTTCCTACCTGAAATACCACCACACTAGAGGAAATTCCTGCATCTTTTGACAATCATCTGAATTATGTTTTTTTGGAAACAGAAACACATTAGACCAGAATCTTTGAAGCCCAATTAATGTACTATGCACCAATTGGAGTCTTCCTGCATAGCTTAACTTTCTGGTTGCCCAATGGAAAATCTTGGACGTAATCTTATTTATGAGGGGAGCATAGTCCTCACAGGTAAGTTTTTGAGCAGACAAAGGCACCCCAAGATACTTAACAGGGAGAGAACCCTCCTCAAACTCCAACACCCTCAGAATTCTCCCTTTCTCCTCCTCAGAGACACCACCAAAGAACACTTGACATTTCTGATTACTAATGAGCAAACCAGACATACCAGAAAATCTGTCCAAAGTGTTCTTGATAATTTGAACTGACCCAACACCACCTCTACAAAATATCAGCAAGTCATCAGCGAAGCAAAGATGATTAAGCCCAATCTTCCCACATTTAGGATGGAAATTAAAATTGTGATTCTCTTTTGCCATCGAGAGCATTCTACCGAGGTATTCCATACACATAACAAATAACAAAGGGGAGAGGGAGTCTCCCTGTCTGAGACCTCTCTCACCCTTAAAAAATCCATGAGATTTACCATTGATCAGAATAGAATAATAAGGAGTGGAAACACAGACCATAATCCACTTGATCACCTTTTCATGGAACCCAAATCCAGAGAGAACTTCTTCTAAAAACTCCCAACTAACACTGTCATACACTTTATGAATGTCCACTTTAAAAGCACATCTGGGAGAGACATTCTTCCTTCTATAACCCTAAATCACTTCTTGACAAAGAAGGACATTATGGGCTAAACTCCTACCAGAAACAAATGCACCCTGGCAATCATTTATAATATCTGATAACACCTCCTTAACTCTAGCTGTGATAATCTTGGAAATTATCTTGTATAAAACATTACAACAAGCTATTGGCCTTAGATCCTTAACCACAGTAGGATTAGGGACTTTAGGCACCAAGGAGATAATGTCTAACAGCCTTCTTTATATCAGCCCCTAGGATGTGCCAAACAGACTTATAGAAAAAAGAGTTAAACCCATCAGGACCCGGTGCTTTGGTATTCTTAATGGAATTCAAAGCTTCCAAAATCTCCTTATCAGAAATAGCACACAACAGCCTCCTGTTACCCTCTACGGGGACTGAATTCCCTTTCAAAAACACAATAGGATCACACATCTCACTCCTCATCACCTTCTTACCTAGCAGATCTTTAAAGAACTCCACAATATGAGCAGCTATATCATCATCCTTACATAGTTTCATACCTTGCTTATTCACCATAACATGTATCTTCGAGGATTGTTACCTAGCATTCATCATTCTGAAAAAATAGGCACTGGGCTCATCACCCAGCTGAATCCAGTCAATCTTAGCATGTTGGTCCATCTGAGAGTACAATAGGTTGACATTAGTATTATACTCTTTAATAATGCTATTTTCCTTCTCTATAATCCTCTTATCAAAAGGGGATGATTCAAGCAGTTTCTGAACAGAGTGCAACTCCTCTCTACACAACTCCACTTTCTTCCTGATGTTACAAAACTTTGTCTTATTAAGCCCTCTAAGCTTGGCTTTTAACAATTTCATCTTTTGGCATATACTGAACATAGGGCAACCCCTTATCCTCGCCCTCCAACACTCTCTGACCATATCAAAATAGATCTCATCAGATACCCAAATATTCCTGAATCTAAAGATACTATGCCTCATAGTTTCCTCCATATCGATCCTGACTAAAGCAGGAGAATGATCCGATATGTCAGGAGCACAGAAATCCACATAAGAATCAGGAAAAGAAGAAAACCACTTATCATTTACAAGCATCCTATCCAACTTACAATAAATCCGAGACTTTGGGTCACTAACATGCTTATTAGACCACGTGAAGAACATGCCAGAAGATTTCAAGTCATGAACATCCACATCCTCAACACAACTTGAGAACTGATCATCCACCTCCATAGACACAGACCCATACCCAACTTTCTCACCACTGTTCAAAAGGCAGTTGAAGTCACCTAGCAGGACCCACGGATCATGCACTCTTTTCATCCTCCTAATATCCTCCCACAACCCATCCCTTTCAGCTTTTTGATTCGCTGCATAAACAATAGTGAGGTAAAAATCCACAACCTTATTCTCAGAAGACACTCCACAGTGGATAGCATGATTAGAAATCCCCAGACAATTCACATCCCAGACACTATTGTCCCAAATCAAAAGAATTCGACAATTTTTATCCAAATCAACATTGGATAGGCAACACCATCTCTTGTCAAACCAACTAACCACATTATCAAATTTATTCCCCCTAACACGAGTCTCTAAAATAGCAAACAAACTAACATTATTCTCCAAAGCAAACTTCTCCACAGCTGCTCTCTAATTAAGGGTGTTCAACCCCCTCATATTCCACGAAGCAAACTGAAACTTACCCATTCGGTGGTAGCTTGGAAGTACTTGCACCATCCCCCTTAGCACCAAGCAATCTCCCTTTATCAATCGGAAGAGCAGGAGAAAATCTATGGTTTTCCTACCTTCCACTGTAATCCACTCTCCATGTTCCTCATTCACCTTCAATAGGTCAGAGGCAACCAAAGATGCATCTCTACTAGCTACCAGATTGACATCAGGCACAGCCTTTTCCACAACCACTGAATGCTTATTAACATTTATCTCCTCACAGTCCCCTGGCTTTTCACAAGAAACATCAACTATAATATTCTTCTTCTGACAATGAACCCTCGAATGCCCAAATCTTTTACATCTCTCACAGTACCAGGGCTTCCACTCATAAATGATCTTCTGGACGAATTTATTCCCATCTCCATCTTCAAGTATGATCTCCCCTTTAGGTTTCGAGCGAGCATCAATCTCAACGAGAATATGGGCAAATCTCATCTTCTCTTTGTTCGCAGTGAGCTACTCAGCTAAGATAGGCTTACCAAGTTTACTCACTATTTTCCCCAGCATATGCGGCGACCAGAACTACAGATCCAAATTTAGGAGTTTAACCCAGACTGGCGTCGAGACCAAATTTGCCAGATCCAGTTTGAAACCAGGTTTTCATTCCCTCAATATCAATGGATGATTACCCCTAATAAACCATGGACCAGACTCCAGGATCTGAAACATCCCTTCTTGGCTATCAAATCTAAAGATAAAAACCCCCGCATCGTTCAGATAGATCTTCAGTAAAGCTATTTTGCTCCAACACGATTGGACAAAGTTTTTCATAGTAGTAAAAAGAGCATCTCACGCCCAGAAATGCTTCAACCAGCTAAAACTACCAATATTCATATTCCGACCTGACCTCACTATGATTGAATTTCAGAATCGGGGATGCATCCTCGTGAAAATCCTCTAATCGCATACAATGCTCTTTCTCCCTATTATTCGCAACTACTTCACTCCACATTCTCTGAACTTGCGGGACCTTTTTCACACCAATCGTGGTCCCTTCTTGAACAGATCTCTACAAATCCTCGAATCCATTCATACCACGGTCTTCAGCCATAAAATCCTCATCAATCGTAACCAATTCATCCTTCTTTTTGCTATCGAAATTGAGCGCCTTCTTTCGAGCGCGCAATGAAACTACCGGTATAGGTTGATTCACAGGAGTAACAGCCGGAGCTACTAGCAATGGCACCGAAATCTTAGGCTTGTGTAACACCCCATCTCAATCCAAATGTGGTCTCGCAACTTAACAACATATATATAAATGTCACAGCGAATTCAATACACTCCAGGACCTTGCCACGGTCTGAATGACAGAATATACCGAACATTAGTACACACAAATCTTAACCAAATACATATCCTTCTTACAATCCCCTCACATCCTATACATTTTACTAACTCAAATTGCCATACGAGTGTACATGCACAACCCGTAGGCCACACTTAACCCGTAACGCTTGTACCCCTTCTGACTCTCGCGACGGCCGCCTCCTGACGTTCACCTGTGTAGTAAAAACAGCCCCCAAAGGGGGTCAGCACGAATGCTGGTACGATCCTCTCATGGCCCCCAAGCTAACGTGGCAATGACGACTAATTGTCGATAGCATGGAGGTTGATTAGATGCACAACATAATAGAAAGTGCAGTAAACAACAATCCAAATATGAACAATCAAAGTTCAAACACAATGAACGACTTAAATGCGTTCCCTTAATTAGAGAGTTAATTATTTAACTCCTTAAGTTATGTTTCCTCTTAATCTTAGTCCATCCTTATCTTACCTCAATCTTAGTCTTAGAAAACAACCATCCTTTAAAAAGGAATGGATGTAGCTTATCTTGGTCTTATAATACAAACCATCCTTTAAAAAGGAGTGGTTGCAACTTATCTCAACCTTATCTTATATTTGCCAACCGTTCCCTCATTAGAACTGGTTAGCCCTTAGTTCGTTGTTTATTTTCGTAGGGCTTGGTTAACCCTAGCCAGCAGCAGGTCACTTACCGGCAATAAACAACATTCTTAAATTTTTGGCGATGTAGGCTAGATCCCCCCACGCCATCCTTAATGTGCCTCCCACCTCAAACAGAAGTCCGGGTGGCCGGGTCGGTTTGTCGACTCTAGGCGACGAGTCTGAAGACAAGTCATATTTGGAAGTCGGAATTTGATAAGGATACCGACCTCCCCCAATACACATGTGCCGGTACCATTCCGGATTCCTCACTCCCCCCAAGTTAAAGTTAGTAGTAGTCTAAATGCGACGTTTGTTTGTTTAACCTCTTTCGGTTATTAGCAAACTAATATTAGGGAGTGTTCCTTATTCTCACACAATACTTACTAAACACTAGTTAGTAAGGTCTCACGGTAAGTTGTGTTAGTTTTCAAACATCACACAACAATACAATCAACATGATATTCCGGTTGCATGCTTTATCTTGTTTAGTGAGCACACAAAAACAAATAGCACACAAGCCGAGGGACACCTCATTAGCAAGCAGGTCACAAGAAGAACTACACCGTTCACCGTTGGTCGTTCGGTTGCTTACTCTCTTTCGGAGTCCAAATACTCAAGCCCTAAAACATTCATTCAGTTTTAGGTTGTTAATCACTTAACTTAATTCAACTTATTTAACTTACTTAACCCATAATGATCCCCACCTAACACCTCTTAAGTTTTACAACTTAATCTTACAACTTAACCTTAAACTTTTAAGTTTATACTTATCTTAATCTCTTAGGTCTTTATACCTCTATTCATCATTGCCCTCCTAATGGGGTACCATTAATACCACTAAACTTCCTTAGGGTTTCTCTCTTTTTTTTTCATCTTTAGGGTCGACCGACCTTACCGACCAACCTTACCCAAGGTCAGTCCATTCCAGAACTTATTACCGTTTGAAAATTTTACCCTGACCGACCATGCAAGTCCGGTCCCCAAGGTCGGTCCATTCCTGAGAGTTTCCCCGTGGGATATTTAGGCCCGACCGACCTTGTCAAGGTCGGTTCCAAGTTCGGTCCATTCCAGAGACTCAATTCGTACACAAATACAAGCCTGACCGAACTTGTAAGTCTGGACCCAAGTTCGGTCGATTCCAGAAACTCTTTCCGGTAGTGTAAACTAAGCTCGACCGACCTTGCAGGTCCGGTCCCTAAGGTCGGTCGGCTCTAGAATCTTGTTTCTATATTCCCATTTGACTCCAAGCTTCTCCACAAGTTCCCCCATGTGTCCTAATACCATTTAGGCACTTAAACTCACCTTAGAACTTCCACCAAACTCTTCAAAACAACTTCCAAAGATCTTCTTAAACATTTACTAAATTCTTACAAACACTCCTAACACTTATCATATAATTCCTTACATTTCCAACTTGTAACCTTACCAAAACTTCAACCAACCCAAGTGTTCCCTCCTTAACAGTTTGAGCACTTCATAAACATTATTTTCCATCTTCAATTCATTTACCAAAACTTCCTCAAGTCATCTTACATATCCATGCATAAATTCCTCTCTTTTCCATTTGTTACTCATCATTCCTAAACTCTTGAACATACCTAAACATTTCTTCCCATCCTCTTAGCACCTTAACCTTGTTCTTCTTTACCTTGACCTTCCTACACCCTCCTTAGACATCTACATTTCTTTTACTCAATTACTTACAATTCTCATGATCTTACACTCTTATACATTCCTAGTCAATCTACAACATTCTCCTTCAATCTTACTAATTACATAAATTTCCCAAAACTCTCATTGTTATATCCCCTAGTTCATAACTAAATCACCTTAAAGCATTATACATCCTTTCCTTCAAATTTTTCACAAGTCTTACCATTCCTCTTACCATGACTTTGGTGTGTTCAAAACACCCACCAATCCTCTAATTTTTCCTAGACAACTCTAGGTCATTCTCATCCTCAAGAACTCCTTAGTTAACTCATTTCCACTCAAATTCCTCTTAATGACCCCAAGTGAATCCTAGGGCATCTTAACTCACCACTACCACTTAAACACTTTGTTTTCTACTCAAATTTCGCCATAGCTTCTCTAGTACATTATCATGCCCAAATGCATTGTTTTTCCTCATTCAACCATCTCACACACATCAAGTTCTTTCTCATCATATTTTATCACCCAAACCAACTCATTCACAACAAACTCAATATATTGTAATAATCTTAAATTGCATAGCACTAAGGCTCTTAAATGACATGGCTCTTAGGCCCTTAAATAACTTAAACTTAAACACTGAATTTCCCACATATAAAATATTTCAACCTGCAAATACACCCATCAATCTCATAGTAGTTATAATACTCTTAAAATCCATCTTAAACTTATATTACTAACTCATTCCCATTGGCTCCTTAGTCACAAGTTCACAAGCTTGTTTAAATTCTTTTTCCTAGGTTATATAACCCATTACCTAATGTAAGCTTAAAGCTACATTGGTACTTATCTAAATACCATCCCTCAAAACTAAAACCACCATTAGGTAAGCATTTTATCTTGTTTTCTCAAGCTTATCTTAACTTCCTCCTTAGACCTTCTTCTTGATTGAATCTCGGCCACCCATTAAATTTCCTTTGCCAATGTTCTAATCAATATACAATGACTCTCATGAGTGCTAAACAATACACTAACCTTGAGGAATGAAAACCTAGGTTAAAAATGTGTTTTAAGACATAAAAGTTGATGATTACCTTTGAGGTCTCAAAGTAGACTTGGGCATTGAATGAAAGAGGACCTCCACTAGTCCTTGGTGAATAAAACAAGCTAGAACAAGGCATAAAAACAAGGTATTTTAAGAGGCAAATTTTCGGCCATGGTGAGGAAGTGATGGAAACATGATTTTTCTTACATTTTCTTTGCCTTAAGAGAATGGAGAACCAAATGGGCTCTTCAAACTTGATTTTCCTCCATCAATGGAGTTTTCCCTTGGCACCGAAATGGAGCTTTGAAGGATTTGAAAAGATAGAAAGGAGGGCCTTGACTTAACTAAGATAAATATGCAATTTGTTTTGGATTTGGAGCTTGGAGTTGCATTTGGCAAGTGAATGAAGGTGAGGAGCCATGGATGGAGCTCTCTCTCGGTTTTGGAGCAGGAGAGGAGAAGGAAAAACCGTGGAAGGAAGGAGAAATGAAGAGAGAGAAGAAGAAAGGTGACTTAAATGAAGATATTTGTTATAAAGGTAAATAGTCTTTCTTTTACTTTCCTTCCCTTTTTCTTTTCTTAATTTGATGAAGTCTTTAATGAATCATCCCTTAGAAACTGGCCCCCTCATTAGATAAGGCTAACATGGTCTTTGTTGACAAACTAATTGACTTATGTTGACTTAAGCTTAATTTGACACTATTTGGCACTATTCACAAACTAGTGCACATATTTGTGAATTTTTTGATTTCCCGTTGATTTAGACTTCCTAATGTGGTACTAATTAGTACACATGTTGATTAAGATGTAATCATAGGCATTTAGCCACTCAAAACCCATTTCTAAGACAATTTCTCAAAAAGGTGCTTTAAGGAGTCTTAAAGCACATTTTGTGTTTAAGCTTGTTTTTGAGCTTGGTTTTTCTTTGGTAATAGATTTAAAATGTCCATTAGCATATTACTAAAGTCTTATAATGGTATTTGGGTGCTAATCAAAGTCCCTCCAAGCTTAGAGCACGTTTTTGCCCAGATTGCCCTTAAAGCATTTTCTTGTGTTTTCCTTGGTTTAAATTGTCTACCAATCTCTCTAAGGCATATTTTAGCCTTACCACATCATAATTTGATGTTTACGTAACATACTTAGGTTTGGGGTATTTCAATCTACCCCTCATAAAAGAACTTTGTCCCCAAAGTTCCCATGCGTCTATCTTATTAGAATACATGTCTTACCTCATTCCATAGATCATATAGATCATACTTATGTATACTTAAACTCATTGGATCATTAGATCCGCCATATGCTTATACTTAAATATCACACAACATGCTTAAACATGTATAGCACTCAAAATTCTCTTTGTTTCTTTTGATGATTAAAACAATCACATAGTTTTCCAACGTATTCTCCCATGTCACCGGTCCGTAGACAATGGCTCATTCGTCCTCGTCACCATGGGCCAGAATACAAAACACTCTACTCTCCCCATGTCATCGGTGCGAAGACAAAGGCTCGTGCGTCCTCGACTTCATGGGCGAGACTCAGTAAAAAGGTAATCCTTTTTACGAGGTCATGTGAGGAATAATTCCTCTAATTAAAAATACAATCAACTCCAATTTCATTTTATCCTAATGCCTCTATCCTTAGCGTGATTTAATTGTGACCACTAGTAGGGAGTTTCAGGAATCATCCAACCCTGATGTGATCAGCATCAGTGTAGAACTATCCTTCCACCCCAATTTGTGTTCGGTTTCCCTTGATTCCTAGAAAATCAAGTTCCACCTCCCACGTCATTTTCAAACATCCAAATAATTCACTCATGTCCAATTTTCTATCTTTTTAGTTCTTCTAATCATAATCAATACATCTCCAAAGTGTGGACTCAGTCCATCAAACATTCCCGATTCATCTCTTAGTAATTACCTCAAGACTTAAATTCCTACTAAGTTCTATAACCGTCTCATACCAATTCTCACCATCTTATATCTCATAGCATTACTATCTTCTGTGCGCAATAACCATGCTTAATCTCAAAATGTTTATATAAAACATATTCTCAAATTCTTTTGTGCTATGCATACCGTAGTTTATTAGCATACACTAAGCGGTTTTCGCTCTACCCCCCTTAAAATGGATTACGCCCACGTAATCAATACTATGTCATTCTTGAACATAAGTTCAAGATGTCTAATTCTCACCAAGCATTCTAACTTCCATGTCATGTATCTCACTTACGATTCGATCAGAGGGTCATAACTATGCTAATGACTTAGTCTCTGTATTAAAGATTCTTAACGGTACTTATACCATTTTCTTAACTTAGTTTGGTCTAATCTCAAAGGTAGTGGTCTGCTAGCTTCAGCTGCGCGACTCTGATAATCTTAGGCTTAACTGCCTTTCTAATCGTTCATAGTATTGTATATCTTTCTCCTGCGTGCTTATGGTTTAGCACTAAAGGTCCCTCAATGGTCACGTGTTATCTTTATATATACACGGCCTTGATGAGTTGTAACTCGTCTATCCAGTCTTCCTGGAGATCTAATGTTCATACTCTTAATGTTTCCTCGAATATCTAAATTGTTCTCCCCAACTGACCTTTGGTCTGAGGATGACCCTTAATCTGAAACTACTGTTTAGTGCTTATTGCGCTTTACAGTCTTATCCTTAACACTTTAAGACATGTCCAATGGCTGTGCTTAACAATCTGTGCTCTTCGCACTTCATAGTCCTTAATTATTTGTTCTCTGATTCCTTTGTGTTGTTAGTTCAACTGAATTCTTCTCTTCGACTATTTGTGGTAGTAGCTGCTCTTGTCTGATCTTGCGTCGTTGTCCGTGGTACGGAGTCGACTACTTCCCGTGTTCCTTACACCACTCGTCTACATGCATGGGGTACCTTACTGGTACATTACTACTTACCCAACTAACTCATAAATGAGTGTGTTAGGCCTGCAAGCCCCTATGGGGTGCAGTCGTCCCACGTCTCGTTTTAGTAAACTCATAGTGTCCGTCACACGTTTAGCTATTGCTAATTATGAAGTATTCTGTTGTCAATCTCCTCTTCATCGTTCCATGATAACATTTATTGTTCTTCTTGAACTTAATCAAGGGAAATGTATTTACTGTGTTCTTAAGTATGGTATGCTCTAGTTCTTTCTGTATCCCGTACTGATTCAGTCTCTTAGTAACTGAGGTCTCTTTCCATAGAACCTCTTATCTTCTTTCTCATATTTGTTTTACTAGGAATGCACTTCCAGTTCCTTAAGGAATGGGTAGTGTGCTTCCTGTGAAATCTTACCTAACCAGGTCCAGACTACTGGCATCAATGCACAGTTCGTCTACCATCTTATTTCCTTACTTATACTGGTCTTAACTCATAAATCTAATTACCTCAGTGTCAATATTTGACGGCTCATACATAACGGTCGCTTTACCGCGCACCATGACTTAATCCACTTATATTAATATTGCACTCACGACCACTACTACCGTGGTAGTTGGCCTTTACCATGTTGCCCGTTGATGGTGCAACTACCTCCATTCCTTTCCGGTGTAAACACACTGGGGTTTCTCAAATTTCGGTGTTTGGCGGTTGCCGTACCGTGTTGTAAAATGGTTATCTCTTAATATGCAGGTGTTCTGCTCAATCTCAGGTTCATAAGTAGGCTAATTTTTTTTGCATTCCTTCATCCTTTATGATGTTATTTACCATGTAATCTAAGTGGTTCCTGAAGAAGTCATCCGCTGAATCACAAGCTCTTCTGAGCATTGGTCACTTGACGTGCCATATTGTGCACTCACAATGTTTATCTCTGACGATTACTGATTCTTACATCCTGGGTGTTGGATATGGGGTCTATCCCTGCAGCCTTCCTTATTACTCAAGTGTATCTGGTATGTTCTAAGGTAATCTCAAGGTTTATAGTTGTTCATTCTCTAACAAACGTATTATTTCTCTAATAAGTGAAAGCCCTTTTTGAGGGGTTCATTCCCACTCATGGCCTCACGACAAGGAGAGGTGTCCCCACCCTAAAAGGAATGGTTCGTTCTACGCCCCTGTCCTTAGCATTATCCTCTTATTCTTATTGGTGCCCTTTCCTGGCAATTCTTACACAATCTAAATTATAGGTTTGTAACCGTTCACATCTACGAATTGTAGTTCGTTCATAGCTCAAATAAGCTCCCTTACAACCTACTGTGCCTTGGGCTCTGATGTGGTTAACATCCTTGGCTCGCAGGCTCTTAGCGCTTAATGTCATTGAGTGAGTGTCGGTGCTCGGTTCACTGCTTATAATCTTATTCATCTATAGGTTATCCTCCTAAGTTTCTGGTTCTTTGAACACTATCCACCGTTAGGTTACATATTAAATGTAGTACCGGGTCTCATGGTAAGTTGCTGCATCCTTCTTCCTGCTATGGGAGTTTATTCAGGTGATCTGAGGTTACTTAGTGTCCTCGAATATACTGTCATTTACTAGACTTATGTCTTTTAGCAATCAAGGTTAGGTTCGTATTAGGCGTTTGTCTTACGGTGTCCAAGTTGGATATCATTATGTCATCTTATACTTCCATCTCAACGCTTCGTTCAACCTCCGTTGACTACGCCACCCGTTGATGATCAATCATACTTGGGTGTTAATGAGTTAGACAAACAGTATTAACTGTCATTCATCAGTTGTCAGGCTCGACCATGCCCGCCCTGTGGGGGTAGTCCTCTGAGCTTTTCTTTTCCAGGGTTGTACGTCTTTAATCCTTAGTAGGTTATAGCTTACGTTCATTTCTTTTATCCTTGTTTTCTGGGTTTCCAACATCATCATTGAAGAATGCTTATTACTGGTATTCTTAGTGATCAATCTGGGAGTCTTATCCCACTCTTGTTGAAAGTTTTTATGTCGACGGTCTCCATTGTATTACGTAATGCATTCCTTGTACGTTATCACTTACGTAGTGTTTTGCTCGCATTGTGGAGCGATCTCTTATGTTTTCCTCTCGGGGTTTGGGATTGATGTTCTCACCGAACTGTCGGTTGTTGTTGTAGTAGGTTGTACCGTTGCTAATATTTATATCGTTTAGTATTCTGTCCAAGTTCAGCTCCCTGCTGTCTGGTGTATCCACTCATCTCATCATGGTCAGGCCGTCGGGCCTTTCCAAGGTCTTATTCTTCTATTCTTATAGATTTATAATCCGGTATTAGTGTGTACTACAACTGTAGCGTTCTACTATCTCGCCATGATGGCTCTCTATATAGCTTAACCGAGGTAGCACTTGCTATGGCAAGTGCACCATGCAGGATGGACTACTGGTACCGTGTGTGTCGGTAGTGGTACTTCCACCTAGTTTCCATATCTTTGGCAGTCCTCGGGACTCCTTCGACGTTCTCTTATTTAGGATAACTAGCCACCCGGCAGTTTCCTGGTTGTTTGATAGTGTCGTCACTTATCAGGGCATTCCTCTTTCTGAGGGAACCCCTCGTTATTTTCTTACGTCTTAATCCTCACTCCCTGCTGTCTGGTGTATCCACTCATCTCATCATGGTCAGGCCGTCGGGCCTTTCCAAGGTCTTATTCTTCTATTCTTATAGATTTACAATCCGGTATTAGTGTGTACTACAACTGTAGCATTCTACTATCTCGCCATGATGGCTCTCTATGTAGCTTAACCGAGGTAGCACTTGCTATGGCAAGTGCACCATGCAGGATGGGCTACCGGTACCGTGTGTGTCGGTAGTGGTACTTCCACCTAGTTTCCATATCTTTGGCAGTCCTCGGGACTCCTTCGACGTTCTCTTATTTAGGATAACTAGCCACCCGGCAGTTTCCTGGTTGTTTGATAGTGTCGTCACTTATCAGGGCGTTCCTCTTTCTGAGGGAACCCCTCGTTATTTTCTTATGTCTTAATCCTCGCTCCCATTTTCTCACATAATGTTGGGATTACTAAGTAATGATTCTCCTTCAAGCACTACGTTGTAGTCCTATTCCGGTATACAGTGTGTATGCGTTTTTATCATCGCCTGCGCTATGTCGGCTAGGTTTTGTAATCTTTCTCATTGTATAGGGTTTGAAGTTCCCGTTCCTAACTGGAGCTTCCGGTAGTCTTATCCCTCAAGATTTATATTATCCCACTGTTATGCTCATTCGAACCACTGTCCGGTATTCATGTCGCTTATCTTTTCTTATCCATTGCACTCGTAGTGCTTTTCTTATCATTGGTATGGTGGGGTAACTCGACTGCGTAGCATGTCGACCCATGTTGCCGGTAATTACCGTTCCCTTATTGATAGAATTCTACAGGTAGCGCCTGTTTCTCTGTTGCGTTCCATTAGAACCTCCAAGTTCTCCGTAACTGATGTGCAACAAGATGTTTCTTGTATTGCTTACTGTTAACTAACTGCCAGATCAGGTTTCCCCGAGTAAGAGAAGGCTTTCTTCTCTCTGGCGTTTGTTCCACATATTCAGGGTTAGGGATGTGGAGGGCGGGTCTAGGTACTATGGATATCCGGTAAACACCGGGGAGTCCTGACTAACGCACCTCTCACTCTATCTCTCAACCCTTAACCCAGAACTCAAACTCAACCTCAGTATTCTCCTAAGTTCAGTATTTCTTGTCTTCAGAGCATAACTGCGCTCTGATACCACTTTTTGTAACACCCCATCTCAATCCAAATGTGGTCTCGCAACTTAACAACATATATATAAATGTCACAGCGGAATTCAATACACTCCAGGACCTTGCCACGGTCTGATTGACAGAATATACCGAACATTAGTACACACAAATCTTAACCAAATACATATCCTTCTTACAATCCCCTCACATCCTATACATTTTACTAACTCAAATTGCCATACGAGTGTACATGCACAACCCGTAGGCCACACTTAACCCGTAACGCTTGTACCCCTTCTTACTCTCGCGATGGCCGCCTTCTGACGTTCACCTGTGTAGTAAAAACAGCCCCCAAAGGGGGTCAGCACGAATGCTGGTACGATCCTCTCATGGCCCCCAAGCTAACGTGGCAATGACGACTAATTGTCGATAGCATGGAGGTTGATTAGATGCACAACATAATAGAAAGTGCAGTAAACAACAATCCAAATATGAACAATCAAAGTTCAAACACAATGAACGACTTAAATGCATTCCCTTAATTAGAGAGTTAATTATTTAACTCCTTAATTTATGTTTCCTCTTAATCTTAGTCCATCCTTATCTTACCTCAATCTTAGTCTTAGAAAACAACCATCCTTTAAAAAGGAATGGATGTAGCGTATCTTAGTCTTATAATACAAATCATCCTTTAAAAAGGAGTGGTTGCAACTTATCTCAACCTTATCTTATATTTGCCAACCGTTCCCTCATTAGAACTGGTTAGCCCTTAGTTCGTTGTTTATTTTCGTAGGGCTTGGTTAACCCTAGCCAGCAGCAGGTCACTTACCGGCAATAAACAACATTCTTAAATTGTTGGGGATGTAGGCTAGATCCCCCCACTCCATCCTTAATGTGCCTCCCACCTCAAACAGTAGTCCGGGTGGCCGGGTCGGTTTGTCGACTCTAGGCGACGAGTCTGAAGACAAGACATATTTGGAAGTCGGTATCTGATAAGGATACCGACCTCCCCCAATACACATGTGCCGGTACCATTCCGGATTCCTCACTCCCCCCAAGTTAAAGTTAGTAGTAGCACTACAAGAAAACAGCAGTATCACAGACGGAATATTCCGTATGTAAAAGTTAAATTTCCGTATGTAATGACAATCACAGACGGAAAATTCCGTAGGAAAATTCCATCTGTAATAAACGGGTCGGTAATACTATTCCGTATGTGAAAACAAATTCCGTCGGTGATATTATGAACTTTTACAGACAGAATTTTCCGTCTCAGAAAACGGTTATCACCGACGGAAAATTCCGTCTCAGATAATGGTTATCACCAACGAAAATTTCCGTCTCAGATATTATTACCTACGAAATGTTTCACCTTAGGATTACTTATCACCTACGGAAAATTCCGTCTCAAATGATCTTATTACCTACAAAATCTTTCATCTCATAAATTATATCACCTACGAAATGTTTTGTTCCTAATAATTTTTACAAACAAGACACATATAACTTGAATAATATATAAACAGCTATTACATTCATAGTTGAAACACCTGTGACATTTTACAAAGTGCTACATAAAGTAGTTTTTATCCATAGTCACAACATTCCCAAAATATTCTTCATAACTAGCTAGCAAATGTTTCCATAACAAGGAAACTATAAGATGTTTCTCATAAGAATTCGAATACTACAACGCTCATATCCTACCAAAAGTTCACAGTATTTAAGTGTACTGATAACTATGACAATCATTTTCACATTACAACATATAAAAAACACATATTCTTCACTTGACAGCTTCATGTCCCTTGAATTCAGCTATTTCAAATCTGCAAAAAAAAACACAACTACTTGAATTCAGCTACTTCATGTCGATGCCTGAACCAGCCCTGCCACCCATCAGATACAGCAAGAATAGTATGTTGACAAACCATTAGATCAAGCAGCAAGAATAGTATAATGAAGACAAATCATGAGTCCACACGGAATTGATGGTGTGATTATCAATCTAATCTTGATCAATGTTCAGCTTTGTCAAACATAACACCACAACTATTCAAAGTTATACATATTAGCTGAATAGCTATGCTAGAGACATGCTCCAATTAATTAGTATTCTCAATCACGACTTGCGTGACTAATTCCACCAAAGTGGTTAGAATTCCTAGTCTTAGCCACAAACACTCAGCCAATGAGGTCATGCACTCATACTTTTCTTTTAATCACGACTCAGCAGTATGTCTCTTCCATTAGATTGCTTCAACTAAATTATATATACAAAACTCCATCCACACAGACTGAAAACTAGGGAATCCCTCAATTATACAAGTGGGGTAAAGCCGCAGTAGTAGGGAACAGCAACAATATTTTTGTTCAGAACAAAGGCAGAAACAGATCACAGGCAGAAATTAAAAAAGCCAGTATCGCTGTGCAATAGTTTAATAACTGTAGTAGAAATAGAGTCTACACCAGCAGCCTATCTTAGTAAAACAGAGGACAAATGAATTATTACCTTATAAACAAAAATGTGTCTAAAACTGTCCAGAACATAGCACTACTTAAGTAGAGAAATAACGCAGACTAAAATGATGGTAAAAGCACAACATTGTTTATATTCATATCAGAAGCAAATGCAAGAAGTGAGACTAGCGAGCTGGACCTATTGTACTAATTTTTCATTTTGAAGCTGTGGACACCAATTATCAGTCCATAAATGTTTTTTTTAAAAGGGATGTACACAATGAGTACTATTTAGATATTAAATGGAGATAAAGAAACTAGTCAAAAACAGATGGCATGTGAGTATTGTCTTATATACCGTGAACTGTATAAATTTAGCATTATCTAAGAAGAAAACAGGAGTAGCAAAGGCTTTGCAATGCACCATGTTTTTGAGTTCATAACAGAATTAATTAAAGTTGACAAGAGCCAATACATAAGCAAATTAAAACATTCACACGCCTTCAATAAACGCTTAATAATAAGATTTCAAATATATATTAGCGGATTGATAAACAAGTAGACTGCTCAAAAATTAATAAACAAATAACAGTTGTAAGAGTAGAATCTTACAATGAATTTTAATAAACATGCAAGACATTCAAGGTGAGGTAACCATTTCCAAACTAAACTAATTGTACATGGAAGTGCAGTATATGTCTTCGAAAAGGCATTTATTCACACATAACAACTTTTTCTCTTTTCGGATTATGCTCTATACTGCTCCTGTAACACCCCAACCGTTAATCTCATCATTACCTCATAATCACGCAGCGGAACTCTAATTACAACGAGGGTGAAACAACGCCGTTAGCCACCCATGTGGCTAACCAGGCTAAACTTACATACCGTAACGGTCTGATGAACTGGAACAACCGATTACAAAATACTAACACAATACACATTTCATTTCTTTACTATACCGAGTCAACGATGTATGGATGCCGACAACATATTCGGTCTTACACCTCTTTCAATACATAAGTAATTAATCTAACTACCCATGCAACCCACCGACCCCGTCCTACTCTCGAACGGTAACATCTTCGGTGTACCTGTAAAATAAAAACATCGCCCCTAGGGGCTCAGCTTAACGCTGCATATGAAATTCGCATACCCCGAGCGCTAACCGGGGTACGCCGACTACTTTTGTCGGATATACATGGAGTTCATTAGTCAAACAACATGCATCATAGCAATACAATATATATATGAGTATTACTCAAGGAATCTACATCCAAACACGGAACACAATTCCAAACTAACATAACAAGGTTGTTAGTTGTATCTGCTTACTCTTAGGCCTTGAGGGTTATACCTCACCTTGCCTTGTTTACTTATTCATTGTCTCACCCGCTCTCTCGGGTTACTTGTTCATATATACACACCCATTCTCCTGGGCTACTCGTACTACACTCACCCATTCTCTCGGGTTCCTATACTTATTATCTCACCCACACTCTTGGGTTATCTATACTCATTATCTCACCCACACTCTTGGGTTAATTATACTCAAGCTCTTGTAGATTCCCGAGACGCTACAGGTCTCCTACGTCACGCTTGATACTCTTAATACATACTTAGGCCAAAACTCATGGCTCTCTAGCATAGTCTTACCTCCCCGGTTTCGACCCTACTCTGGGTCTAGCATGGTGGGAAGGTTCAACTAGCTCACGGAACTCTCTCTTAGTTCCTAACTCTTTTGCTCAGGCCCGACTGCTCTCGGACTACTTACATTCCCAGACACTCCTCTCTCGGAGTTATAGTAATCTTTTGTATATTAGTCTAGAAGCATCACTCTCGATGTTTCTAATGACCTTGGGAACATTACTTAAGTTTGGTTAATCTTAGGTTTTAAGAGTTACCCATACATTTACTTTACTCATACATTCGGTTAATTGCGTATATCAGGTAAAATCCTCATATAGGAGGTCGACCATGTCTCAAGGGAGTTACTAATCCCTAGGGTCTCTTTTACCTTCTTCACTGGTTCTCATCTTCGAACTAACTTAAATCCTCTTGAAGGAGGTTCACTTATCTTTCCACTCTCATTCCTTTCGTGGACTGTTTCAATGTGGTTTTCTAACCATTATCGGGTATTTACTCAACCCGTACTCCTCCTCACATTCTAGGGAGTTCATATGTTTGCGTTATCGTTATACTTTAACGGATAGTTTGTGTGTTTGCACATTTTCGTTATCATAAGCATCGACCCGATCTACGGGTCTCTAGCCAAACGTTACTCACTATGTGTCGGTCTTTACACCATGTTAGACCACACCGGCATACAAGTATGTTAGCTCATTCAACATACAACATGACATACATAATCAAACAAGGGATTATTTTCATGCTTTAATCTTGGTTAAGCCGGCACACAAACACACAAATCAACGTAACTCGGTTAGCACGCGGAGTATGAGAAAATCATACCTTTCACCGGGGTTTTTACTTTTACCGTGTCATCTCACCAAGCTCGGGTCACGCACGGTTCTCTGATAATGTTTCAACATTATTATTAATACTAATATCATACGGAACATAATAAAACGTTACTCCCGTAGTTACCCCGTTATCCCGTTTTCTCGGTTTTACTTTTATTAATTTGAGTTCTCACTTCTCAATCACTTCAAACACTTTCTCACACTTCCTAGGGCCTTTACATGTCACCAAACAAGGCCTTAACATCTTATAACATCATTAACATTCAAACCCCCATCATTTAAACCCTTTAAAACACTCTCTATAGGTTTCTGGGGGTGGTCCGGGACTTGGTCCCTATCTTAAGTCCCGGACCAAAGTATAACCAAACTCTCGGGTGAAAAACAACACCTGGTCCGGGACCTTGTCCCTATCCCAAGTCCCGGACCAAACACCATCTGCACTCTCGGCCTAAATAAAGGGGGTGGTCCGGGACTTTGTCCATGGACTAGGTCCCGGACCCTGCTACAGATTTTACAAATTTCACATTTTCAGCCCTGTTCCAAGTCCTCTCTTAGCCCATTGATTAACCAATCTTCCCCACCTTAAATCCTCATGTTTAAACACTTAATTATCCTTCTTAGTCACCTTAAACTAACCACCAAGTCCTCTCACCAACTTTTGATTACTTCACTCAAATCCACTTATATTTTCATGACTAGGTTCCTTGTTCTTCAACTCCTTGTAACAGATTTGGTACCCTCTTCTTACCATTCAAATAATGTCATTCCCAGCACTTCAAGCTTGCATTATTTCCATTCCTAGCTCTACCCCAATGCCACTCTCTTCTTCATCAAATCTCCAAGTGTTTAACCTCTCACTTACATCTTCAAAACTTACCTAGTTTATCCTAGGTTTCACACTCTCAATGACTCTTGTTTTCAAGCAAAATTTGACAGAACTTGCTTGCTTTTCTAAGTATTTTCACCACACTAAATATACCCACAAACACAATCTTCACCCCTGTTTTGTTTAGGCATCAAACAACACTTATTTTCCACACCCAAGCACTTAATTCATTTGGCACCAAAGCCTTTGATCATCATCGTTAACAACTCTAATTAAATCTCAATTTCTTACTCTCATCACAATAGCACAATCAATGCTATAAAAGTACACATCCGTCATGCATTAAGCATTCAAAATCTGTTTCACAATACAACAAAACTAGCTCAAAGGTAAGTTTATTTACCTTGAGTTCTTGCTAGTTTCTTCCCCTTTTTCTTTCTCCTCTTGTTCTTCCCCTTTTCCTTCTTGCTCTTTCTCTTATTATTTTTGTTTATCAATTGACTGAGCTACAGCCACGCTCCAGAACAACAACACCGATCAATTTCCTAACTCTAGGAAAACCTTAAATCACAAAGGAAATGATCTAGGCTTCAATAAATGCTTACCTTAAAATCTCTAGATAAGTACTTGGCAAGTAAAAGCACAAGTCTCCAGCTCTTTAGGAAGGCCAAAATCGGCTGGCAAGTGAAGGACGAGAGGGCTCAAAAATCTGGAGCTTCAAAAATAAAACCAAAGGCTAGAAAGTGAAAATTTTTGAACTTCCTTCTTACCTTAAACAACCAAGGGCTGTTGTAGATCAAAATGGGCAGCTTGAACCTTCATTTGGAGCTGCTTCCATGGAGGTCGAATGTGGGGGTTTTGAGTTTCGAGAGGTGGAGAACGATGCTCAAGAAGAGGGGAGTCTCATGGTGTATTTATTTTGTGACTTGAAGTTGCTTTAGACTTTGTACATGGAGGAGAAGGAGGGTGCTGCTTGGGGTGGAGAAAATCGCCATCGTAGGCTTGAAGAAGAAGAAGGAGTCCGATGGGGGGGGAAACAAATCGTGAATGAAGAGAATAGGGAAGGAGAGAGGGTTTAGAGTTTTAGTCACTATTCCTCCCCACTACTTTATTTCATTTGTCTTGTAGTGACTAGGGGAATTAATTAGTTAAGGCTTGTGTGGGAGAGGGTAATTAACTGATTAAGACCGGCCCCTCACCGTAACATCCCAGGGTGCGTTTTCAACTTTTCGAAATAAACGAGTCTCGTCTCCCGGTTTTGACACTATTCACACACCGGGTCCGTTTTCCAGAATTTTCTCGTTTAATTAATTTTTAATGGTTATTAAGCTTCCATTAATAATTAATTATAGTTATTTAATCAACTATAATTTTTACGGGTCCGTTTGACCACTTAAAGTCACGTTTTCGGGTTTTCTCGAAGAACATGCCTTTATGCTTATTTAGCGTTTTAATCCATTATTTGGATCCGTTTTCTTCGGGAATCATTCCCGTATACTAATTAGGCCTAACTAAGCCTTAGGAATCCATCTCGGACCCTTACGAGATCATATATCTCTTATTTTCATTTAATGCGCATTTTAGCGTTTTTCGCGTTTAACGCATTTTCTCTTTTCTTTTGGTTTTATCCTTTTTACCAATAGTACTCTCTAGGCACAATTAGGCCCTTAATATTTTTATTAGAGTAATTAAATCACCATTATTCGGTCCGGGGTATTAAAGCTCCAAGCACCAAATTAAATTTATCCCCACATCTTTTAACTAGGAACGTCTAACGCAATGATAGTTGTTGTCTTTTGTATTCCATAGCCATTAGAATAAGAACTAAAAGGAGAAATAAGAAGATAATTATTTTAGCAATAGTTTGGTTTCCAATTCTTTTAATGATAGCGGTCTGCTCAGTTTCTTAATTCTGGGAAGCCTGGGAAATTTTTATCATAAGGGAATTTCCGCTTTTTATCATGAGGGAATTTCCTTCAGGATAGTTTGAAATGTTCATAGTATGCTTAGTAATAGATATAATAGTGTTTTTATTCATTTCCATTTCAAGTTAGCAGTTTCTCTTATTGATTCTTGTTTTGAGTGTACTAAGATTTGGTGATAGAAGATGTCCCCCCCAAAATCAGATTTGCTTGTATTTTAGACTGGGTCCAGATTTGAGGTTCTTTGTAGGATATCCATGAAAGGTGAAACACTCTATTAAAAAAGAAAAATCAGTCGATTATTATAAGATTTTCATAAGATGATGGTCAGTGTACCTTAAGCCGGATGTGTGCAGGTCATATACTGTTGTCCTCTAGACACAGCATTTTGATCGAGCCACTATTTATTTAATTTCTGCTATTAGGAGTAATCACATTAAGAAAGCAAAATTTTTTTTTTGTGAAGTTGTAATCGCATTTAAAATTGTTTTACAAGCTAGTTAAGAATAACAAATATAATCATTGCTAAGAAGAACAATAAAAAATGTTGTTCTGCCACTCTTCAATTCTAGCTTTGGGCACCCAATTATTAATTAAGGTCACAACTTTGCAATCGGCTGGTTGGTTTCGGAAACTCACTCGCAAAAACATGAAAACACATAAAATAAAAGTATTCAGATGGCATCTCTAATGCAAATTTTACTCCGAAAGAGGTAAATACAGACAACCTGAGATATATCATACAGTCATAGAGCATATTATCTGATCTTTGCTTGCAAACAAAGAGTCGATGCACTTATAGAGTTGTTACAATCGCCAAAAAGAAACAGAAGAAAATAGCTACATCAATAAATCCCAAACAGAAAGCATCACCTTAACCATCATGATTCAAGATCCAGCAAACATTATATGGTGAATATATATAAACAACAGGATAAATACCAAAATGCAGCAGCACAACCATTCAACCCAAATTTCTGAGTCTAACTCTAAAAAAGAATTAGGCAGAGGACAAAACAAAATTGAACAGACAGATAAGTTCGATTAAATTACCGCTTCCTGAATCTAACCCCAAATGCAGCAGCACAACCATTCAACCATTCAGATTTATTTTTGCAAGGCGGCAACATAATTTCAGACAGAGTTGCAATATATTTCAGATATAGCATAACAAAAGTGAACAGAACAGATAAGTTCGATTAAATTACCGGTTCCTGACGTTCAGTATGGTTGCTTCTCCAGATTTACCTTTGCAAGGCGCAGGCAACAGAAGAGGACCTGCAATGGTATCGCTAATTAGGGTTGACAAATTCAAGTTGTATATTCACCAGTCTCTGCAAGGCGCCATCGTTTGTTTACATTACCGGTTCCAAGTTGTATATTCCTTATCGCCAGGCAGGGTTACAATACTGCAGGAGCAGAATGTATAGTCCTTTCAGCGCGCCAGTGTTCGCAATATTCCCTATGTTCCAGCTCCGAATTTTAAATCCTTATCGCCAGTTAGAGTTGCAATATTCCAGAGATGGAGAAGATAATCCTAATCGCAAGTTAGGGTTGCAACATTCCAGTATTCAGCAGAGTTAAATCTTATCGCAGCAGAAAAAATATAAACTCTCTATCACCAGACAGAGTAGCAAGAATGTATGCACCTTATCGCCAGTCAGGGTTGCAATATCTTAGCCTTGTCCCGATCGACCTTCATTCTGTAATTTTCCCGGAGACCAGAGAGAACGCGTTGAACCGCGTAACAGGTCGTCTGTTTAATTCTTTCGCTTTCAGGTTTAGGGAAATAGATGGGGGAGGAAAACACCACGCAGAGAATTAAGAGAGAGAGGCGAGGAGGGAAATCGACCAAATTTTGGAACCAGGAAGTTTATTTGGTGGTGAATTATTTCCCTCCAACATTTTATCACTTTTGCGGGGCAGAATATTAAAAGATGTTTTTACCTACGGAATTATTTCCGTTTGTAATGTGTCCATATTCCGTCGGTAATATCATTATAAACGCGGGTAGTACTTCCGTCAGTAATACATACAAAATCCGTAGGTGAAAATGGTTTTTACATACGGATTAATTCCGTAGGAAATTTTCCGTCTGTAATACTATTGTTTTTTTGTAGTGTAGTCTCAATGCGACGTTTGTTTGTTTAACCTCTTTCGGTTATTAGCAAACTAATATTAGGGAGTGTTCCTTATTCTCACACAATACTTACTAAACACTAGTTAGTAAGTTCTCACGGTAAGTTGTGTTAGTTTTCAAATATCACACAACAATACAATCAACATGATATTCCGGTTGCATGCTTTATCTTGTTTAGTGAGCACACAAAAACAAATAGCACACAAGCCGAGGGACACCTCATTAGCAAGCAGGTCACAAGAAGAACTGTACCGTTCACCGTTGGTCGTTCGGTTGCTTACTCTCTTCCGGAGTCCAAATACTCAAGCCCTAAAACATTCATTCAGTTTTAGGTTGTTAATCACTTAACTTAATTCAACTTATTTAACTTACTTAACCCATAATGATCCCCACCTAACACCTCTTAAGTTTTACAACTTAATCTTACAACTTAACCTTAAACTTTTAAGTTTATACTTATCTTAATCTCTTAGGTCTTTATACCTCTATTCATCATTGCCCTCCTAATGGGGTACCATTAATACCACTAAACTTCCTTAGGGTTTCTCTCTTTTTTTTTCATCTTTAGGGTCGACCGACCTTACCGACCGACCTTACCCAAGGTTGGTCCGTTCCAGAACTTATTACCGTTTGAAAATTTTACCCCGACCGACCATGCAAGTCCGGTCACCAAGGTCGGTCCATTCCCGAGAGTTTCCCCGTGGGATATTTAGGCCCGACCGACCTTGTCAAGGTCGGTCCCAAGTTCGGTCCATTCTAGAGACTCAATTCGTACACAAATACAAGCCCGACCGAACTTGTAAGCCCGGACCCAAGTTCGGTCGATTCCAAAAACTCTTTCCGGTAGTGTAAACTAAGCTCGACCGACCTTGCAGGTCCGGTCCCTAAGGTCGGTCGGCTCCAGAACCTTGTTTCTAAATTCCCATTTGACTCCAAGCTTCTCCACAAGTTCCCCCATGTGTCCTAATACCATTTAGGCACTTAAACTCACCTTAGAACTTCCACCAAACTCTTCAAAACAACTTCCAAAGATCTTCTTAAACATTTACTAAATTCTTACAAACACTCATAACACTTATCATATAATTCCTTACATTTCCAACTTGTAACCTTACCAAAACTTCAACCAACCCAAGTGTTCCCTCCTTAACAGTTTGAGCACTTCATAAACATTATTTTCCATCTTCAGTTCATTTACCAAAACTTCCTCAAGTCATCTTACATATCAATGCACAAATTCCTCTCTTTTCCATTTGTTACTCATCATTCCTAAACTCTTGAACATACCTAAACATTTCTTTCCATCCTCTTAGCACCTTAACCTTGTTCTTCTTTACCTTGACCTTCCTACACCCTCCTTAGACATCTACATTTCTTTTACTCAATTACTTACAATTCTCATGATCTTACACTCTTATACATTCCTAGTCAATCTACAACATTCTCCTTCAATCTACACTAATTACACAAATTTCCCAAAACTCTCATTGTTATATCCCCTAGTTCATAACTAAATCACCTTAAAGCATTATACATCCTTTCCTTCAAATTTTGCACAAGTCTTACCATTCCTCTTACCATGACTTTGGTGTGTTCAAAACACCCACCAATCCTCTAATTCTTCCTAGACAACTCTAGGTCATTCTCATCCTCAAGAACTCCTTAGTTAACTCATTTCCACTCAAATTCCTCTTAATGATCCCAAGTGAATCCTAGGTCATCTTAACTCACCACTACCACTTAAACACTTTGTTTTCTACTCAAATTTCGCCATAGCTTCTCTAGTACATTATCATGCCCAAATGCATTGTTTTTCCTCATTCAACCATCTCACACACACATCTAGTTCTTTCTCATCATATTTTATCACCCAAACCAACTCATTCACAACAAACTCAATATATTGTAATAATCTTAAATTGCATAGCACTAAGGCTCTTAAATGACATGGCTCTTAGGCCCTTAAATAACTTAAACTTAAACACTGAATTTCCCACATATAAAAGATTTCAACCTGCAAATACACCAATCAATCTCATAATAGTTATAATACTCTTAAAATCCATCTTAAACTTATATTACTAACTCATTCCCATTGGCTCCTTAGTCACAAGTTCGCAAGCTTGTTTAAATTCTTTTTCCTAGGTTATATAACCCATTACCTAATGTAAGCTTAAAGCTACATCGGTACTTATCTAAATACCATCCCTCAAAACATAAACCACCATTAGGTAAGCATTTTACCTTGTTTTTTCAAGCTTATCTTAACTTCCTCCTTAGACCTTCTTCTTGAATGAATCTCGGCCACCCATTAAATTTCCTTTGCCAATGTTCTAATCAATATACAATGACTCTCATGAGTGCTAAACAATACACTAACCTTGAGGAATGAAAACCTAGGTTAAAAATGTGTTTTAAGACATAAAAGTGGTTGTTTACCTTTGAGGTCTCAAAGTAGACTTGGGCATTGAATGAAAGAGGACCTCCACTAGTCCTTGGTGAATAAAAAAAGCTAGAACAAGGCATAAAAACAAGGTATTTTAAGAGGCAAATTTTCGGCCATGGTGAGGAAGTGATGGAAACATGATTTTTCTTACATTTTCTTTACCTTAAGAGAATGGAGAACCAAATGGGCTCTTCAAACTTGATTTTCCTCCATCAATGGAGTTTTCCCTTGGCACCAAAATGGAGCTTTGAAGGATTTGGAAAGATAGAAAGGAGGGCCTTGACTTAACTACGACAAATATGCAATTTGTTTTGGATTTGGAGCTTGGAGTTGCATTTGGCAAGTGAATGAAGGTGAGGAGCCATGGATGGAGCTCTCTCTCGGTTTTGGAGCAGGAGAGGAGAAGGAGAAACCGTGGAAGGAAGGAGAAATGAAGAGAGAGAATAAGAAAGGTGACTTAAATGAAGATATTTATTATAAAGGTAAATAGTCTTTCTTTTACTTTCCTTCCCTTTTTCTTTTCTTAATTTGATGAAGTCTTTAATGACTCATCCCTTAGAAACCGGCCCCCTCATTAGATAAGGCTAACATGGTCTTTGTTGACCAACTAATTGACTTATGTTGACTTAAGCTTAATTTGGCACTATTTGGCACTATTCACAAACTAGTGCACATATTTGTGAAATTTTTGATTTCCCATTGATTTAGACTTCCTAATGTGGTACTAATTAGTACACATGTTGATTAAGATGTAATCATAGGCATTTAGCCACTCAAAACCCATTTCTAAGACAATTTCTCAAAAAGGTGCTTTAAGGAGTCTTAAAGCACATTTTGTGTTTAAGCTTGTTTTTGAGCTTGGTTTTCTTTGGTAATAGATTTAAAATGTCCATTAGCATATTAATAAAGTCTTATAATGGTATTTGGGTGCTAATCAAAGTCACTCCAAGCTTAGAGCACGTTTTTGCCCAGATTGCCTTTAAAGCATTTTCTTGTGGTTTCCTTGGTATAAATTGTCTACCAATCTCTCTAAGGCATATTTTAGCCTTAACACATCATAATTGATGTTTACTTAACATACTTAGGTTTGGGGTATTTCAGCTTGCATCCTCTACTTAGGGTACATTCAGAGTGGAAGTTAGAGAGAGGAGGGAACTTCTCTCACATCGCCAGTTTAGTGTTCAAGTTACTTTTGTCATTAAGGCTCCATTTTAGTTTGACACATTTTAATTTCTTGTACTTTATGCGTATCAATGATTCAATATGTGTGTGCTATCAACCCTTCAATTTTTCCAATGTCATTGTGTTGTCTACATCAAAGAAAATCAGAGACGTTGAATAAACTAGCATATATGAAGAACTGCGGGCCTACAAGAAACCTTAAAATGCCAGAATCGGTAAAAGAATGTTTAAGTTGAATGTATTTTCATTAAGTCTCACATGCTCACGTGTGAATTGAAAAAACTTTATATTTGACATATGACTAAAATATAACTCTTTAATATCGTTCACTTAGAGTTTCATCAATTTCAAATAATATTTAATCATCTCCTAAATTAAATGAAAAATTAGAAAATATCAACTAGCCTAGAAAATGAGAAAAATTACTGGATACAAAACGAGATAAAACCCATAAATGTAGAAAGTAATTTTTTAAAACCTAATAAATTCACCAAACATCATGGGTAAGGATGTAATTAATTTTCCTAAAAATTTATTCTTATATACATTAAAATCGGGTTGGACTTGCCTACAGTTCAACTGTGTGCCATAGTTTTCGTAGGTGAAACTTTTTATCACATTTTATTTGTATCTACAAATTGTAACCAACATACTTTAGTAATTTTCATATAATTTTTAGAACGGGTTTTTCTCCGTACTCCTTCCACTATTGTTATTACATTTTATTTTTTTCTTCTTTTGTAGTTCAAATTTTAGTATGCGTATTTTTGTGGCCAACTTCATATAATGATTCATGTTTAAAAATAAGTTTGAACGATGTTGTATGTTTAAATGATATTAAGATATTAATAAAAGTGAGCATCATTTTTTATTAGAATGCATTTAATTACATAATCAATTTATTATTTTTTTTTGTAAAAAGGGTAATGATATATTAATAATTAAATGTAGCAGTACAAAGGGATACATAGGAGAATCTATACATCAAATATCGAAGGACTTACAAAAAGGCTAAAGGGAAGGGGGCTTGCAAAAGCTTCCTACATGCTATACAAAAGTGGTTTTGTGACAATCAAATCATCAACTAGGGGATATACAATCAACGTGTCTACATGCGATTAAAAATATAAAACAATCTACGTGTCTACCGGAGGATATACAAAGGGAGGGAGATACAAAGCGTAGAAGAATATTATGAGTCAAGCACCCTGTCTAACTAGTTGAAATCTGTGATGGAGTCTCTCATCTTTATCCAAATGGTAGTTTTCGGGGCAACCTTCATGTCAGTGATAATGTGGGCAGGGTCTTCTCTGGCTAGACTAGTTATGACTCACTTGCATCTCTAGATCTAGATGTAGTATACCACGTAAGGCAGCTCTTCTCACTAAATCGATCAGCCTGTTCCTCTTGTAGTAGCGAGACACTACTAGAGTCTAATATTGTGCAAGGATACACTACTACGGTTATAAAGGTGTGGGAGCCAAGTACTGAACTGTGCCTATTTTTCAAGGAGCTGACATGCACGTCGCCTTCAGATTCTAATATACAAAGGTTGAATTGTCAAATTCTAAAAATATTGTGCATGTTGGAAAAAAATTTCCCACCAAGCTCTTTTGACTCAATGGAACAACTCCCTCTTCATCTTACCTTTAAAGCAAGTTTATGTGGTCCAATGCAGTATAGGTGGATGTATTTGTTTGAGAGGTACATTATATACGAGTTTGAGTAAGGTACTACATATTAAATTCTAAGTTAGCTCACTATAACCTATTTAGAGTCACCACCTAATTTTAATGTATGATATATTAGGAAAGGTAGAGTTCGGGTTCGGGGGTGTGGTGCTCAACTTTTCCGGGTTTAGATTACTTTCACTACCATTCCAAGTCATTTTTCCTCTACTTATGTCATTTACGGCTTATTATGAAGTCAGTTTAACCTAAGTGCACGGGTTTCTGATTTTTTATTTTTAACATTTTCTTGACTGAAAGTTAAAGTGCGAATTAAAACCAACCAAATGAGTGTTTTGAAGGTCGAATTAGGTCAAATTTTAATTCTGTCCATGGCCACGGACCTAATGTCCAAGCCTACAGACCTTAGTTAAACTAGTTGATTAGAAAAGTCGAAATTGTATAGAAACCAAAATTTGAGAAGTCCGGGGCCATAGACAAAGCATATGTGGACCCAGACATGTATTTTAAAAAACCTCAATTCTTGAAAAATCAAAGTCCCACCACCGTTTGGTGGCGTCTGAGCTTACGGACAAGGCATTCAGGGCCCTAAACGTGGCGTTTATGGGTGCAGACCGCCCTTGAACGACGGTGTTCGGGTGGTTTTTGACGTTGTTTTCAGCTCAAAGTTTATGGGTAGATAGCCTAAAAGATTCCAAATACATTAGTGCTAAAAAGTTTTCAATTTGCATTCGAATTTAAGATGAAACGTAGCAAACAAGTACGAAGGCAGAAACACAAACAAGCCTCAATTCAGAAGCCATGAAAAGTCAATTTGATTGGAAATTTTAACCAAAAGTGTATTAAGATTAAGGGAGTTAGAAAATTTAGTTTCTAACCTGTTTTGGTTTTAGGGATTTGTTGTTCCTTCACGTCGGGAATCTCTGGAAGCTTCATTGATGGCCAATCCGGTTCGACTTCGATCTAAGCTTTTTACTCATTATTTCTTATATTGTTAACCATGATTTTATTCTATATTTATGGAGTTTAGATGTTTGGAAGTCTGGTGTGAAAAGAAAGATTGACTTTTATGTGATTTTGGGGTAATTTCAATAGAGTTTCGGCTTCAGAATTGTTGAAAACGTGGGAGGCAGATTGGAATGCGTAATTTATGACCTTGAAAAGGTTTTTGATGATATTTTAGTCGTATAGGGAGGGTCCTTTTATAGGAAAAGCATGGCCATATTAATGAAAAAAATCTTGGGAAAATTCACAAGATACCACTATTTAAGTTTCTAATTCACAAAATACCACTGTTTGTTTCATAATTCAGCTTTAAACATGCTTAAACGTTGTCCAAAATTGATGAAACTTTACATGGATGATGCTAAAGTGTTATATTTTGGTCCAATATCAAATTTGAAGTTTTTAAAGCTCATATGTGACATGTGGGACCCAATGAGTCACATGTTCATTGGGTCCCACATGTCACATATGAGCTTAAAAAACTTCAAATTTGATATTGGACCAAAATATAACACTTTAGCATCGTCCATGTAAAGTTTCATCAATTTGGACAACGCTTAAGCATGTTTAAAGCTGAATTACAAAAAAATAGTGGTAATTTGTGAATTAGAAATTTAAACAGTGGTATCTTGTGAACTTTTCCAAAAATCTTTATTTAAAACACTGAGTTGTGCTTTAAGAGAATCTGATTTTTTAAAATATGCTACAGGCCAAGAATTTTTTTGATATATAACAAAAGATAAAGGAAGAGTTTTACGAATTTTAGAATTGAAATTAGGTTAATAAATAACTGATTAGATAAAAATGTTACAATTTGAAACCTCCCATAATTAATAACTTATGACTGGAAATTTGAAATTACAAAATTCCAAGGGAATTAGTCTCTAAAAAAAGGTTGACTATGAATGTGTTTTCACTGGGTCACACAGATAACATGTGAACTTAAAAAACTTTAGATTTGACATCACTACAAGAAAAAATGGACTTGGTGTCCCAAATTAGCGTCCAATTAAATAGCGGACGCTATTTTTTTATTAGCGTCCGATATTAGCATCTGATTTTCTGTTGGACGCTGAGTTGTGTCTAGTTCAATTTCGGACACTAGCTGGACGCAGGTTAGAGTCCGATATTAGCGTCCGACAATAAATCAGACACTAAACTATGTCTAGACTTATAGTGGACACTGACGGACGCATATTAGTGTTGAATATTAGTGTCCGACACAAAATTAGATGTTAATTTACATATATAAAAAGAAAAAATATATATTTTAACCTTATAATATTATTCTACTTTAAACTTAATAATTCATTTTAGCAAGAGTAACGTTGGAGTAGTCTCTTAAATTTATTATATTAACTGACCATTTATGTTATGATTATATTATATAACAAGAAACTATAAATTTGAAACTGAAATCTTTTTTGTATTATTAATATATAATTTTACACAAAATATAAAATACAACAAAATCTATTTAAATATTTTATATTTTTTATTAATCAATTAATAAAATTTAAAGTATATAATATATGTAGATATATAATTTGAAACAAAACATAATAGATTTTTTAATTGGAAAAACACTCAAACAATTTACAAATCACTATTAATTAATTCAGTCTAAGACCATCAAATTTCATTTCCAATTTCACAAATAAAACCCAACTTTAATTATCATCATTTATCTCTCATTTTTTTCACTGCTTCGACATATCTGGAAGTCAGTCCTTTTTCTTTGAGGGTTAAAAGCGCGGACGTGAACCTGTTCTGAAACTTCCCTATCAAACAATCTACAACCACAAGTCTAGATTAATTTCCACCGCAGTGAAGCTCTCACTAGTAAAAAAATGGTCTATTTTAACACCCTTATTTTGCAGGTCGTTTTCACCGCCGAAATAGGTCCTTTTTAATTATGAAAAAAATAAAAGGGACCTATTTGGCGGTTTCTAGTTAGGAACCGCGAAAATAGGTATATAAAATATATTTTTTTATTTGATCATCTATTTTGGCGGTTTCCAAACCGCCGAAATGGGTGCTTCTTATTTTTTTTAAATAATCGAGGACCTATTTCAGTGGTTTATAGTTAGAAACCGCCGAAATAGGTGCTTTATTACCACCCCGACGTCCAGTTCTCCGCATTCTCACCGTATCTTCCCCCTCTCTCTCTCTCTTTGAATTTTCTGCTACGATTTCATAAACCAGTCGCCTCCTTCCTCCTCCGTTGCCACCTTGCTGTGTCACCGCCGTCGCCGCGCACCCACAGCCACGCTAATACGCCAGCAACAGCAACAGTAGCAAGTAGAAGCACCTAAATAAGTTCAAATTTCTATCAAAATTTTGTATTTGTTATTATTATTTATGAAATTGAGATTATAACTTGAATGTGGATGACTAAATTAGTAGAGTGTGTAAAATGTGTGTTGTAACACCCCAACTGCTAACAACACACTTAACAACACATTGCAGCGGAAATCATAACTCACAACATGACTTAACTCGTTGGTGTTACACGCCGTTAGCCACCCACGTGGCTAACAAGGCTAACATACTTACATCGTACCGGTCTGATGGACTAAACTCCCGAGCAACTACACACATTAATCCCGTTCCATGTCCAACATTCATTATACACTTACATTACAACTGTACCGAGTAATTACCAACTGGTGCCGATACATTTTCGGTCTTACTACACCTATAATACATCCACAATTCTCATGACTACCACATACAACACTACCCCGTCCTACTCTCGAACGGCTTCCAGTTCCTTGTACCTAAAAGTATGGGAGCCCCCAAAGGGGGTCAGCACCTTTGCTGGTATGGTAATCCCGCAGCCCGCATGCTACCGGGCCACGCACAACTATTTGTCGTCTTAGCATGCGGTTGATTTATTTCAAACATGCACAAACTCACACACATATCATGCTTATAAGCAAACATCATTAATAGAATACAGACACAAGGTTAGCACACTCAACATAACAACACACTTCACTTTATAACATACAAACTTAATTTCACTCTTCTTAGAGTACATGAACTTCACTTAGGGAGTGCCGGGGTGTATAAGCCCGAGCACAACATACATACATTTTCTTTACTTGAGTGGCGGCCTCATATAGGGATCACAACATACACAATTTCCCCTAGCTCCAATAGTGATGAGGTAGGTAAGCCTTGGTTAAGCTTGTGGGTGGTTGTAATTCAAGGAGGAAGAACAACCGTAACATAACAAAGAGGGAGTCGAAGCGAACTTAGGCTTCAACACCTACCAACATTTACATAATTTCCCTCCTAGCCCGATGTGGAGGTCGGGTAGGTAAGCTTTGGCTAAGCTAGTGGGAGGTCGAAATCCAATGAAGGAAAACAACCCTAACATAACAGGATGGGAGTTAATTCACATATATATATATTAACTCCCAAACAACACGCGCGACCGGAACAACCGGATTCCTCTCCATACATAACATATACTTATTAGTTAGAGGTTCCCTTATGGAACTTACCACATACATACATCACATAGTGTTACTAACTCGGTTAGACACATATGGGGAGTAATATCCCTTTTTAACAAACATGAATAACTATATCCAATAACAACAACAACAACATATCCAACAAGTCACATACATCACTCATAATAACAACATACACTAACGCACTGATAGCCGTAGTTAGAACATTCCCATGGGTTGGGACGTTTATTCCGAATTCCGATCTCTTATGTGTAAAGTCGGTTAACTATTATTTAACACATAACTAAGGTTAAGCGGTATCGGAATTAATTACGCCACAATAATGAATTACTGTAAACTCATTTCATGCTTTATCTTGCAAGGTGGCAAACACACAGAAAAACACATTGGCATACAAGCCGGTGTAATCCAGTAGGACACAGGTTGCAAGAAAACCATACCTGTCACCGAAGGTGCACTCTAGTGTGCCATCACATGTTCCTTGAAAATCTTTGAACAACTGGTAACATTATAACTATCTTCATTAATATCGGGGTAATATAATTTTTAACGTCTACTGCACCCATGGTTAACCCCATTCGGTAGTTTTATAACTTTACATTTTTATTACAACTTTTCACCACTCAATTACCATTATAACTCACTTTATTTACCCTTAACAACCTTATAACATCATCACTTAACAATCCCCCATCATTGGGTATCATTTCCTACCCTTAAACAAAGTTTTTGCTCAAAATTACCCTATGTCCGAACTTGTGTCCGGGCTTTGAAGTTCGGACGCAAGTCGAGACTCAAATGGGTGAATTCTGGGGGTGGTCCGGGACTTGGTTCCTACCTTAAGTCCCGGACCTTGCTGGAAACTCTCGGGTGAATTTAATAAGTGGTCCGGGACCTTGTACCAAACTCAAGTCCCGGACCAAGCATGGTAGCAACTCTCGGCCTGAATTACATGGGTGGTCCGGGACTTAATACTCACCCTAGGTCCCGGACCAAAATGCTAGACAACTCTCGGGCAAGATTAAGGGGGTGGTCCGGGACTTTGTCCATGGACTAGGTCCCGGACCCTGCTACAGATTTTACAGATTTGGAGTTTTCTAAATCTGTTACAACTCCATTCTTTCACCATTGATCTTCCAATCTTTCCCACTTGTGATCTACATGTTTAAGCACTTAATTACCCTCCTCAATCACCTTAATCCAACACCAAGTCCCTCAAACTTGGTTATTTCACTCAAATTCACTTACACTTTTATAACTAGTTTCTAGTTCTCATACTCTGTGACAGTTTTAGCTTCTTTTACCATTCAAAATGCCATTTCCAGCACTTCAAATCACATTATTCTACTCCTCATACCCTTCTCCTTAGTTTGGTTTCCAACTCATTAACCATTCACTTGAATCTTCTTGACACACTTAGCTTCTTCCTTTAATAAAACACTCAAGTCCAAAATCTCCTAAACAAATTTTGACAGCACTTGGCTACTTTCAAAGCATCTCCCAAAACTCATCTCTTCACATATTTCATCCTAAAACTAGCCAAACCCACAAGGGTTCTACCAGCACATAACAAAATCCTCAAATTCAACAGCAACACAATCACCAAAAATCTCCATAATCTCAATAACCACATTATCCATCACTTTGGGTTCATTACTTTGTTTACCCATCCCAAACACTTAAACAATTATAAACAAGGTTCAAGGTAGTTTTTCTTACCTTAATTTCACAAGCCTCCTTAATTCATCTCTTGCTCCTCATCTTCTCCAAAATTGGTTAAGAGGGTATGGAGTTTCCAAACTCCATCCCAACATCCAAGAACACATAAACATACCCAATTAATTATCTAAACCCTTGGAATATCTTAATTCAATCAAAGGCTAGAACACAAAGTTAGGGTTTACCTTTTTGAAGCTTTTAAGAGGGATTCTCACCCTTGAATCAAGAGGAAAACTACTCCACCATTGAAGGGTCATTTTGGAGCTCAAGAACAAGAAGAAAAACAAGGTAAGAGAGAGAGACAAAATCGGTTACCACTATAAGATGGAGAAAATGAGGTTTTTCTTGGAGATTTTTACCTTAGGAGAGAGAGGAGACTCCAAGCTTCAAGAATATGTCATTTTCTCTTCAAATGGGAAAAACCCATGGAGATGAAACTCATCCTTTTGAAATTCCGAAAAGAGGGAAAGGGTAGAGGAGGATGAGGAGAGTTCAAATATGTAATTTGTTTTGCATTTGGAGCTTGGAGTTGGCTAGAGCATGAGGAGGAAGATGAGAAGCCATGGAAGGAGAGGGGAGAGCTGCACAATCGGCTGCAACCAGGAGGGAGAAGAAAGGAATCGTGGAGAAGAAAGAAAGGGAGGAAAGAGAAGAAGGAAAAGAAATAAAGGAGGAAAGAGAGTGTGGGGGGTATAAGTTACTTTTTGCTTTTTGACTTATTTAATTAGCTAACTAGTCAAGTGTGAGGGGCTGTCTACATTAATAAAAACCGGCCCACTAATATATACACACTGGAACGTTTTTCGTCTTTTACAGAAAACGCCCATTAATTTACCCGGTTTTAGCACTATTCACTAACCGGGTCCGTTTTCCGGAATTTTCTCGTTTATTTAATTTTAATGGTTATTATACTCCCATTAATGTTTAATTATTGTTACATAATCAACTATTATTTTTACGGGGTCATTTAACTGTTTAAAATCACGTTTTCGGATTTTCTCGAAAAACGCGTTTTAGGACTCCGTTAGCGTTTTTACGCATGGTTTGAATCCGTTTTCTTCCGGAATTTTCCCACATGTTATTAATGTGTAATTAAGGTATAAAAATACATTTATCACTCTAACGAAGGTTATGTACCTCCTAAAATAATTAAATACGCGGTTTCACGTTTTGTGACTTTTACGCATTTTCTTATTCTTTTTGGTTTTTATTTCTTCACCAATAATCTTAAGGACTTAATTAGCCTTAGAAAATTATAATTACATAGTTAATTAACATATTAAGGTTTGGGGTATTTCAATCTACCCCCCTTAAAAGAACTTCGTCCTCGAAGTTCACACTTCCCTAGCATCATTTGAATTAGAACACCGGGATTACTTGCAACATAAACTTCCATAACAAACATACTTTACATTACAACCTCGGACTTGACGGTCCGGGTAACACATCCACATCCATATATATATAACATACTTACATAGTATCCTCGGACTTAATGGTCCGGGTACCTTAACAACATTTGCACATGTATAACAACCCTTGACTCTTGGTCTGGGTAACATAACAACATTTAGACTCGTGGTCTTGATAACACAACATCCTTTAGACACATAGGTCTTGATAACATAACACTTCGGAATTCAATCACATTAGGACTCAAGGTCCAAAATAATAATTATTACACATACCACACAACATGTCATAGCATGTATATCAACCAGAAATTCCTTTTCCATCTCTTCATGAGTTCGAGACCCATGTAGAGTACATATACACTGTGATCCCGCAGAACCGGTCGCGATGGACACTCTGGTCCCCGTTCCTTTGGGAGATCAAAACAATTGCATACATCTTTAAAATATACTTCTCATGTCACCGGTCCTAAGACAAAGGCTCATACGTCCTCAGCTCGTGAGCAAGTAGTAGGAAAATACCCTCTATGAGGTTAAGTATAATGAAATCCTTTATTGGAAGGATACAAGTTGAAAATCCTCTACGAGGTCACATAAAAGTAGTCCTTCCTTTGAAAATACCACTAAGAATCTTAAAATATTTATTGAAGTCTTGAAAATACCAATTGAAATTTGAAACCCAATTTAAAATTCTTTTGAAAACTCAATACAACTCCAAGTCCAATTATTGTTAACTGCATCTTATTCTTGATGTGATTATTTGTGACCACTTATAGGGAGTTTCAAGAATCATCCAACCCTAATGTGATCAGCATCAGAGTTGAACTATCTTTCCACCCCAATTTGTGTTCGGCTTCCCTTGATCTCATGATAATCAAGTTTCACCTCCCACTTCAATTTCAAACAACACTAATTCAAGCATGTACCATTTTCTATCTTTAATCCATCTAGTCGTAATCATTACATCTCCAAGGGTGGAACTATGTCCATCAATCATCTTCCAGATTTATTTTAAATCAAGTTACCTAGGGAATTTAATTCTCACTAGGTTCTACGTTGGTGTCACCTCTTCATAAATCACAATACTGTATATATATATATCTTTTATAAAAATACAATACACGGTTTTACATTTAGTTTATGAACATACATAGTCGGGGTTTTAGTTCCCCGGGAGTTTTTCTACTCCCTTATACTTATACTTTCACACACATTTGTTGACACAAAACACACTTATCGCAAGGGTATTCGCATCTTCGTGCGTAATTACCACAATTAACCATGAATGAATGTGTATGTTTATGTAACACCACACCAATCATCAAACAAATCATTTTGTGCTATGCACATCATAGTTCACGTACACTTGTACGGTAAAAGACACTAAGTGGTTCTGCGCTCTACCCCCCTTAAAAGGGATTACGCCCACGTAATCAATCAGTTAATCACTGGTTTAGAACATTCTACCGTCGTGAAGTGTTTATCTCCACGCGGTTTATTACACAATGTGTTCTGGTTTGAGGATCTTAGCCATATTGGCGGTTTAGTCCCTAACCAAGAATTCTCATTAGAGTTTATTTTAACTCTTAACTGGTTTCGATCCTGGCCTGTGAGGCTTTTAGGCATCATTAGTTTGCCATTCACTCATGTTCACTATTCACATTCATCGTTGACTCACTGGTTCACCAGTTTCTGCTGCGCAACTCTTGATAATTTAGAGCTTAGTTTGCCCATACATTATCCTTACTGTATGTATATCCGATTATCACCTTATCTTGGTAATAACGGTTTCTCAACCGACGCGTGGTATTTCTTACCGTGAGCGAATTCGGTGAGTTACAAACTATATCATTTCCACGATAATCTATTGTATTCTACAATGTTACTTGGTTTCTTCCGACTTACTGTCGGTTAAGTTGAGCTACTACCTTTGTGTAGTACTCTGTCGTTATTTCCAACACTTGAGGTATGTTCCATACCGATATTAACAATCGTGCTACTGTAGTCACTTATGTCAACCAAGTACCCTTTGATTGGTACTACCGTGCTTTCTATGCATCGGTTTTATCACATCATAAGTCTTGTTCTTCTATCACATTTAACATTTCAACTTCCTAGCTATCTCACGATCATTACCGCGCAAGCGCAATACCAAAACACTCAGTCATACAGAGTGCAGAGGCGTAAACTCTTGACAGTAATCTCTTATGAGATAGCAATAGGAATTCATACTGTTTCCTTATCACATAGTATCAACTACTGGCTTATTGCCAGTCTGTCTGTATTCACTTACTTGTATGTCCATTGGTTTCCTCATAACTGGTTTATCTGCCACATTATTATTTACAACACTTATGCAACGGTCGCTTACTGCGCCCGTGCTCTTACTCATTGTATAACATTAACTTACACTGCATCCGCTATTATATTAGCTTCGCCATTCACTGTGTTTCGCCATTTATTTGGCTGGTTGCTGAATACGCTATTTTGAGTCTATGCTCCTTGAGCGTTGTTCATTACACATTTAGCATCCCACACCTATGGTGGTTGCTATTTGACTTTTTACTCATCGATCTCCACAACTGGTACAAAACTTTTTCTTATTCCTACTCACATATTCTTGGGTAATACAACATGGTCAACCTTAACACATTCCCTGAACTTGTTCACATAACTACCGCTGTTGCGGTCTCACATATCAGAGGTATCCCCACTCTTGAAGCAGTGGTTCGTTATCCGCTTACTACTTATATAACATAAACTCTGTGTCAATAACATTTCCTTAACACATTTTACTTGTGGCTTATAAGCCCTATTGCCTCGAGCTCTGCTCATTGTAGGCTGTTCACACACATTTACTTCCCGTACATATACGGTTTATAGGTTGTATTGGGCTCCATGATTATTCCTTTCATGGGATGCCCCTTCAAGGATGTCAGACTTCCTCCTGACGCCTTTGCTTAAACTGGGTGTTAGTTTCGACCCTTGCGTTTCTCACGTTATCTCATTCAACCTGTTGATCCAAACACCCTTTTAAGGATAGTTCCTGGGTGTTACTAGGTTCTGCCATTACATCTGGCTTGCACTTATGTACGTTTAATTTACTACTTGCCTGCGTTCTGGCTGTTAATATCCTCTCCAGTGAGATTGATATCTCTAGTGATCATCTCGGGAGTCATCCCGATCATTGCACATTAACGTATCCATAGTAGGCATCTGCCTCACCATATTAGGCTGGGTACTTACTCCAGCTATATGTCATCCTCCAGTTCCTTAAGACATTGCATGTCTTACTTACTAACCAGTGCACTTCGCACTTGTTCACCTTTAAACATTTCCTTAAAATAAACTTACTGATTCCTTTAGTCTCTTAACTTGACTGGGTTCCTTTACTTCAACCATCGATGGAATCCATTGCTCTTGCTTGACTTTTACTTCGGACCGTAGTATGGAGTCGACTACTTCCCGTGTTCCAGACTCCACTCGTATACATACGTGGGGTACCCTACTGATACATTGCTACTTACCCGACTACCCATAAGAAGGTTGTCAGGCCCACAAGCTCCTATCGGAGTGCGGTCGTCCCACATTTCAGTTGGTACACTCGTAGTGTCCGTCACACGCCTAGGTGAAGTATTCTGTTGTCAACTCCTCTTATATTATCCTGTGATAATATGCATTCCATGCTTCCCGAACTTAATCAAGGGAAGTGTATCCACTGTTGTATTATTATGAACTCACTCCATTCCCTCGGGTTGTTACCCTTGGGTTTACCGGTTTCCATCGGTTTTTAAAAGTAACTGGGTAAAACTTACCTACCATGTGGCACTGAGGCCGGTGTAGGTCTCCTGGTTTGGTTTAGAGAAAAGTAGGATTGAAATAAGATGGGTTTGAAAGAAAGTTTGGTTTGAAAAGAGTTTGAAAATGAATTTAGGTTGAAGAAAAATTCTCGTGGTTTTACAACGTTTCTTGCCTTATCCAAGTCTAGCTTCTGCTGACTGGTGTATTTCCAACACTGAGGTCAGGCTAATAAGCCCTTCCACGGTTATTATGATCCACTTAACTTCATGGTACTTTACTAAGTACGGTAGTTGTTTAAAATTCCCGTACACCTTGTTGTAGCAGCACTTGCCATGGCAAGTGCGCCATGCTAACTGGTTATCGGTTCAATACACACGGTTGCGGTTGTTTTCATCCGCACTAACATCATGGCCTTGCCCTTGCTTGATCTTACAGTCTTAACAAAATCTTGGGTACTTCTCACTGTCTTCACATGACACCATTAACTAGGGTGTTTCCCTTCTGGGAGACCCCTTTTACTTAGTATTGTATCCTCCTCGTACTACGTTGTAGTTCCTTAATCGGTGGTGTATACCGTTGGTGTATTAGTTAACATTGTAGTCCCGTAGACACTCGTCTCGGGTTCTACTATTCACTTCTCCACTGTTGCACGGTTAGTGCTTGCAAGCTGGTTGTCCTCGACTGCTCCGCATGTCGACCCAGGGTGCTGGAAATTCCATTCTCTTGTGCATAAGATTCTTCACTTTTCGCTAACAAGAGCGGTTAATATTGTTAAAATGGAGACCGTCTTCGGGATCACACCTTTCGGGATCTACCGTATGACAGGTCTCCGTACTTAAAGGGGTAAATATCAACTGCCAGATCGGGTTTCCCGAGTAAGAGATGACTTCATCTCTCTGGCGTTCTTTCCCGAGTTATAAAATAGGGTTTGTGGAGGGCGGGATGGATACTGTAGGTATCCAGTACACACTGGTATTTCCCTAACTAGCGTACTCCTCACGCTATCACTCAACCCTTAACCCAAGTACTAAACTCTTAACTCGGTACTTCCTAAGCTCGGTAGTCATCAGAGCGATACTCTGATACCACTTTTTGTAACACCCCAACTACTAACAACACACTTAACAACACTTGCAGCGGAAATCATAACTCACAACATAACTTAACTCGTTGGTGTTACACGCCGTTAGCCACCCACGTGGCTAACAAGGCTAACATACTTACATCGTACCGGTCTGATGGACTAAACTCCCGAGCAACTACACACATTAATCCCGTTCCATGTCCAACATTCATTATACACTTACATTACAACTGTACCGAGTAATTACCAACTGCCGATACATTTTCGGTCTTACTACACCTATAATACATCCACAATTCTCATGACTACCACATACAAACACTACCCACCCCGTCCTACTCTCGAACGGCTTCCAGTTCCTTGTACCTGAAAAGTATGGGAGCCCCCAAAGGGGGTCAGCACCTTTGCTGGTATGGTAATCCCGCAGCCCGCATGCTACCGGGCCACGCACAACTATTTGTCGTCTTAGCATGCGGTTGATTTATTTCAAACATGCACAAACTCACACACATATCATGCTTATAAGCAAACATCATTAATAGAATACAGACACAAGGTTAGCACACTCAACATAACAACACACTTCACTTTATAACATACACAACTTAATTTCACTCTTCTTAGAGTACATGAACTTCACTTAGGGAGTGCCGGGGTGTATAGCCCGAGCACAACATACATACATTTTCTTTACTTGAGTGGCGGCCTCATATAGGAGATCACAACATACACAATTTCCCCTAGCTCCAATAGTGATGAGGTAGGTAAGCCTTGGTTAAGCTTGTGGGTGGTTGTAATTCAAGGAGGAAGAACAACCGTAACATAACAAAGAGGGAGTCGAAGCGAACTTAGGCTTCACACACCTACCAACATTACATAATTTCCCTCCTAGCCCGATGTGGAGGTCGGGTAGGTAAGCTTTGGCTAAGCTAGTGGGAGGTCGAAATCCAATGAAGGAAAACAACCCTAACATAACAGGATGGGAGTTAATTCACATATATATATTAACTCCCAAACAACAGCGCGACCGGAACAACCGGATTCCTCTCCATACATAACATATACTTATTAGTTAGAGGTTCCCTTATGGAACTTACCACATACATACATCACATAGTGTTACTAACTCGGTTAGACACATATGGGGAGTAATATCCCTTTTTAACAAACATGAATAACTATATCCAATAACAACAACAACAACATATCCAACAAGTCACATACATCACTCATAATAACACATACACTAACGCACTGATAGCCGTAGTTAGAACGTTCCCATGGGTTGGGACGTTTATTCCGAATACCGATCTCTTATGTGAAAGTCGGTTAACTATTATTTAACACATAACTAAGGTTAAGCGGTATCGGAATTAATTACGCCACAATAATGAATTACTGTAAACTCATTTCATGCTTTATCTTGCAAGGTGGCAAACACACAGAAAAACACATTGGCATACAAGCCGGTGTAATCCGGTAGGACACAGGTTGCAAGAAAACCATACCTGTCACCGAAGGTGCACTCTAGTGTGCCATCACATGTTCCTTGAAAATCTTTGAACAACTGGTAACATTATAACTATCTTCATTAATATCGGGGTAATATAATTTTTAACGTCTACTGCACCCATGGTTAACCCCATTCGGTAGTTTTATAACTTTACATTTTTATTACAACTTTTCACCACTCAATTACCATTATAACTCACTTTATTTACCCTTAACAACCTTATAACATCATCACTTAACAATCCCCCATCATTGGGTATCATTTCCTACCCTTAAACAAAGTTTTTGCTCAAAATTACCCTATGTCCGAACTTGTGTCCGGGCTTGAAGTTCGGACGCAAGTCGAGACTCAAATGGGTGAATTCTGGGGGTGGTCCGGGACTTGGTTCCTACCTTAAGTCCCGGACCATTGCTGGTCTTAACTCTCGGGTGTTTAATAGTGGTCCGGGACCTTGTACCAAATCAAGTCCCGGACCACAAGCATGGTGAACTCTCGGCCTGAATTACATGGGTGGTCCGGGACTTAATACTCACCCTAGGTCCCGGACCAAAATGCTAGACAACTCTCGGGCAAGATTAAGGGGGTGGTCCGGGACTTTGTCCATGGACTAGGTCCCGGACCCTACTACAGATTTTACAGATTTGGAGTTTTCTAAATCTGTTACAACTCCATTCTTTCACCATTGATCTTCCAATCTTTCCCACTTGTGATCTACATGTTTAAGCACTTAATTACCCTCCTCAATCACCTTAATCCAACACCAAGTCCCCTCAAACTTTTTGGTTATTTCACTTAACTCACTTACACTTTATAACTAGTTTTTGTTCTCATACTTTCTTGTACAGTTTTAGTTTCTTTTACCATTCAAAGTGCCATTCCAGCACTTCAATCACATTATCTACTCCTCATACACACCTTCTCCTTAGTTTGGTTTCCAACTCATTAACCATTCACTTGAATCCTTGACACACCTAGCTTCTTCCTTTAATAAAACACTCAAGTCCAAAATCTCCTAAACAAATTTTGACAGCACTTGGCTACTTTCAAAGCATCTCCCAAAACTCATCTCTTCACATATTTCATCCTAAAACTAGCCAAACCCACAAGGGTTCTACCAGCACATAACAAAATCCTCAAATTCAACAACAACAACACAATCACCAAAAATCTCCATAATCTCAATAACCACATTATCCATCCTTTGGGTTCATTACTTTGTTTACCCATCCCAAACACTTAAACAATTATAAACAAGGTTCAAGGTAGTTTTTCTTACCTTAATTTCACAAGCCTCCTTAATTCATCTCTTGCTCCTCATCTTCTCCAAAATTGGTTAAGAGGGTATGGAGTTTCCAAACTCCATCCCAACATCCAAGAACACATAAACATACCCAATTAATTATCTAAACCCTTGGAATATCTTAATTCAATCAAAGGCTAGAACACAAAGTTAGGGTTTACCTTTTTGAAGCTTTTAAGAGGGATTCTCACCCTTGAATCAGAGGAAACTACTCCACCATTGAAGGGTCAATTTGGAGCTCAAGAACAAGAAGAAAACAAGGTAAGAGAGAGAGAGACAAAATCGGTTACCACTATAAGATGGAGAAAATGAGGTTTTTCTTGGAGATTTTTACCTTAGGAGAGAGAGGAGACTCCAAGCTTCAAGAATATGTCATTTTCTCTTCAAATGGGAAAAACCCATGGAGATGAAACTCATCCTTTTGAAATTCCGAAAAGAGGAAAGGTAGAGGAGGATGAGGAGAGTTCAAATATGTAATTTGTTTTGCATTTGGAGCTTGGAGTTGGCTAGAGCATGAGGAGGAAGATGAGAAGCCATGGAAGGAGAGGGGAGAGCTGCACAATCGGCTGCAACCAGGAGGGAGAAGAAAGGAATCGTGGAGAAGAAGAAAGGGAGGAAGAGAAGAAAGGAAAAGAAATAAAGGAGGAAAGAGAGTGTGGTGGGGTATAAGTTACTTTTTGCTTTTTGACTTATTTAATTAGCTAACTAGTCAAGTGTGAGGGGCTGTCTACATTAATAAAAACCGGCCCACTAATATATACACACTGGAACGTTTTTCGTCTTTTACAGAAAACGCCATTAATTTACCCGGTTTTAGCACTATTCACTAACCGGGTCCGTTTTCCGGAATTTTCTCGTTTATTTAATTTTAATGGTTATTATACTCCCATTAATGTTTAATTATTGTTACATAATCAACTATTATTTTTACGGGGTCATTTAACTGTTTAAAATCACGTTTTCAGATTTTCTCGAAAAACGCGTTTTAGGACTCCGTTAGCGTTTTTACGCATGGTTTGAATCCGTTTTCTTCCGGAATTTTCCCACATGTTATTAATGTGTAATTAAGGTATAAAAATACACTTATCACTCTAACGAAGGTTATGTACCTCCTAAAATAATTAAATACGCGGTTTCACGTTTTGTGACTTTTACGCATTTTCTTATTCTTTTTGGTTTTTATTTCTTCACCAATAATCTTAAGGACTTAATTAGCCTTAGAAAATTATAATTACATAGTTAATTAACATATTAAGGTTTGGGGTATTTCAATCTACCCCCCTTAAAAGAACTTCGTCCTCGAAGTTCACACTTCCCTAGCATCATTTGAATTAGAACACCGGGATTACTTGCAACATAAACTTCCATAACAAACATACTTTACATTACAACCTCGGACTCGACGGTCCGGGTACACATCCACATCCATATATATATAACATACTTACATAGTAATCTCGGACTTGATGATCCGGCTACCTTAACAACATTTGCACATGTATAACAACCCTTTGACTCTTGGTCTGGGTAACATAACAACATTTAGACTCGTGGTCTTGATAACACGACATCCTTTAGACACATAGGTCTTGATAACATAAACTTCCGGAATTCAATCACATTAGGACTCAAGGTCCAAAATAATAATTATTACACATACCACACAACATGTCATAGCATGTATATCAACCAGAAATTCCTTTTCCATCTCTTCATGAGTTCGAGACCCATGTAGAGTACATATACACTGTGATCCCGCAGAACCGGTCGCGATGGACACTCTGGTCCCCGTTCCTTTGGGAGATCAAAACGATTGCATACACTTTAAAATATACTTCTCATGTCACCGGTCCTAAGACAAAGGCTCATACGTCCTCAGCTCGTGAGCAAGTAGTAGGAAAATACCCTCTATGAGGTTAAGTATCATGAAATCCTTTATTGGAAGGATACAAGTTGAAAATCCTCTACAAGGTCACATAAAGGTAGTCCTTCCTTTGAAAATACCACTTAAGAATCTTAAAAATTTATTGAAGTCTTGAAAATACCAATTGAAAATTTCAAACCCAATTTAAAATTCTTTTGAAAACTCAATACAACTCCAAGTCCAATTATTGCTAACTGCATCTTATTCTTGATGTGATTATTTGTGACCACTTATAGGGAGTTTCAAGAATCATCCAACCCTAATGTGATCAGCATCAGAGTTGAACTATCTTTCCACCCCAATTCGTGTTCGGCTTCCCTTGATCTCATGATAATCAAGTTTCACCTCCCACTTCAATTCCAAACAACAGCTAATTCAAACATGTACCATTTTCTAACTTTAATCCTTCTAGTTGTAATCATTACATCTCCAAGGGATAGAACTCTGTCTATCAATCATCTTCCAGATTTATTTTAAATCAAGTTACCTAGGGAATTTAATTCTCACTAGGTTCTATGTTGGTGTCACACCTCTTCATAAATCACAATACTGTATATATATATATGCTTTTATAAAAATACAATACACGGTTTTACATTTAGTATTGTATGAACATACATAGTCGGGGTTTAGTTCCGCGGGAGTTTCTTACTCCCTTATACTTATACTTTCACACACATCCGTTAACACAACAAACACACTTATCACAATGGTATTCGCATCTTCTGTGCGCAATTACCACAATTAACCATGAATGAATGCGTATGTTTATGTAACACGCGCACCAATCATCAAAACAATTCATTTTGTGCTATGCACATCATAGTTCACATACACTTGTACGGTAAAAGACACTAAGTGGTTCTGCGCTCTACCCCCCTTAGAAGGGATTACGCCCACGTAATCAATCAGTTAATCACTGGTTTAGAACATTCTACCGTCGTGAAGTGTTTTATCTCCACGCGGTTTATTACACAATGTGTTCTGGTTTGAGGATCTTAGCCATATTGGCGGTTTAGTCCCTAACCAAGACTTCTCATTAGGGTTTATTTTAACTCTTAACTGGTTCGATCCTGGCCTGTGAGGCTTTTAGGCATCATTAGTTTGCCATTCACTCATGTTCACTATTCGCATTCATCGTTCGAATCACTGGCTCACCAGTTTCTGCTGCGCAACTGTTGATAATTTAGAGCTTAGTTTGCCCCATACATTATTCTTACTGTATTGTATATCTTCGATTATCACCTTCATCTTGGTAATATTGATTTCTCAACCGACGCGTGGTATCACTTACCATGAGCGAACTCGGTGAGTTACAGACTTACTATCCACTTCCATGATAACTCACTATATTCCACAATAACTTACTTGATTTCTTCCGACTTATTGTCGGTTAAGTCTGAGCTACTACCTATTGTGTAGTACTCTGTCGATCATTTCCAACACTTGAGGTATATTCCATACCGATATTTAATAATTGTGTTACTGTAGTCACTTATGCCAACTAAGTACCTTTTGATTGGTACGACCGTGCTTCTCTCATGCATCGGTTTTATCACATCGTAAGTCTTGTTCTTCTGTCACATTTAACATTTCCCAAACTTCCTAGCTATCTCACTCGATCATTATCGCACAAGGCAATACCAAAACACTCAGTCATACAGAGTGCAGAGGCGTAAACTCTTGACAGTAAATCTCTTATGCGATTGCAATAGGAATTCACACTGTTTTCCTTATCACATAGTATCAACTGGCTTATTGCCCAGTCTGTCTGCTATTACTTACCTTGCATGTTCATTGGGTTTGACCCATAACTGGTTTTATCTGCCACATTATTATTTAGCAACACTTATGCAACGGTCGCTTACTGCGCCCCGTGCCCTTACTCATTGTGTAACATTAACTTACACTACATCCGCTATTATATTTGCTTCCGCCATTACACTGTGTCTTGCCACTTATTTGGCTGACTGCTGAACACGCTATTGTTTTTGAGTCTCTATGCTCCTTGAGCGTCGTTCATTACACATTTAGCATCCCACACCTATGGTGGTTGCTATTTGACTTTTTACTCATCTGATTTCCACAACTGGTACAAATACTTCTTTTCAATTTATTCCTACTCACATTATTCTTGGGTAATGACAACGTGGTCAACCCTTAACATATTACCTGAACTCTGTTCGCATAACTACCACTGTTGCGGTCTCACATATCACGAGGTATCCCCACTCTTGAGGCAGTGGTTCGTTATCCGCTTACTTACTTATATAACATAAATCTCTGTGGTCAATAACATTTCCTTAACACATTTTACTTGTGGCTTATAAGCCCTATTGCCTCGAGCTCTGCTCATTGTAGGCTGTTCACACACATTTACTTCCCGTACATAATACACGGTTTATAGGTTGTATTGGGCTCCATGATTTATTCCTTTCATGGGATGCCCCTTCAAGGATGTCAGACTTCCTCCTGACGCCTTTTGCTTAAACTGGGTGTTAGTTTCGACCCTTGTGTTTCTATCATGTTATCTCATTCAACCGTTGTTGATCCAAACACCCTTTTAGGGATAGTTCCTGGGTGTTACTAGGTCATGCCACTACATCTGGCTTGTACTTATAAGTACGTTTAATCAACTACATTGCCTCGCGTTCCTGGCTGATTCATTATCCTCTCCAGTGAGATTGATATCTCTAGTGATCATCTCGGGAGTCATCCCGTTCATCGCACATCAACGTATCCATAGTAGGCATCTGCCTCACCATATTTAGGTTGGGTACTTACTCCAGCTATATGTCTTGTCCTTCAGGTTCCTTATGACCTATTCCATGTCTTCACTTACCAACCAGTGCACTTCGCACTTGTTCACCTTTAAACATTTCCTTAAAATAAACTTACTGATTCTTTTAGTCTCATTGACTTTGCTGGGTTCCTTGCTCCACCATCCGATGGAAATTCATTGCTTTTGCTTGACCTTTACTTCGGACCGTAGTATGGAGTCAACTACTTCCCGTGTTCCAGACTCCACTCGTATACATACGTGGGGTACCCTACTGATACATTGCTACTTACCCGACTACCCCATAAGAAGGTTTGTCAGGCCCGCAAGCTCCTATCGGAGTGCGGTCGTCCCACATTTCAGTTGGTACACTCGTAGTGTCCGTCACACGCCTAGGTGAAGTATTCTGTTGTCAACTCCTCTTATATTATCCTGTGATAATATGCATTCCGTGCTTCCCGAACTTAATCAAGGGAAGTGTATCCACTGTTGTATTATTATGAACTCACTCCATTCCCTCGGGTTGTTACCCTTGGGTTTACTGGTTTCCATTCGGTTATTTAAAAGTAACTGGGTAAAACTTACCTACCATGTGGCACTGAGGCCCGTGTAGGTCTTCTGGTTCGGTTTAAAGAAAAGAAGAATTGAAATAGATTGGGTTTGGAAGAAGGTTTGGTTTTTTTTTTTGAAAAAGATTTTGAAAATGAATTTAAGTTGAAAGAAAAATTCTCTTGGTTTCACAACGTTTCTTGCCTTATCCAAGTCTAGCTTCTTGCTGACTGGTGTATTTCCAATTACAGAGGTCAGGCTGCTAAGCCCTTCCGCAGTTATTATGATCTCACTTCACTTCATGGTACTTTACTAAGTACCGGTAGTTGTTTAAATTTTCCGTACAGTCTTGTTATAGCAGCACTTGCCATGGCAAGTGCGCCATGCTAACTGGTTATCGGTTCAATACACACCGGTTGCGGTATCGGTTTCATCCGCACTGACATCAGTGGCCTTGCTGGCCCTTGCTTGATCTTACAGTCTTAACAATGAATCCTCTGGGTACTTCTCACTGTCATCACACGACATCCATTAACTAGGGTGCTTCCCGTTCTGGGAGACCCCTTTTCTTAGCATCGTATCCTCCTTGTACTACGTTGTAGTTCCTTAATCGGTCGGTGTACCGTTGGTGTATTAGTTAACATTGTAGTCCCGCAGACACTCGTCTCGGATTCTACTATTTCACTTCTCCACTGTTGCACGGTTAGTGCTTGCAAGCTGGTTGTCCTCGACTGCTTCGCATGTCGACCCAGGGTGTTGGAAATTCCATTCTCTTGTGCATTAGATTCTTCACTTTTCGCTAACAAGAGCGGTTAATATTGTTAAAATGGAGACCGTCTTCGAGATCACACCTTTCGGGATCTACCGTATGACAGGTCCTCCGTACTTACAGGGGTAAATATCAACTGCCAGATCGGGTTTTCCCGAGTAAGAGATGACTCTCATCTCTCTGGCATTCTTTCCCGAGTTATAAAATAGGGTTTGTGGAGGGCGGGATGGATACTGTAGGTATCCAGTACACACTGGTATTTCCCTAACTAGCGTACTCCTCACGCTATCACTCAACCCTTAACCCAAGGTACTAAACTCTTAACTCGGTACTTCCTAAGCTCGGTACTAAGCTCTGATACCACTTTTTGTAACACCCCAACTGCTAACAACACACTTAACAACACATTGCAGCGGAAATCATAACTCACAACATGACTTAACTCGTTGGTGTTACACGCCGTTAGCCACCCACGTGGCTAACAAGGCTAACATACTTACATCGTACCGGTCTGATGGACTAAACTCCCGAGCAACTACACACATTAATCTCGTTCCATGTCCAACATTCATTATACACTTACATTACAACTGTACCGAGTAATTACCAACTGGTGCCGATACATTTTCGGTCTTACTACACCTATAATACATCCACAATTCTCATGACTATCACATACAAACACTACCCCGTCCTACTCTCGAACGGCTTCCAGTTCCTTGTACCTGAAAAGTATGGGAGCCCCCAAAGGGGGTCAGCACCTTTGCTGGTATGGTAATCCCGCAGCCCGCATGCTACCGGGCCACGCACAACTATTTGTCGTCTTAGCATGCGGTTGGTTTATTTCAAACATGCACAAACTCACACACATATCATGCTTATAAGCAAACATCCATTAATAGAATACAGACACAAGGTTAGCACACTCAACATAACAACACACTTCACTTTATAACATACACAACTTAATTTCACTCTTCTTAGAGTACATGAACTTCACTTAGGGAGTGCCGGGGTGGTATAAGCCCGAGCACAACATACATAAATTTTCTTTACTTGAGTGGCGGCCTCATATAGGAGATTTCACAACATACACAATTTCCCCTAGCTCCGATAGTGATGAGGTAGGTAAGCCTTGGTTAAGCTTGTGGGTGGTTGTAATTCAAGGAGGAAGAACAACCGTAACATAACAAAGAGGGAGTCGAAGCGAACTTAGGCTTCAACACCTTACCAACATTGTACATAATTTCCCTCCTAGCCCGATGTGGAGGTCGGGCAGGTAAGCTTTGGCTAAGCTAGTGGGAGGTCGAAATCCAATGAAGGAAAACAACCCTAACATAACAGGATGGGAGTCAATTCACATATATATATATTAACTCCCAAACAACACGCGCGACCGGAACAACCGGATTCCTCTCCATACATAACATATACTTATTAGTTAGAGGTTCCCTTATGGAACTTACCACATACATACATCACATAGTGTTACTAACTCGGTTAGACACATATGGGGAGTAATATCCCTTTTTAACAAACATGAATAACTGTATCCAATAACAACAACAACAACATATCCAACAAGTCACATACATCACTCATAATAACAACATACACTAACGCACTGATAGCCGTAGTTAGAACGTTCCCATGGGTTGGGACGTTTATTCCGAATTCCGATCTCTTATGTGTAAAGTCGGTTAACTATTATTTAACACATAACTAAGGTTAAGCGGTATCGGAATTAATTACGCCACAATAATGAATTACTGTAAACTCATTTCATGCTTTATCTTGCAAGGTGGCAAACACACAGAAAAACACATTGGCATACAAGCCGGTGTAATCCGGTAGGACACAGGTTGCAAGAAAACCATACCTGTCACCGAAGGTGCACTCTAGTGTGCCATCACATGTTCCTTGAAAATCTTTGAACAACTGGTAACAATATAACTATCTTCATTAATATCGGGGTAATATAATTTTTAACGTCTACTGCACCCATGGTTAACCCCATTCGGTAGTTTTATAACTTTACATTTTTATTACAACTTTTCACCACTCAATTACCATTATAACTCACTTTATTTACCCTTAACAACCTTATAACATCATCACTTAACAATCCCCCATCATTGGGTATCATTTCCTACCCTTAAACAAAGTTTTTGCTCAAAATTACCCTATGTCCAAACTTGTGTCCGGGCTTTAAAGTTCGGACGCAAGTCGAGACCTAAATGGGTGAATTCTGGGGGGTGGTCCGGGACTTGGTTCCTACCTTAAGTCCCGGACCATTGCTGGTCTTAACTCTCGGGTGAATTTAATAAGTGGTCCGGGACCTTGTACCAAACTCAAGTCCCGGACCAAGCATGGGTAGCAACTCTCGGCCTGAATTACATGGGTGGTCCGGGACTTAATACTCACCCTAGGTCCCGGACCAAAATGCTAGACAACTCTCGGGCAAGATTAAGGGGGTGGTCCGGGACTTTGTCCATGGACTAGATCCCGGACCCTGCTACAGATTTTACAGATTTGGAGTTTTCTAAATCTGTTACAACTCCATTCTTTCACCATTGATCTTCCAATCTTTCCCACTTGTGATCTACATGTTTAAGCACTTAATTACCCACCTAAATCACCTTAAACCAAGCACCAAGTGCACTCTCAAACTCTAGTCAATTTCACTTAAAACTCACTTACACTTTCATAACTAGTTTCCTTGTTTTCCATACCTCTTGTAACAGATTTGGTAGTTTCTTTTACTATTCAAACAGTGCCATTCCCAGCACTTCAATTGACATTATATCTACTCCTCATACACACTTCTCCTTAGTTTGGTTTCCAAATCATTAACCACCCACTTGAATCCCCTTAACACACCTAGCTTCTTCCTTTAATAAAACACTCAAGTCCAAAATCTCCTAAGCAAATTTTGACAGCACTTGGCTACTTTCAAAGCATCTCCCAAAACTCATCTCTTCACATATTTCATCCTAAAACTAGCCAAACCCATAAGGGTTCTACCAGCACATAACAAAATCCTCAAATTCAACAACAACACAATCACCAAAAATCTCCATAATCTCAATAACCACATTATCCATCACTTTGGGTTCATTACTTTGTTTACCCATCCCAAACACTTAAACAATTATAAACAAGGTTCAAGGTAGTTTTTCTTACCTTAATTTCATAAGCCTCCTTAATTCATCTCTTGCTCCTCATCTTCTCCAAAATTGGTTAAGAGGGTATGGAGTTTCCAAACTCCATCCCAACATCCAAGAACACATAAACATACCCAATTAATTATCTAAACCCTTGGAATATCTTAATTCAATCAAAGGATAGAACACAAAGTTAGGGTTTACCTTTTTGAAGCTTTTAAGAGGGATTCTCACCCTTGAATCAAGAGGAAAACTACTCCACCATTGAAGGGTCAATTTGGAGCTCAAGGACAAGAAGAAAAACAAGGTAAGAGAGAGAGACAAAATCGGTTACCACTATAAGATGGAGAAAAATGAGGTTTTTCTTGGAGATTTTTACCTTAGGAGAGAGAGGAGACTCCAAGCTTCAAGAATATGTCATTTTCTCTTCAAATGGGAAAAACCCATGGAGATGAAACTCATCCTTTTGAAATTCCGAAAAGAGGGAAAGGTAGAGGAGGATGAGGAGAGTTCAAATATGTAATTTGTTTTGCATTTGGAGCTTGGGGTTGGCTAGAGCATGAGGAGGAAGATGAGAAGCCATGGAAGGAGAGGGGAGAGCTGCACAATCGGCTGCAACCAGGAGGGAGAAGAAAGGAATCGTGGAGAAGAAAGAAAGGGAGGAAAGAGAAGAAAGGAAAAGAAATAAAGGAGGAAAGAGAGTGTGGTGGGGTATAAGTTACTTTTTGCTTTTTGACTTATTTAATTAGCTAACTAGTCAAGTGTGAGGGGCTGTCTACATTAATAAAAACCGGCCCACTAATATATACACACTGGAACGTTTTTCGTCTTTTACTGAAAACGCCCATTAATTTACCCAGTTTTAGCACTATTCACTAACCGGGTCCGTTTTCCGGAATTTTCTCGTTTATTTAATTTTAATGGTTATTATACTCCCATTAATGTTTAATTATTGTTACATAATCAACTATTATTTTTACGGGGTCATTTAACTGTTTAAAATCACGTTTTCGGATTTTCTCGAAAAACGCATTTTAGGACTCCGTTAGCGTTTTTACGCATGGTTTGAATCCGTTTTCTTCCGGAATTTTCCCACATGTTATTAATGTGTAATTAAGGTATAAAAATACACTTATCACTCTAACGAAGGTTATGTACCTCCTAAAATAATTAAATACGCGGTTTCACGTTTTGTGACTTTTACACATTTTCTTATTCTTTTTGGTTTTTATTTCTTCACCAATAATCTTAAGGACTTAATTAGCCTTAGAAAATTATAATTACATAGTTAATTAACATATTAAGGTTTGGGGTATTTCATGTGTATATATGTAGTAAGAAATTAGTAAATTTACTTGTGCTCACAAGGTGCTCGATAAAATGTTTGAGGGAAAATTTGGATTGTTTTTGCTCAATTTGTGTGTTTGTGCCTTTGTAGAGAGAAATTACTAAACTGCTGCTCCAGATTGAAGTCGTACGGGGCTGAAAACACTTCACTTCAGAACCCGTAATATACTTCAATCTTCATTTTTTTAGCTCACTATAATTTTGCAATCCTAAATATGAACAAGGAACATACACAAACTGATAAATTTGTCTTCATTCTCTACATGTGTTTGTGTCTCTGTATAGAAGTACTTAAGAAATATCTCAACCATTGCACGGTAGATTGAAAGCGTAGCGGAAAACAATTCATTTAGAAACCGGTAATTTAATCTAACTTATCTTCTCCTCTTTTATGATTGACTTAATTTCTATTGATTTCCTTAAATTGTTGGAATTTGGTTTGATGAATGAATTTTGTTATAGTTTGATTTGTGTTGAAATGTTATGCCATTGAATGATTGGTGAATGCTTAATAACAAGCATGGGATAGATAAATTATGTAAAGGTTATGCTGATTTTTTTTTACAAAAATCTCTTTGTAATTAATATTGTTTGTTGTATGTGTATACGTATATCAATAACTGTAAATGTATGTGCGCCATACATACTTATAGTTTTTGATGTGTGACAACCATGCGGAACCAGTCTTGTACTCAGCATATGATCTTTAGGTAAAATCCCTATGAACGTCAACAGAAACGTACCTGCTCACGTGACATCAGATGTGATGTCAAGTTGTTAAGATTCACCCTATTATATCTCCCTTGTTAGCGTTAAGCGTTATCGTTACTTGAACATTTTGAGAGGGAAGTTTTGCTTAAATCTGGGAAATTCCCATGTATATATATACTATGTATAGATATAGTTTAGGGTTACGCTTTTGGGGATAAAAAACAGATCTTCACCCTTTACGGCGAGACCCCTTTTGGAGTGAGAACGAGAGTGATTCTTTTCAATAGTTTAGGAGTGTTTATAATTCGAAGAGTGATAGATTATAGTGTGATTGTTCAAGGTGTTGAACAGATCAGGTGGGGAGTTTTTCACGCTATTAATATATATTAGTGGCTGAGTTTTCTTCTATACTGAATTGCAATCTATCGGGTGATTACTACTAACAACTCAGTACAAGACTGAGTATACGGGAGGTCTCGTTACGAACTGTCAAGTGGTATCAGAGCAGGTTTACCTTCGCTCGTGGCTAACACTTCAAGGTAGATCGTGAAGATGAGTTCGTACAATGTCAAGGCACCCAGGTTAACTAAGCTAAACTACTCCAAATGGTGCGAAAAGATGGAGGCTCAACTAATGTCTGTTGATTACAAAGTCTGGAAGGTGGTCACTAAAGGAGACTTCAAGCCTACTGTGACAGTAGAAGGCCGTATCTAGGATAAGCCTGAAGAACAATGGATGGAGGATGATGAAAAGTTGCTTAGCAAGAATAAACAGGCATTGCGGATTCTTGTATCATCTCTTTCCGATGAAGATCAGGGAAGAGTGCTCGGTATTCAAACGGCAAAAGGTGTATGGGATTTTCTCAAGATAGCATATCAAGGAACTGAGTCCATACGAAAAGCAAAGGAGAAACAGTTTAAGAGAGAATTCAATAATTTCAAGATGGCAGAAGGTGAAACATTGGTTGCTGCGATTGATAGATTCAATCAGATTCTGGTTGAAATCAAGTCTGTGGGTGCCTCGCTTTCAAAAGAGCAGACTAACAAGAGATTTCTGGAATCACTCACAAAAGATTGGTTAAATTACACCTCGATGCTGGAGAAGATGGACAAAGTGTCGTCTGTTTCCTTTAAAGAATTTTGTTCTGATTTAATGGTTCATGAGAGCAAGATGAAGGAACAGATACTGGAGGGCGTTTCGGTGGAAAGAAAAGATCTTGCCTTGAAGGCAAAGAAAGTGGTAGAAAATACTGATTGGCAGTTAGATGACGATTTTGACACAGAAATAAATTTACTGGCACAAGGGTTGAAGAGAATCATGAGCAGGAAAAGAGGTGGATTTCAAGGCTCAAGCAGTAACCGGCGCGAACCAGATATGAGCAAGGTGGAATGTTTTCGGTGTCACAAGCAGGGACATATGATAAAGGACTGTCCTTTGTCATCCAAACCGCCTCAGTTTAGAAATCGAGATACACGTATGAGCAAGTGGAGGCGCATTACTGCATGACGGCTATCCATCGGTCTCACACTGACAAATTAACATACGATGAAATGATGTGTCAAGTTGCAAAAGATAAGGAGCATCACTCATTTGTAGGAGAGCAGGTAAGTTCTCTTAACCTAGATAATGTCTGTAGGGAGTCGTCGAAAGACCAAATTTTTAATGCTTTGACAGCTGCTCTATCAGAAATTGAAGGGTTAAAAGGGAAACTTGATAACGTGATTAGTAAAGAAGATCAGATAAACCGACTAGAGTTAGAAATAAAGGAGCTGAAAAAGAAAAATCAGGAGATATCAGAAAAGCTCGTAGAAAGCTCATCTAAGGTTCTGCAATCCACGTTTACATCGACAGTGAAGAGTAAGTTGAGTTCCCTTCCAGAATGGGCAGAAAAAGAAATTCAACTACTTAAGGCAGATAATGAATGGATTCGTCAGGATAACGCTGATCTCCTGAAACAATGTGATACTCTTGATAGAAGACTAAACATCATCAATTTAGAAAACCCTTCGTGGCATACAGGAAACATCAAACTCAATGAAATTGTTAGGAAACCAAATCAGAATCGCAATGGATTAGGATTTCGTGGAGTTGAAGCTGATATAAGACCAAAGAAACAATATGCGAAAACTAAAACTTATACTGGAAGGAAATACTCCTTGTTTTTTCGTGCAACTATAGAGTGTAGTTATTGTCATACTCTTGGACATCATATTAATTCCTGTTTTAAGTTACAACGGAAAATTGCTAGAGACTTCATTCCTCGCACTATTAAATATGCGAGTATGTATTCTCGTCGACCCAAACAGCAATGGGTTCCTAAACGATATTGATTTTCTTTTTCCTTTTTCTTCTCAGGACTATGCTGACGGAGCTAATATATGGCTTATGGATAGCGGCTGTTCTAGGCATATGACTGGAGACCATACACTGTTTCAGGATCTTGAGGGATTACATGGAGGATTTGTGACATTTGGAAATAATGAGAAGGGGCAGATCATTGCTATAGGCACAGTTGGTCATCAGGGAAGTGTTGAAGATGTGTGCCTGGTGGATGGATTGGAGCATAATCTACCAAGTGTGTCACAAGTGTGGGACAAGGGTCCTTCCTCTATTACCTTTGATTCTTACGGTTTCATTGTTACAGATTTGACCACTGGAGCACCTCTCTTGCAAGGATATCGCAGGGGAAATTTATATCTAGTGGATGTTGATGATCAAAGGTTGGATGCTACCTGCCTCACTGTTTCAACAGAAAATGCAGATTTATGGCATCAGCGTCTCGGTCATGCTCACAATCGATTGATCAATAAACTGCGCACTCAACATTTGGTTGAAGGGCTACCATCTATGGTCCTTCATGAAGACTATCCTTGTCGTGCCTGCCAGCAGAATAAGCAAACTCGATCCGCTCACATTCCCAAGTCAGTTGTTCCACCTCCACTGTGCTGGAACTGGTACACATGAATTTGGTTGGGCCTATGCATACTATGACCAGAGCTGGGAAGAGATATATTTTTGTTCTGGTTGATGATTATTCTCGTTTTACTTGGATATACCTTCTTCATACTAAAGGCGATACTTACAATCTGTTTAAAAGTTTTTGCATTCAGATACAACGTCAATTGGGATTCCCTTTGCGCACTATATGATCAGATAATGGTACAGAATTCATCAATCATCAGTTTCAACAATTCTGTACTGATCAAGGCATCACCCATACTTTTTCTGCAGTGCGTACACCTCAGCAGAATGGTGTCGTGGAACGGAAAAACCGGACATTGGTTGAGATGGCTCGCACAATGCTCAATGCTAGCGGTTTAGCACCAAGCTTTTGGGGGGAAGCTGTCAACACAGCGTGTTATATTCTCAACCGTGCTCTCATTAGACCTATACTCAATCAGACTCCATATCAACTGGTGAAGGGTCGACCACCGTCAATTGGTTATTTTAAGGTCTTTGGCTGCCGGTGCTTCATTTTGCACAATGGCAAACAGCACACCGGGAAGTTTGATACCAGAGGGGATGAAGGAGTATTTTTGGGGTATTCCACTACCAGTAAGGCCTATAGAGTGTTTAACAAACGCACTCTTATCGTGGAAGAATCAGCATATGTCCGATTTGATGAACTGAATTTTGGCTCTCGAAATCCACACAGTATTGGGTCAGAATTAAGTATCGATGACTCTGATGATTCAGACACAGATTCACCACCTCCTTCTGCTCAAATTTCTCCCAATGTGTCACAAGTGGATTCCCATTCAGCTCCTTCTACTTCATTACAACCATCTTCTGACACTCCCGATGGTTCTCCTATGCAAGTTGAATCCTCAGGTACAAGTAATCCTGTATCAGAATCCACTGATGGCTCTAGCTCACAATCAGATGATAGTCCCAGCTCACCACCTCCTAGTATTCCTTCTCGCAGGGCTCCTGGAGTTTCGTTAGATAATCTCCTCTCAGACTTGAACTCAGGCCGAGTAACTCGCCACTCACTTCGGAACTATTGCACTCATGAGGGATTCCTGTCCAGTATTGAGCCCCGTAATATAAAAGAAGCCCTTACTGATTCTGATTGGATACTGGCTATGCAGGAGGAACTCAACGAGTTCAAACGGAATGATGTCTGGATTTTAGTTCCTCGACCAAGTCATAATGAGGTAATCGGCACACGGTGGGTTTATCGTAACAAACTTGATGCGAATGGTCATGTCGCCCGCAATAAGGCTCGCTTAGTCGTTCAGGGATATAATCAACGTGAGGGTATTATTATGATGAGACTTATGCACCTGTTGCCCGTCTAGAAGCTATTCGTATGCTGATTTCTTTCGCTGCTCACAGGGCGTTTCCTTTGTATCAAATGGATATTAAATGTGCATTTCTGAATGGGTACATTGACAAGGAGGTCTATGTAACTCAACCTCCAGGCTTTGCTGATCAGTCCAGACCTGATGATGTTTATTTACTCAAGAAATCTGTCTATGGTTTAAAACAAGCCCTGAGGGTCTGGTACGCGCGCCTCACCTCCTATCTCCTTCAGCAAGGTTTTACACGGGGTAAAGTGGATTGCACGCTTTTTCTCAAATTCCAGGATTCTGATCTTTTGCTGGTTCAGATCTACATCGATGATATCGTCTTTGGTTCTTCCTGTCCCACGTTATCTAAATCGTTTGAGACAGTAATGACTAATGATTTTTCTATGAGCAGTATGGGCGAACTCACCTTTTTCCTAGGATTGCAGGTTCGCCAAACCAAGACTCACACGTTTGTCTGGCATGGAAAATACACTATTGAACTTCTATCCAGATTTGGGTTTGATTCCGCTAAATCCCTCGCCACTCCAATGTCTAATGTTCTCAAACTTGGTTCTGAGACTCATGCTGAACCCACTGATCCTACTGAGTATAGAGCCATGATCGGTTCACTGATGTATCTCACCGCAAGCAGACCTGATATCCTTTACAGCGTTTGCTATTGTGCTCGATTTCAGGCTGATCCAAGAGTTCCAAATCTTCAGGCGGTCAAACGAATTTTCTGTTACTTAAAAGGCACTCCTAACTTGGGTTTGGTTTATCGTGTAGGATCTTCTTTCACTCTCCAGGCTTATACTGACGCAGATTTTGGAGGATCGCTTACTGATCGTAAGAGTACATCCGGATGTGCTCAGCTTCTGGGTACTAGTCTGGTATCCTGGTTCTCAAAGAAGCAGTCCTCCGTCGCTTTATCTACCACCGAAGCTGAATATATTGAAGCTGCCGCTTGTTGCGCCCAGGTTCTCTGGCTCCAATATCAACTTGAAGACTATGGTATGCCTCAATCACCCATCCCGATTTACTGTGACAATCAGTCTACCATTGCTTTGTCCAAGAACCCAGTACAACACTCCCGTACAAAACATATCAAGACTCGGCATCACTTTCTTCGTGATCAAGTTGAAAAAGGAACAGTGGAATTGCTTCATTGTTCCACGGAGCAACAGTTGGCAGATATCTTTACTAAACCACTCCCTCGCGAAATTTTCCATCGTCTGAGTTTAGCACTGGGCATGGTTAACATTGATTAAGGTCCATTTCTTTTATTTTCTATGTTTTTCTCTTTTGTGTACAAACATGGTACTAGAATTAAGTGGAGCATACTTTTTTTTTTTACAACTACTTGAGGCTTCAGTAGATTATTGTGGAACATGTTATAGATGATCTGGATCAATGTTATCGTTGGAACGTTTTTTATGTTACTGGCTTACCTTTTATCTTTCCATTTGTTCCATCTATTCCTATCTATGGTTTTCCATTATTTACGACACAAAAAAACACAACACAAATGTGGCCCAGATATTTCTTCACGTTCTTCTGAAACGTCGTCCACTCTGCATACCTATTTACCCACGTTTGTCAGTTTTTCCTGCTTATCAGCCTTAAACCCATATCTTCCGTCGCGTCCTTACCTTTTCAAAATCCTTGCTCTCTACTGGTTGTTTGTCATCTTTCTTTCTTGTTCATTTACCTTCGCCATGGAAATCGTTCCGTATGACCCTGCTTTCGCCTACCTTCAGATTTTTTCTCTCTCAGTTCCGCATTTTCTTGATTCACCTCCATCGAGTATTTCCATCGACTCCAGCTTGCTTCCCATGCAGCCAGAATAGCATATCCCGCTTGCCGTTGAATATCCTCCACTCCTTTTGCCCGTGCCACCCCCTACCCAAGATTCTCCACCCAAAAAGTGTGCTGATGATTTTCCATTCTGTGATGTTCCATTTGATGATTCCCCGGTTTCTGATTCTTTGCCCACATCACCACCATTATCACCACAAAACCCTCCTCCTCCTCGCCGAAACCCTAGGTCACAGACTCATCCTTCTCGGGCCGCTGTTCTTCGACGTCGCCAAACTCTTCGGCCATGTTGTCCTCAGCCTCCTCCGCCCTCATCTACCCCGTCGCACCCTGATGTTCTTTCGGATGATGATGTGCCGTTATCAGTCTTGCACCAACGCAAGCGTTCCGCTGTATAAGCTCAGACAGCGTCTTCTTCAAAGCGTCCTCGCCGTGGGTCTCCAGTGCCAAGTTCTTCCGCTACTATGTCGGTTGCTTCCTCCGGTTCTTCCTCGATGAATTATGCCTGGTCTGGTCATTCCTTTCCCTTTTTCCTTCATTTAAGTCTGAGATTCGTAATGCACATATTGTTGTGGGAAAACGGGTGGATTGTGCTTGGCTCCGCAAGAATAAGTTGTCCAATATTGCTAGTTGTCTTTCAGCACAAGGCTGGTCGTCTGTGTTTGCTTTGGGTATGAAATTTACTGGGAGCCAGTTAAGGAATTTTACAAGAACCTGCAATTTATGGATGAGTATCTGATTCGGACCACAGTTAAGGGTGTGGTTATTGAGTTAACTCCTGATTTGATTGGCATGATTCTGGATGTTCCTTTTGAAGGTGTTAAGACCTTTTCTCGTGAAGTTAATACTTTTGCTCTGTCACAAAGGGATGAGGATCTTTTTGGTTTCTTTGGGATTGAACCAGAGACCCGAAAGATTCGGTCTGCTCCTCAACGGCAGCTTGATGTGCTTGGATGATTGCTCCATATTATCGTTTATCAAGGCGTTGCTCCCAGGAATGATCAACGTGGGACAGTCACATTCCTGGACATCTGTTTGATGTGGTGCCTTATCCAGAAAAATCCTGTTAGCTTGCCTCATTTTATGTTGTTTCATATCCATCATGCCATCACTCAGTGTACCTCGTCACTGCCATATGCTCCCTGGTTGACAAAGATATTTCAGTATTTCTCAGTTGATCTATCTACTGAATCTGCAAAAGTTCTGGATCATAATCATGAGCTTTCTCAGACCACTCTGTCCAAGATGGGTCTAGCACTGGCAAGGAATATTTGTGTTGTTAAATAGCCTCCCAAGGTTGTTTCAGGCGTTTCTGAGCATCTTATGTACACTTCCGCAACAATTGGATGAATTTCTGTCTCTCATCAAGGCTGTAGATGCTCGATTGGCTCATCTTGAAGCTCATATGGGGGTGCGACGTTAATTCTTCTTCATGTCCTCTGCCCAGTCCATACCTTTGCTCTGCTGCTCCTCATTCTGATATAGTTGTTTGCTTCTAGGACGTTGTTATCCATTCCTATTGCCGTTTGTTTCAGACTATTCATCTTTCTGTACTTTGATTGTTTTTGGTTACCTAATGCTCTGGTTCTTTTGTTGTTTCCTTATGCCACTTTCTGAAACTCTTTCCTGCTATTAACGTTGTATAAAATGCTATTTCGTGTTCCACGGTATATCTTTTTACATTTCGTGAGTTTCTAGGCCCGTACCATTTTTGATTGCGCAAAAGGGGGAAACATGGTGAATATAAGTTTTGTGATTGTTGATCAAGTTAGCTTTGTTTCAGGGGGAATTGTCTCAGGGGGAATCTATATTTCAGGGGGAATACCCGTGTGACTTCTCTATTCACCATGATGAAGTTTGCACACATCAAAAAAGGGGGAAACTGTAAATGTATGTGCGCCATACATACTTATAGTTTTTGATGTGTGACAACCATGCGGAACCAGTCTTGTACTCAGCATATGATCTTTAGGTAAAATCCCTATGAACGTCAACAGAAACGTACCTGCTCACGTGACAACAGATGTGATATTAAGTTGTTAAGATTCGCCCTATTATATCTCCCTTGTTAGCGTTAAGCGTTATCGTTACATGAATATTTTGAGAGGGAAGTTTTGCTTAAATCTGGGAAATTCCCATGTATATATATACTCTGTATAGATATAGTTTAGGGTTACGCTTTTGGGGATAAAAAACAGATCTTCACCCTTTACGGCGAGATCCCTTTTGGAGTGAGAACGAGAGTGATTCTTTTCAATAGTTTAGGAGTGTTTATCATTCGAAGAGTGATAGATTTTAGTGTGATTGTTCAAGGTGTTGAACAGATCCTAGTGGGGAGTTTTTCACGCTATTAATATATATTAGTGGCTGAGTTTTCTTCTATACTAAATTGCAATCTATCGGGTGATTACTACTAACAACTCAGTACAACACTGAGTATACGGGAGGTCTCATTACGAACTGTCAATAACTAAAATTTTTCTTTATCAGGTCTAACTACATTTAAGTCCACAAACCACCTCTCTTGTTTCCCGCCTTCTTCCATCACCACTTCAGTTTCCTTATCTGTATACCAATCGTATAAACAAGTAATTGAACCTTGGTTTCTGTTTAATAAATGAAATGATTTATTGAAATATGTGCTAGCTAAAATATAATTTGGGTAGGAGCATTAATGTTAGGCTAGCTTAGTTGATACGCATTGAAATACCCCAAACCTTGATATGTGGTTTAAATATTAAACTATGGTATGTAAAGGCTAAAAAGTGCCTTAGAAACATCAGTGAACAATTTAAACCATAGTAAAATGTAATAAAGCACTAAGATACAGTTTGAGCAAAAACATGCTCTAAGCTTGGAGTGAACTTGGTTGGGACCCAAAGAGCCTACCAAGATTTAGTGATATTCAATTATGATTTAATAAGACTAATTAAGTCCTTAGGAAACCTTGGTAGACAATTAAACCAAATAAAACACAAATAAATACCTTAAAGTCAATAAGAGCAAAATGTGCTCTAAGCTTGGGATAAATTTGTATAAGACCTAATGGTCATACCTATACCTTATAAATATGTTAATGAACATATTAAATCAATTACCAAAGAAACCCAAGCTTGAAAACAAGTTAAAACACAAAAAGTGCTTTAAGGAGTCTTAAAGCACGTTTTTGAAAAATTGTCTTGTAAATGAGTTTTGAATGGCTAAATGTCCATCATTACTCTTTAATTAACATGTGTACTATATAGTATCACATTTGGAGGTCTATATCAATGGGAAATCAAAAATTTCACTTCTATGTGCCTTGTTTTTATGAATAGTGACTTTAATAAGCTAGTTTATAACATATGTTTGTATAAGTAATTAAATTGACCAACAAAGACTATAATACCCTTAGTGATATAAAGGGGGCCGGTTTTTGTAGTAATGAGTCACCAAACATGTTAACTTGTTAAGTAAATAAAGATGACTCATAGCTTACTATTTGCTTTAAGTTATAAATATCTTCAAAAAGCAAAACCAATCTCATTTCTCTCATTTCTCTCATTCCACACGTCTTCAACCTCTCTTCTATCTCTTCTTGCTCTCCATTCACGGCTTGCTACAGCAACACCAACACCACCATTATTTTCCATCTTTGACCACTTGTATCTCCTAGCTCATTTGGCCAAATTAAATTCTAAGACCACCATTTTCTTCCTCTCATCAAGCTCTTCAATTCTATCCTTTCAAAATCCCAAGAGCTCCATTTCGGTGCCAAGAGGAATCACCATGGGAGGAGCTTGAGCTCACCTTTTCACATATTATTGTTCTCCTTTGCTTCAAGGTAAGGAAACTCAAAGAAAATCCATGTTTCCTCCATGTTTATGTGATGTCCGAAAATTCACCTCACAATGGTGTTTTCACCTTGCTTATTTTAGCTTCATTTGAATCTTCCAAGGGCTAGGAGGAGTCCTCTCTTGATACTTATTCAAGCTCTCTTCCAATTCCAAGGTAAAACAATTACCTTAATGTATTAAGACAATATGTGTGCCTAGGGTTTACAATGAGATGAAGCATAATGCTTGAATACTCATTCTATTATGTGTACATTGTTTAGAAGTTGACAAACAACCAAACACCCTACCGGTTTTGCAAGGGAACAAGAAAGAAGTTTGTGAGGAAAAAGAGGTAAACAAGCTATCTCAATGTAGTTTAAATGCCTTAGGAAAATGAGCTTGATTTGCTTAATAAAATACCTAAGGAGCCAATGGTGAATGACCTAGAGAAATGCTCTCAAGGAGTTTATTAAGGGCATATGTATTGTTGGGTGTATTTGCAGGTCAAAGGCATTACTTATGTGGGAAATTCAGTGTTTAAGGTTTATGCAATTTAAGGGCCTAAGAGCCATGTTATTTAAGGGCCTAAGTGCCAAGCAATTTAAGCTTATGCACTATATTGTGATGTAGTGCTAAATGTGTGAAGTTTGTGTATAAAATGTGTTTGATGGATTTTAGGTGTCCTTGAATGAAATAAGGTAAAAACCTAAGTGTTTGGATGTGAGTATATACAAGAGAAGCTATGGCCAAATTTGGAAAATGTATAAGAATTTCTAAGTGATTTAAACAAGTTTTGGTGAACTAGGAAGTGTTAAAGGTGAACAAGTGTTTTTTTTTCTAGTGAAGAAAACATGTATCAAGGTGATTTAGAGTGATGCAAGGATTTAGGTATTATCTTGGAAGTTCTAGGAATTCAATGTGTGTTTTTGAGAATGTATTTAAGTCTTGGAGAAGTTTGTTTAAGGTTTGGGAATGTTAATGTACAAGGAAGAAGTGATGTTTAGGCAAGATGTGAAAAGGAGATTTAGTTAGTAAGAAAAGAAGTTTGAGAGATGATGTTAAGGTGTAGAGGAAACACCTTAGTATAGTGGTCATTATAGGTGAAATACCACCTAGAAATCTTAAGGAGAAAACATTCCAAGTGCTAGGAATTTTGTAAGGAATTTGTGGATGATAAGATGGTTTTGGTGTGTGATTTAAAGAGTTTAGTATATGGCTAAAGGTGTGTTTGAGGTGTCAAATGATGTTAGAACACATTAGGAGGCTTGAGGAAAAATTTGGAGAAAATTTGACAATGTATGGGAAGTTTCTGCAGCCGACCTACCCAGGGCACCGACCCCAGTCTGGGTCGGTCGGGCTGAAACTGTGAAGTTGGATGTTCTCTGCAGCCGACCTACCCAGGGGGTGGGTCGGTCGGTGGGTCGGTCGGACCTTTAAAAAAAAATTAAATTAAATTTTAAGAATGTTAAGTGGTATTAGTGGTATGCCATTAAGAGAGTATTGATGATTAGAAAAATAATTATAAAAGGACTTAAGAGATTAAGTTAAGTAAGATGATTTAAATGTTTAAGGTTATAAAACGAAATGTATTGAAATGTAAAAGTAAAACAAGTTAAAATGTAAAGTTATGTAACTAAGTTAACGGGGAAAAGTTATAAGCATTAGACATTAAATAATCATGCTACCCCGATGTTAATAAAAGTACATGTAATGTTATCAGTTGTTCGAGAATTGCTCGAGGAACATAAGTGGACGTGGTAAAGTGGACTCCGGTGACAGGTATGGTTTTCTTGCAACCTGTGTCCTTCCGGATTACACCGGCTTGTATGCCAATGTGTTTTTCTGTGTGTTTGCCACGTTATAAGATAAATCATGAAACGAGTTTACAGTCGTTATTGTTGTTGTATGTTTACTTGCCGATACCGGTAACCTCGAACGCGCTTGAAGGGCTAGTTAACCACTATTAGGTAAAACGTAAGAGAACGGTATCCGGTGACAACGTTTCCGGCCTAAGGAAGGTTCTAACCACGACTATGCGTGGGTTAGTTATGTGAGTGTGGGTGTGTGTGTATGACTCTCCCTTCCCTTGTGTGTGTCTAACAAGACTTAACCCTACGTTGTGATTGTTTAATTAAGTTCTATGTTGAACTTCTAACAAGTGCTAACGGGGGAAGTGAGGAGTCCGGTCTGTTCCGGCCACGCGTGTGAGTATAGGGGTCGTTGTCATATCAGGTTCGATCCTCTCCGTATGTTATGGTTGTTTTCCAATTTGGTTTCCAACCTTCCCTTTAGCTTAATCAAGGCTATTACTGACTCACGTCGGGCCACAGGGGCATACTATGTTATGTTTGTTCGGTGTGCTTGGATCACTATATCCGAGACACCTTGTGCTAAGTTATCCGTTCATTTAACGAGACGGTAACGAGTTATGAAACGAGCTTATCATGAGACTGGAAACATTCTCTAGGCTCACCAGTGTATTAACAATGTTTGGGTCGGTTCCTAAGAGAACCATTCCCGTTATGTTATGTGATGTTGTTGTAATGCAATTTCTATTGCGATGTTATTATGTGCACGTTGAAACGTGAAAGTGTTGTTATGTGTTGTTATGGGATGCATGTTATATGTTGTAAAATGTGGAGTATGTGGATCATGGATATGAATCCCAGTTTGTGATAAGAGGCGTTTAAGGATAACCCGAATAACGGGTAAGTGTCGTCTTAAGGAGAGTAGCTCCATTAGAGGAGAAACACTCTAGGGATAATGAATACCATGAGTGACTTATCAAATAAGGATGTATTATCCGTTTATTGAGCCCATTGAGGCGAAATGTTGTGTGTTGTGTGTTTACAGTTGCATGCACGATTTAAATATAATCAACCGCATGCTAAGACGACAATTAGTTGTGTGTGGCCCGGTAGCATGTGGGCTGCGGGATTACCATACCAGCAAAGGTGCTGAGCCCCTTGGGGGCCACCCTTTCTCTTCTTTTCCTATTTCAGGTACAGAGAGCTGGAAGCCGTTCGAGAGTAGGACAGGGTAGACATTGTACATGGGTAATCATGTAAGTTAAATATATACAGTAGGTGTAGTAAGACCGAAGTTGTTATCGGCATCAGTTTGTAAATACTCGGTACAGTTGAAAGGTGTACGTTGTTGTTGTTGTTAATGAAAAGGGATAGTAATGTGTAGTCGCTCGGGAATCTAGTCCATCAGACCGGTACAATGTTTATGTAATAGCCTTGTTAGTCACGTGGGTGGTTAACGGCGTGTAACACCAACGAGTTAAGTTATTTGATGAGGTGTGTGTTCCACTGCAGGTTGTTGTTATGTGTTTGTTGTTGGATGGGGTGTTACACGCATCCAGTCACGCTTCTTTAGGATATAAAAACGTAGAAGCAAATGCAATCCATGGTACGGAAACATTTTAGTTTTAGCTACGATAATAATAACAACACCCATTTCATGTTTCACATATAGTATGGAGCGTGACTGGATGTACGGTGATTCAGGGGATCACTTTGACAAGATGCTGAAAGAGTTTTACAAAGTAGCAGTGCAACACAAGGACATGACAAAGGCGGTGAAAATACCATGTCCTTGTGTTGACTGCGGTGTCATAAGAAAATTATCATGCATCGAGGAAATTGAATTCCATCTGACCCTGTAACACCCCTACTACAACAATACGCTTAATAACCATTTGCAGCGGAAAACATACATCATCACATTACTTAACTTGTTGGTGTTACACGTCGTTAGCCACCCACGTGGCTAACAAGGCTAATACATATACATTGTATCGGTCTGATGGACCAGATTCCCGAGCAACTACACATTACAATCCTGTTCCATTACCAACATTCGTTATACACTTACATTCAAACCGTACCGAGTATTTACAAACTAATGCCGATAACAGTTTCGGTCTTACTGCACCTACGATACATAAGTAATTCATTAACTACTCGTGTAGAAACCACTACCCCGTCCTACTCTCGAACGGTCTCCAGCTCCTTGTACCTGAAATAGAAAAGGAAAGAAAGGGTGGCCCCCAAGGGGCTCAGCACCTTTGCTGGTATGGTAATCCCGCAGCCCGCATGCTACCGGGCCACGCACAACTAATTGTCGTCTAAGCACGCGGTTGATTATATTTAAATCAGGCATGTAAACTATAAACACATAACACATTACATACCCACAACAACGGGGTTCAATAGATCAATCAACACAACAAACTCGTTAGCTCACTCATTTTGTTCCTTAACCCTTGAGGGTTTCTCCTCTAATGGAGCTATTAACTTTATAGACGACACTTACCCACTATTCGGGTTATACTCCAAATTGTCTTATAATATACTGGGACTCATATCCATGATCCCCACTCTCCACACAACAACTCAATCCACATTATAACGTACATACCACATAGCATCGCAATAAGAAATGCAGTACAACATTAACACATAACATAAAGGGAACGGTTCTCTTTAGGAACCGACCCAAACTTAGTTAATTCACTTGTGAGCCTAGAGAATGATATTACCCTCATGTTAAGCTCATTATACAACACTCATTACCATCCTAATAGTCGGACGAGTAACTTAAGTTAAGATGGATCGGATATAGTGACCCGAACACACCACACAAACACATGTTCCCCCTAGACCGATCATAAGTCAGAATAGTTAAGCTTTGGAGTAAGCTAGTGGGAGATCGTAATCCAAGAAGGAAAAATAACCATAACAGAGAGGAAGGTAAAGCAAGGATGGATACCTACTCCCAAACAACGCGCCACCGGAACGACCGGATTCCTCACCCCCCATTAGTACATATATACTTATAAGTAAACAGTTAGAGCTCCATTATGGAACCTATTACACCCACACACCATAAGGTATTACAACTGGGTTAAACACACAAGGGAGGTCCATACATTCACACACAAACCTCACACAATTAACTCACGCATAGACGTGGTTAGAACGTCCCATGGATCTCTTACGTGATCCTAGATTTGGTTAGTTAAGGTTTAACACTTTCGAGGTTAAACGGTATCGGAATTGAACATGCCACATAAATGAATTACTATAAACTCATTACATGTTTTATCTTACAAGGTGGCAAACACACAGAAAAACACATTGGCACATAAGCCGGTGTAATCCGGTAGGACACAGGTTGCAAGAAAACCATACCTGTCACCGTAGGGAATTACTTTACCGGGTGTTCTCACGCTCCTCGGCTCACACTTGTTCCTCATGTCTTACTCTTGAACCACTATTTACATGTGAAATGGTTCAATTAATATTAAGGTGTTACGGTAGGTACATAATTGCTACTCCCGTACTTACCCCGTTATCCCGTTATTTCGGTTTAACTTTGTGTACTTAAACTCACGACTTTCCCAACCACTTCCAACAATTGTTTATACTTCTTAGGACCTTTAAAAGTCATCAAACAAGGCCTTAACAACATCCAAAACCATTACCCATCAATCCACCACCTTTAGAACACTTTAAAACACATTTTAGGCCATTTTTGGTCTGGTCCGGGACTTGGTCTGGACCCAAGGTCCCGGACCACCTCTGGAAATTACTCTCGGCTTGTTTTTGGGATTGGTCCTGGACTTGGTCCTGCACTTAAGTCCCGGACCAATTCCTGCATTCACTCTCGGCATGTTTTTATGGGTGGTCCGGGTACCTATACAAGGGCTAGGTCCGGACCATGTTAATAACTTGTCAAAACATCATTTTTCAACCCCTAATCCAACCTTAAACCTTACCTAATCATTCCATAATCTTTCCACATGTTTCCTACATGTTTAAACACCTTAAAATAAGCACTAAACTTTCCTAAATCATCACTAACTTGTTTCTCAATTCCTTACAACAATTCCTAGCACTTATAACATTTTCCTTAGATTTCTAAGTGGTATATCATGCCTACTACCTCAACTAACCAAAGTGTTGTCTCACAAACATTACCACCACTCCAAAAGCATTATTCCTCACAAACACCTCCTTTACACAACTCCTTCTACTTCCACAAGTTTACACTTAGGCCTTCACAAGGCATTTCTTTTCCTTTGTTTACCAAATCTTGAACAAGACTTAACACTTCACATAACAATTCATTGGTGTGTTTAAAACACCCATTTGAGTCCTAAATCCTCCAAGACACTGCCCATGGCATCTTAACACCTAAGAACACCATGATTCACTTTCTTTCACCATCTTGACACTTAACAAATCCTAGTACCTTCTAGGTCATAAAATCTCATTAAAACACATAAACTCCTTTGTTTATCAACTAAATTTTGCCATAGCTTATCTTGTATACTCTCACACCCAAACACTTATGTTTTCACCTTTAGACAACCAAGAACACTTAATCACTTAATGCACATTCCTTACACCCAAGCATATTGTTTTCATCCTTTAACCATCCAAGACATTCATCTTCACAAGAAATGCTCTTTACACACAACTAAACCTTTAAACTACACTACATCATAATATATTGCATAAACTTAAATTGCTTGGCTCTTAGGCCCTTAAATAACATTAAACTTAAACACTGAATTTCCACATTTAAATGCCTTCAACCTGCGAATACACATAATAATGCTCTCATGTCCTTTTAGTCCACCTTGTGGATAGTTTTCTAGCTCATTTTCCCATTGGCTCTTTAGGTTATTTATTAAGCAAATATAGCTCAATTTCCTAGTACAATAAGCCACATTAAGAGAGGTCATTTACCTCTTTGTTTTCCAAGCTTTCTCACTTGTTTTCCCTTATTTTTCTTGATTAAAAATCAACAAGGAGCTTTTATCACTTGTCAACCTTCTAACCAATATACATTTAAGGGTAATGAGCATTAAGTTTAATACTCAAACTCATAATTAAACCCTAGGTTTACATAAGTGTCTTAAAACACTAAAATTGATGTTTACCTTTGGAATTTGAAAGAGAACTTGAACAAGTGGCAAGATAGAACTCCTCCTAGCCCTTTGAAGTTTGAATTAAGCTAAGAAGATAGCAAGGTAATGCACCATTGTAAGGTGAATTTTCGGTTATACAAGAAAATGAAAGGAAACTTGGCTTTTCTTTGATTTTCCTTACCTTGAAGCATAAGAGAATGACAAGGCATGAAAAGATGAGCTCAAGCTCCTTCAATGGTGAATTTCTATGGCACCGAAATGGAGCTTTTGAAGATTTGAAAAGATAGGAATGTAGAGCTTACTCTAACTAAGACAACGGTAGTCTCGGAATTGAATTCAGAGCTTGGAGCCATGAGTTACAAGCATTCAAAGATGGAGAATGGCTACTTGCTGTAGCAAAACGAGAATGGAGAAGGGAGGATGAGGTTGGAGACGGTGGGAATCAAAAAGAAAAGAAGATAAAGTGAGGAGAGAGGTAAGTTTTGGAGATATTTAAGTTATAAAGCAAAAGTAACCCTTTTACTTACTTTTCTTTCTTTCTTTTAATTGGCTAGCCAAGTGTGATGACTCACACCACTAAAACCGTGGTCTCTTACATATTCTAGATATATATGGTCTTTGTTGACCATCTAAACAACTTATGTTGACTTATGACTTAAACTAGCACTATTTGAGCACTATTCACAAACTAAGGCACATATTTGTGAAGTTTTTGATTTCCCATTGATCTAGACTTCCTAATGTGATACTAAGTAGTACACATGTTGATTAAAGAGTAATGATGGACATTTAGCCACTCAAAACTCATTTACAAGACAATTTTTCAAAAATGTGCTTTAAGGCTCCTTAAAGCACATTTTGTGTTTTAACTTGTTTCCAAGCTTGGTTTTGTTTGGTAATTGGTTTAATATGTTCATTAACATATAAATAAGGTCTTGGTAAGCTTATTAGGACTTAACCAAACTTATCCCAAGCTTAGAGCACATTTTCGCCCATATTGGCTTTAAGGTATTTATTTGTGTTTTGTTTGGTTTAATTGTCTACCAAAGTTTCCTAAGGACTTAATTAGCCTTATTAAGTAATAATTGAATGTTATAAAGTCTTGGTAGGCTCTTTGGGTCCTAACCAAGTTCAGTCCAAGCTTAGTGCATGTTTTTGCTCAAACTGTGTCTTAGTGCTTTATTGTGTTTTTACTATGGTTTAAATTGTTCACTAATGTTTCTCAGGCACTTTTTAGCCTTTAACTACCATAGTTTATCATTTAAACAACATATCCAGGTTTGGGATATTTCAGACCCGTGGTTTCATGCCACACTACAGAAGATGAACTTTTCATGGAGAAAATGTTGAAGAGAATCAGGTGTCCTTTTACATTCATGATCAGAAGAGGATGAGAACTGACCACACATCTGATTCTATCAATGGGTCGTAACTCCCAAGTGATTCCGGAGTCAATGACAGTGAGCCGACTTACCATGATGAGCAAATAGACGAGATGCTTGATAACGTTAAAGATAACTTTTTCGACCAGCCAGATGAGTATCAAAGGTTATTGGACGCATCCAAGATGCCCTTGTACCCTGCGTGCATTAAGTACATGAAATTGACAGTTGTACTAAATTTGTTCAATCTGATGGGAAGATACAGATGGAGTGGCAAGAGTTTTGCGGCACTTCTTGAGCTGCTTCATGATATGCTACCGCATGGAAACGGTCTCCCTACCACCACCTACGAGGCAAAGAAATGGTTGTGTCCAATGGAAATTGAGTACAAAAAAATTCATGCATGTCCAAACAACTGTGAGTAATATAGGGGTGATGACGAATATCTAGACAATTGTCTGAAATGTTTGTTGTCCTGGTATAAGCATAAGGATGGTGACTCATCCTCCGTTCAGAAAAAAAGCCCTTTAACTAAATTATTGTGGTATTTTCTGATCATACCTAGATACAAACGGTTGTTTGCGATTCCAAAAGAAGTGAAGAACTTACGATGACACATAGAGGATAGAAAGAGTGATGAGAAATTAAGACTTCCATCAGATGGACCTCAGTGAAGGAATATCAACAGAAGTTTCAAAGAATATTTTGGGGGTAAAGATAGGAATTAGAGACTTGAGCTATGTACTGATGGGATGAACTCATATGACACGTTAAGTAGTCAACACAACACTTGTGCCATTTTGCTAGTGATCTACAATTTGTCCTCGTGGTTGTGTATGAAACGTAAGTATATAATGTTGTCACTTTTGATATCTGGCCCCAAGCAGCGAGGTAATAACATTGATGTATAACTCACCCTATTGATTGATGATTTGAAGTTACTGTGGAATGAGGGAACTGTGGTGTGTGATGCTTATGCAAGAGAAAATTTCACGCTCAAGGCGTTGTTGTTTTGTACGGTCAACGACTTCCCTGCACACGGGAACATGTCTAGATACACTGTGAAAGGAACATTTGCATGTCCGGTGTGCGAGGATGACACATGTTAAGACCGTTAAAAAAATTATGGTAAGAATGTTTGCACGTGCCATCGACGTTTTCTACCTGAAGATCACCCTTATCATAAGAAGAAGAAACTGTTCAATGGTGAGACCAAGACTCATGTGGCCTGTCTACTTTTGAGGAAGTGTATGCAAAGGTTAAGGGCATGGTAAATGTATTTGGAAACACCTCAAAACCGGCTAAGAACATTTGGAAAAGACTCTCTATCTTTTGGGATCTACCGTATTAGGGTCATCTGCTTGCTAGACATTGTTTAGATATCATGCACATCATAAAGAATGTTAGTGAGGCAGTGAGCGGGAATTTTCTAAACATACCCGGTAAAATGAAAGACAGATTGAAAGTAGACCTGGCAAAAGTAACCCGAACCCGAAAACTGAATCAAACCATTCCGACCCGAATCCGAATCTCAATCGAAAACTATAACTTGAAAAATGACCCAAAATCTGAAATAAACCGACCCGGACCAAACTGAACCGTATTATTGTAAAACCAAGAACAAACCACAATCCAAAACCATCCGAACCGAAGTCATTCAAACCAAAATCAACTGAACCGAAGTCACCCATAACCCGATGATGACCCGAAATCCGAAGTGACCCGAACCAAAACCAACAGAAAACCAACCCAGCCGAACCCGAGCCAAATTCAGTGTGACCCGAATAAATATATCCATTGTGACCCAAAATAATATATTGCATTATTTATAGGAGAATGAAAATAAAACATTTTATCATTACTTAATAAGTGGCGTACGTATAAAAAAGTATTAACAAACTTATATACAAGACAATTATTTTAAATATACCACAAATATTGCATTTTAAAATTTTAAAGTAATTAATTATCATGCATCTTCATTAATTGCACTACTAATGATGATTGACGATAATGCGTTACTCATCAATGATAGATTCATAAGAACCAAAAATATTTTTTTATTTAGACTCCAATTCTTCAGTGATTCGTATCATTCATGTATTAACTATTCATATATTGAAGGTTTTTTTATTAATTTGAATTTTTCAAACCTCTATCCAATCTTGTGAATTATTCTTCCTTATTAGAAAAATGCATAAATGTTTAATATACTTGAAGGTTTTTATCTGTGGTAAAATTCTCACGCTTCTGTATAGTTCTTCATCGTTAACAGTTTTTAACTACTGTAAAAAAAACTCATCAAAACTTATTAACTAATTCCATTCGCTAACTATTAATATATTGAAAAACCAACTAACTACACTTTGATACAAATTTAATAACTATCCACAAAAAAAAAACGTTATTCGTACTCATTTGAAAATAATGAAACTACTAAATAATCTAAAGCTACATCAATGATTGTGTTAAGTTAAAAGTAGGTTACTAAAGTATAACATGATGCAAATTATATTTATTTGTTTAAATTAATCTTTTATATACATTCATACTTGTTGAGATTGATTGAAGTCATATTTACATATCATGATTATTAAGTTGCTTGATTCTGTAATGTCCATCGAATTTAATAGAATAATTGACGCGAATTAGACCCAAAAAAACCGAATAAACTAGAGGCTAACCCGAACCGAAAATTACCTGACCCAAAGTCACCCTAGCCGAAAGTCAACCAAACCGAAAGTGACCCAAACCGATCCTAACCGACCCAAAATTTCAGCAAACCAAACACAACCCGAACAAACCAAATTCACCCGACCCGATCCAACCCGAACCAAATACTGAACGATTTGAAATCAACCCGAACCAAACCAAACCTGAACTGCCACCTCTAATTGCAAGTTAGAAAAGACATGCAAGCCATGGGTATAAGAAAAGAATGGGAAACGAATATACCTACCACCTGCATGCTATACACTTTCAAAGAATGAGAAGATTAGCTTCTACAAATGTCTAAACTCGGTAAAAGTACTGTCTGGATATTCGTCAAACTGGAAGAACATTGTATCCATGAAAGATTTGAAACTGTTAGCCATGAAATCTCACGATTATCATGTATTGACGTTACATCTTCTTCCAGTTGCAATTCGAGGAATATTGTTAAATGATGTTAGAAATGCATTAACCCGATTATGTTTCTTCTTCAATGCCGTCTGCTGCAAGGTAATTGATGTAAACTCTCTCGATGATCTAAAACCACTGCTGGAAAAAAGAATAAAAAGTGCTTATTTTGGCTTTAAAGAATGTTTATGAAGCGTTCTTTATGCCAGCAACGTAAAAAGTAAGAGTTATAAAGAAGCGTTCTTTATACTTGTTTTATAAAAAAGCTTATATTTGGAAGCGTTCTTTATAGCTCTTCTTAGGCGTGAAAGTAAGGCACTATAAAGAAAGCTTTTTAATAATAAATGTTCTTTATAGTCGACTATAAAGAATGCTTATTATTAAGAAGCGTTCTTTATAGTGTCTTGGCGCCATATTTTTTATAGAATAAAGAACACTTTTATAAGGAAACGTTCTTCATTATTATTATTTAATTTTTTCCCTTTCGTTGTGCATTTTCACATATTCGACATACAAAAACTTGTAAAATTATTGTGAATAGAGAATTAAAGAGGTGTAGAGCATGTTCCTTGTTCGCCAGGGGTTGCAAAATTATCGTGAGTATAGAATGGAAGAGGCGCAGAGCATGCATGTTCCTTGTTGGCCAGTTAATTAGGGTTGCCAATTTACCATGAGAAGATAGAAGCAGAGTACTATGTTACTTGTTTGCAAGCACAAGAATAAATGAGTGAAGAGAATGGAAGCTAGAGGCACAAAGCATTATATTACTTGTTCACTAGTGAGGGTTGCGAAATTAGCCTGAGTGAAGAGAATGGAAGAGGTGCAGAGCATGTTCATTGTTCGCTAGTAGGGATGGCAATGGGTCCGTGGGTACCCATTTCACCCGGTCACCCGACCCGCTAAACCGGGTGAAAAACCCGCATAAAACGGGTGAAAAACGAGTGACGGTGCAACGGGTACGGGTGGGTCGGGTGACGGGGTGAACATTTTTCACCCATCGCCCGACCCGCTCACCCGCATAGATTATATATATATATATATATATATATATTATATGTTAAATTGTTACTTATTATTCATTCTCCTTCACTCATGATTTTTGTAACCTAACTAGTGAACAAGGAACATTCATGCTCTGGGTGACTGCGCCTTTCTTTATTCTTCCCACTCTCGGTAATTTTACAGCCCTAGCATACTCGCTCTACACAGTTTCTAATTATCTTCACTGAAGGTAATTGCAACCCTAACTGTCAAACATGGAACAAAGATGCTTTGTGCCTCTATTTTCTTTCTTCACTCTAGGTAATTTTGAAACCCTAAATGAAAAACAAATAACTTACATGCTCTACGACGTTTTTCATTCTCTTCACTGAAGGTAATTTCGCAATCCTAACAGGCGAACATTGATCATACATGATCTGCGCCTTTATTTTCTCTCTTCACTCATGGTAATTGTGCAACCATAATTGGCAAACATGAAACATACATGCTCTGTGCAATATTTCATTATTTTCTCTGAAGTAAATTTCACAATCCTAACCGGCAAACATAGAACATACATGCTTTGTGTCTCTATTTTCTCTCCATTCACAGTAATTTGCAAACCTTAGTGGCGAACAAGGAAAAAGAAAAACAAACGGGTAAATGGGTAAACGGGTTCACCCGCTCCACCCGTGGGTGACGGGTGAAACGGGCGATGGGTGATACATAACGGGTGACGGGTCGGGTACGGGTGGAGTGGATGAAGTCGGGTGACGGGTGCGGGTGATGGTCCACCCGACCTAAACCCGACCCATTGCCATCCCTATTCGCTAGTTATGGCCGGTTACGAAATTTCTATGAGCGAAGAGTATGGAAGAGACACAATCCATGGTCCTTGGTCACCAGTTATGGTTGCAAAATTACCGTGAGAAGAGAATTGAAGAGGCACAGTGCAGGTTGCAAAATTAATGCTAGTGAAGAGAATATATGAAAGATAATTAATAAGAAAAAAGAAGAGTGTCATGTTCAAATTTAAGCCAAAAAATCCACGCGCAAAAGAGATGTTAATTTAAGTATCATAAAGAACGCTTCAATTAAGAAGCGTTCTTTATGCTGAGCGTAAGTAACATATAAAGAACGCTTCACCAAGGAAGCGCTGTTTATGTCTTTGGCCCTAACTTTTAAAGAACGCTTATTTACAAAGCATTTTTTTTGTATTTGGGAGTGATACAATAAAGAACGCTTCTTAAGTGAAGCATTTTTTTAAATGTCTGGCCTAAAGTATAAAGACAGCGCCATACTTTGTAATCGCTCTTTAATAGGATAAAAACGATTTACAATATAACCGTTTTTAAAAGGGCGTTGTATATTCTTTTTTTCAAGCAGTGAACGTGAAATTGTGGTCACATTATGTCAATTGGAGATGTATTTCCCACCATTTTTCTTTGACATAATGGTGCACTTGATAGTACACATCCTTCGAGAAATCGAATATTATGGTCCTGTCTACTTACGCTACATGTACCCTTTTGAATGATGCATGGGTATTCCAAAGGTTAGAATGAAGAATAAATATCAACCAGAAGGGAGCATATAATTGAAGCAACAGCGAATGAGGAAGTCTTTGAATAATGACGGATTACTAGAATGAAGCGGAATCAATTGGTATCCCAAAACCATGACGCTACGGTAGAGTTAAAGGTAAAGGTGTCATTAGGAGAAAGATTGTGCAACTACCACGTCAACTGATTCATCAAGCACATCTATTTGTGTTACAACACCTTGAGGTTGTTGAACCTTTCTTTGATATTCATATGAATGAGTAGATACAACAATCCTACCAGAGACCATCTTCGGCTTACGAAAGAACAAAACCAAATGTTTTTCCACCGGTTCAAAGGTTATGTGTCTGAAAAAGCATCCACAAATTCGGAAGTTGTTAGTGAAGAGATTAGATGTTTAGCAGTAGGACCTGATCCTAATATTATATCATTTGAAGGGTATGATATTAGTGGGTATACTTATTACACTGCACCCCAAGATGCTAAATCAATAAACTAGAACAGTGAAGTAAAATAGAAGCGGAATCCAATGAGTACCAAATCAGTAACCGTTATCAACCTATGAGGAGGTCTAGTTGGTATTACGGTGTCATTGAGGACATTTGGGAACTAGAATACCATATTGATGTGTTTCTAGTGTTCCACTGTAAATGGGTGGACAACCGACGTGGAATTCTAAACGAATGAGGGCTTACATTGGTTGATCTCACACGTGTCAGTTTTAAGGATGATCAATTTGTTATGGGAAAAGATTGTGATCAAGTGTTGTATGTTTAGGATCCAAAAGACTGTATTCTTCCAGGTAGAAGATCAGTTCTAATTGAAAATGAAAATGAGGATGATAATGACAATGAGACGATAAAAGAAACAACATTGTTTCCTATTGAATTGTGGGATTTGAATGATGAAATCCAAAATGACTTGATTTATACACGATCAGACCATGATGAGGGTGTTTGGGTTGATAACACCAAATGATAAACGTTTTCATGTCTGGTATCTAGTGCTAGTAGTTGTACATTTGTTTTAAATTTGATTTTTTTTATTTATGGTAATGTTACGTTAAGTACTTTTTTTGACTCGTTTAACATTTATCTTTACATTATGACTTCATCTAATTAATTTAAGTGACTTATCTTTTATACAGTGGATGACACCTATGGACCAGCCTGTTGGAGAAGCTGAGCCTCATTGGACGAGACTAGCTAAACGGGTCACACAAGGAGGAAAGAAGGGGGATACAGCTCATATGCTTCCCTTCACAGCAAGTGCCAGAGTTAGCAGCTACCTCATCCTTCGGACAAAAGTGAAGAAGAGAGGTCCCACCCAGGCACTAAAGGCTAATAGAGGTCCCCCCACGAAGCCGGTGCAGTTCAACGAGTACCATCTGCCTTATGGTAGTTGGAAGAAGGATTATGCTAGTATGTTGGCCATCTGGTCAAGACTTATTGCAACATAAACCACACATGGAAGCAAGTGCCACAATCATTGAAGGACACCATGTTTAAGTGTCTTCAGGTATTTTTTTATAATATGTTGTTCTAGAATTTTAGAGTTTCTCGTTATGTGTGTTACTAACTAACTGATTGTTTATATAGGCTCGATTCTGCATCGATTTTTCTCTTAAGGATGATGTATTGAAAAAATAGCGCAATAGTTTTGTGACCATAGAAGCTAGCTTGCCAAGAAGTACATTCATCGAATGACTCAAGACCCAGAAATAGATGACCCAGAAACAGATGATCCAGAAGGATCTAGTAATGAACTACCACCCTGGGAGAGGTACAAGGGCATCACAGAAGAGCAGTGGATACAGTTCGTTGAGTATCATCACACACCGGAGTACCAGGTGAAGCTCATAATCATTTGTCTTTTATCTTGTTTGTATTTTATTTGCGTATTTGTATCTTACATATTTTATACAGATTTGTAGGCTTTTCGTGTGAAACAACAGGCAACACGAAGAAAAATGTATACCCACATCACTTAGGCAGCAAAAGTATTGCCGAACGCGTACTAGAGTGGGAACAACAGGGCTTGCTGCCATCGAATGAGTCACTAGATCCTAGCGGCAGGAGGTTGAAGGTCTGGTCGCTGAGTCGAGTGCCAAAAAACTCGAAGCTGGAAAATCCACAGTATGATGACACCACGAGATCTGTTATTAATCATATGGTATCTAATTTCAGTACATAAGTTTAATATTGGTGACTTACCCCGAACTTAATTATGGTGATTAAATTATTATAAGATGGTATTTAAGGGCCTAATAGTGCCTAAGTAATTTTGGTAAGGAAAATAAATCCAAAAGAAATGAGAAAATGCTTAAAAAGTGAAAAACGCTAAATAAGCGTTATATAACCATAGGAGGTATGAGACCTTGGTTAGAGTATTATATGGATTCCTAAGGCTTATTCATGCCTAAATAATGTACGTGAACAATTCCCGAAGAAAACGGATCCAAATAATGAGTTAAAACGCTAATAAAGCTTTAGCGCACGTTTTTCGAGAAAACCCAAAAACGTGACTTTGAGTGGTCAAATGAACCCGTAAAAATTATAGTAAACCAAATAACTATAATTAAACATTAATGGCAGCTTAAGAACCATTAAAATTAAAGAAACAAGAAAATTCCAGAAAACGGGCCCGGTTAGTGAATAGTGCTAAACCGGGTAAATTAACGAGCGTTTTCTGTAAAAGACGAAAAACGCTCCAGCTTATATGCATACGTGGGGCCGGTTTTTAGCTAGTAAACAGCCTCCCCTCACACACTTTAAACTAGAAAAAGAAAAGAAGGAGAAAAAGCAAAAGTGTAAAAGTGAAAAAAGTAACTCCCTTCTCTCTCACCTCTCATTTCTCTACTCTCTCTCTCCTATTCTCCTCCTTCCTTCACGTGAGAACCCCTTCTTCCTCCCCCTCTCAGCCGATTTTGAAGCTCCCAAAATAGCTTCAATGGCTTCTCATCTTCTTCTCCATGCTCAAGCCTCATTTGAACTCCAAATGCAAAAATAACCACATATTTGAACTCCCCTCATCAAGAGCTTCATTTCTATCTTTTCAAAATCTCAAAAGCTTGAAGTTCATTTCCATGGGTTTTGCTCATTTGAAGAGAAAACCACATATTTTTGAAGCTTGAAGTCTCCCCCTCCACTTAAGGTAAAACGATTCAAGAGAAAATCTCATTTTCTCCATTTCCATGCCTTGGCCGATTTTGGCTTCTTTTAATACTTTGTTCTTTCTCTTGTTTGAGATATTCTACAAGCCTCCCATGGTGGATTAGAGCCCCATCCTTTGATTCATGGGAAGAACCCATTTCTAGGGTTTCAAAGGTAATGCCAATTTTGGTGTTCTAAGCACTTCCTAGTAATCTTAAGTAATTAAATAGTTAAATGTCTCGGCTTAATCTCATTTTCCTTATTTAATGTTGGGCTGGAGCATTGGCAATTGTATTGCCTTTGACCGGTTTTGGGAACCAAGAGAGAAGATGGGAAGAGAAGGCTTGAAAGAGAGGAACTTGTGAAATTAAGGTAATTAAACTACCTTGGTACTTATTTAATTGTTTTAGAATATTGGGAAGGGGAAGAACCAAAAGAATGAACCCAAAACTGGAATGGAAATGTATTTGAATGAATTATAGGGAATTGGTAAATTGTTGTGTGAAGTAAGGGCCTTAGAGCCAAGTAAATTGTGTATATATGTTGGTATTGTTGTTGGATGAAATGTTGAGGAATTGTGTATGCTGGTAGGATCCCTTGTGGATGTGGCTAGATTAGGATTGATTTGGATGAAAATGGATGAGTTGGATATGGAAAGATTGAAGGTAAGTCATGGCAAAATTTTAGTAGAAAATAAGCATTTTTAGGTGACTTGGTGAACAGGAGAACCAAGGTGTGTGTTGGGTTGAGTAGAGATGTTTGATAAACTTGAAATGGTAGATGGAAGATGAATGTGTGAGTATGTAAAATCTGTAGCAAATGGGTGTAGTAAAGCATTGGAAAAATGTGAAATGAGTTAGTGTGCTTGACCTTGGTAATGGAGGATTTGAGTATAGATAATACATTTGTCTAGGATGAATTGGAAATGGTCAATAAGTAATTTAGTAAGGTGGTGGGAGGTGAGAAACTACCAAGAGGAAGTTTAGAAATGCACTAGTGTGCATAAGTGCAAAGATGAGTATTGAAGTTTGTAGAAATTGAGCAAGGATTTGAAAAAAGGATTTGAGTAATGATTTGAGGAGGTTTAGAGCATGATTAAGAGTGTTTTAAGGTGGTTAAACATGTTAGGAAGCATGTGGAAGGTTATGGAAGAAATTGGGAGAAAATTGGAGCTGAAACCAAGTCAAAATAAGCATTCTGCCTTCGACCTACCCAGAGGCTGGGTCGGTCGGTGGGTCGGTCGGATTGGACTCGCTTTCTGACTTCGACCTACCCAGGGGTCTGGGTCGGTCGGTGGGTCGGTCGGACCCAGACACAAAAAAAAATTAAAATTAATTAGATATATATTTGTATACACATGTATATATATACATACATATAAATATGTATAAGTGAGGCATTAATGCTAGAGTAAAGAAGGAGTTGTACACTCAAGAACACTTGAGTAAAACTAAGGATAACGGGATAACGGGGTTAAGTACGAGAGTATTATTTTTACATACCGTAGTACCTTATTTTAATAGAAATATTTGATACGTTATCAGTGGAATGAGTGTGAACCAAGGAACGGGAGGTCACACGGTAAAGTTAAACCCCGGTGAAAGGTATGATTTTCTCATGCCCCGTATGCTAACCGAGCTACATGATTTGTATGCTTGTGTGCCGGCTAATCAAGATAAAATCATGAAAATGGTTTATTGCTTTTGATTGTATGTCTTGCTATATGATGTATGAGCTAACCCTTCTTGAATGATTGCATGGCCTAACTTAGTGCGTAGACCGACTCATAGGTGAGTCTTATTGATTAGTGACTCGTAGTAAGAGTCGTGATGCGAATTAACGAAAATGTGGAATCGCAATAAAACTAACGAACCAAGAAACGATAACGTAAACCAATGAACTCACTAGAATGTGAGAGAGTGTACGGGACTAGTAACCTCCCAATAACGGTAAGAGAACCGAAGTGAATAATCCACAAAACAATAAATAGTGGAAGTATATAAGTAACCTCTATTAGAGGAATTGATGATGGTGCAAGACATAAATCTTGAGAGTAGTAACGAATGATGAGGGATCTCCAAACCCCTTAAGAAATTAGTTGACCCACATTGAGAGGACCCGACTAATGTAAATGATGTCCCGAACATGAGAGTATTCGATACGTTGAGGGAACCCTTAAATCTGAGAATACTAGACGTTGGTAATTCTCTAAGCTAGTAGAGGTTATCGAGAGAGATACTTCTAGGCTAATCCATGAGGTTGTAAGATACTCTGAGAGAGAAGTGCTGGGGATTTGAGTAGTCCGGTAAAAACGGACATTTGAGTATTTGAGGAGCTAAGTGTATAGCTTCGCTTGTATTTGTAAGCCTGGTGGCGAGTCTTATGTATGACTCTGCCCGGAGGCCTTGAGTAATGATTATGTATGAGTAAGTATTGAGTATCGAGTAATGAGTATGTATGAGTAAGTATTGAGTATTGGGTAATGAGCATGTATGAGAAAGTATTGAGTATCGAGTAATGAGTATGTACAAGTAAGTATTGGGTATGGTGTAATGAGTAAGTACGAGTACAGTAACGAGTATTGAGTAATGAGTATGTACAAGTAAAGTAAGGAGTATTGAGTAATGAGTATGTGCGAGCAAAGTAGCGAGTAGTGAGTAAGGAGTAATTACTAGTATAGTAACGAGTATTGAGCAAGCACGAGTAAGTAATGAGTAAGGTAATGAGTACAGTGTGAGTAAATCAACAAGTAAGTAAGATTAAGTTTGGTGTAAGCCTTATGAACCCGAGCGAGGAGAAAGAGAGCATCCGATTAAACCGGATGAATGAATAAGGAACATGAACGGTTGACTGACGAATTGTCTTCCCTAGTAAGTATTGAATCTTGTATGTGTATGTAAGTATTGTTGCTTGTAATGTTGTAGTATTAGTATGTATGTATGCATAAAACGAATTCCATGTATATTCGACCAAAGTAGTCGGCGTACCCCAGTTAGCACGCGGGGTATGCGAATTTCATATGCAGCAATTTGCTGAGCCCCTAGGGGCACCGTTTTTATTTACAGGTACTTCGAAGCTAACCACCGTTCGAGAGTGTAGGACAGGGCTACTTTATAAGCATGGGTAGTTGAGTTATAGAAAAGTTATTGTATTGTAATGTGAAATCGTAAGTCCAAATTGTATCGGTAGTTTGAGGAGTGTAGTAGACTCGGTATAGTATTGAATTGGAGTTTGTATTTGTATTATGATTCAAGTATGTAATGGAAGGTAATGTATTATGTAAAATACTCTGTATATTCAAGTCATCAGACCGATAGTATGTAGTATTGTAACAGGCCTTGTTAGTCACGTGGGTGACTAACGGCATTGTACATCCGCCGTTGTGTATGTAATATCCGCTGCGAAGGTAAGTAATTGTAAAGTAATGACGGGATTAATGGTAGGGATGTTACAATTGGTTTGTCTAACTACCGACTAAAGAATTATTTTATTTGTGTGTTTTATAGGAGTATTTAAGCTCTCAAGTTACTCAAGTTTCTTGAACTCCAAGTAGACAATATGATCCTCTTTCTATGGCTCTTGGAAAGATGGATCATCCTGGCCGTGCTATTGATTTTGGTGGAGAAGTTGGTATCTGCCAAGCCTTTGACAATCCCGGGTCTAGGAAAGGCTCGGATGGAAGGATAATCAGCTACGAGGATCATTTAAATATTTGTTAATCTGGAGCATAATATTGAGCATATGATTGGGTAGAGGGTTAAGCAAGATCTTCGGCAGATGGTCACTGTAGAGATATCCCAATTGCGCTTACAATTGTTCAGTATTCAAGAGGTGACTGGACCAGCAACTGCACCATCTGCTGATCAGGGGGAGAGCACACCAGTATGACAGAGTAGTGTGCACTCGGCAAAGCCGTATCCATATGCATCTATTAAGGTTAGATAGATTAACTTAGAACCCATTGAGTGTACATTGTTTTTTTCGATGGGAGGTGTGGATGTTATGGTGGGATGGGGTAAATTGTTCCCCTCATCTTCTACAGACATCGTGCATGGTGAACCACTCCGACAGTATTATGCCCAGGTGCTTGTGGATGATTATGTGGCAAAACATGTTGAGGTTGTTTTGTCGGTACCTCTGCCATAGAGGCCAACACAGCGGTCTGCCCAGACAACTACAATCCAGTGGCTGATTAGATGCGTCAACATCCCGAGCCAGGTAAACGCAATAAACACTTACTCTAAAATTATAGTTATGCAACATTTCAATAAGTCTATGGTTTAGGGTGGTGGCTTTAACCTTATTAATTAACAATTTAGGAAAATGTCAACTAAAAAAACTGCTAGCAGGAAAGGAAAAAGTGTTTCCTCACTAGCTCCTACGAGGGCGTCCACCATTTTCATGGCAAGACCTGATTTAGTAGAGCGAGGCGTACTAGATTGTTTGCCATAGAATATGAGACTTCTACACTCAACATTGTTGTTGTCGTCACCGCATAGTGATTCGATCTCTGTGGAGGATACCCAAGGTCTTTTTCACTACCAAAATGAGGGGCCGGCTCATCACTTAGATATATATATATATATGTCCGACTTCACCGATGTATTCAAGAAAGAGTGGTTAAATGTATTGATCCTCAAGTCAGCTGTCAGATGAGCGATCTCATACCTTTTTCTATCTGAATGCAAGACTTGAAATAGTTTTTGTACTAAACCACCTTTCACTGATGTTATTGTCTTTATGGTGCAGGCATGTGCAATTTAAGGCGCCTCATCTTCATAGAAATAACAGCTTCGGATTCCTATGCCCTGAAATGTGCTGTGAAGTGACCATGTTAAGTGACGTGCAAAGCCTTATGCAATACTTGCCGAATGTAATATTTTGAATGTGTAGAAAAGTCATACATTATGATGCCATATTATTAGGGGTAAGTCATACTTCAATATGTTAGTATGTTTTATTTATAAGTTATGTTATTTGTGTTATGATTTCAATTTTATTCAACTACATGTGCAGTCGGCACAGGTCATTGTTGGTTGTGGCCTTGACGTCTAATAAGTGTGAAATATAGAGCCTTTGAAGGGTTTAATTTTCCTATTATTTGCAGTGGTTTGGATAATATTTCTCACTTATCATGTGTTTTTCCAATGATTTGTGCTTAGATAAGAATTGATACATTTTATGTATCAAATGTAGGTAAAAGTCATGGAATTGCATTCTTCACTTCACAAGACAACAAACGTGGAGCAAAACGGAGTCCAAACAAAGAATATAGGTCCGAAACAAGTTTCACTTGTTAGGATACTAACATGTCCGAACATACGTCCGAACTTGTATGTTCGGACAGAGGTTGAAACTTTATAAAAATTTATCCTAACATGTATCCGAACTTTCAAGTTCGGACGCCACGTACAGAATTGAAAAATATGCATTTTTAAGAGTTAAAAATGTCTATTTTTGTTATAAAAAGTCACACACGGTTGATGGAACGAAACCATTCACCCCAGATGCCTTAGAGAGGCTCTCACGCTACGCCTCATCTCCATCCATCACCATCGGTCATCACCATCACCACAATCATCTTCAACCTCTAGCCCGACGAACTCCAGATCTGAACAGCGGAGCAAATTAAGGAGTCTTCTATTCCAGATGACTTCTCAATCTCTTTTCTTTTTTTATTTCGTTAACATGTCTGGCTAGTGAGGATTTGCTCTGGGGGAGGGTTGTTTGTAATGGATATGAATTAGCTTGGTTTTTCCAGCAATTCAAATATGAGAATACATTGGATTGTTTCTAGATTAATGTTAATCATTCATCTACACTAATAATATCGCGATTTATTAGAGTTGTTTTATGAATCTTGATTTGATCTGATCAGTGAAAATCAAGAAGTTCAAGTTAATATGAAAATCTATGGAAAATTAGTCGGATAGATAAGTTTTCCTTGTAGTTTCCATTAATTCTTCATTTGTTAATCCACCTATATGTGTTTTGTCTGTTTCTAGATTAGAACTGACATGTTCTGATAGGTGAGCTCTTCTTTAACTATGATTTAGAATTGAAGAGAGTTCAAAGAATTGGCCAATCCATATCTCATAAGAAACTGTAAAAGTTGCTAAATTAAATCCAGTGTAGAACAACCCAAACCTCTAGTTCCATTCATTCGATAAATGTTATCATTCAAACTTCAATAATTGTTTAATTTAATTTTTATTTAGCCTTTAGATAATTCAATCTAAAAAACAATATACAACCCCCTGAATTTCTAGTTTTCTTAGGATTAGGCTTATTTCTTCAAGTCCCGTGGATTGATACCCGGTTGCTTCTATTTGCTATACTATTGTGATCGGGATTTTCACAACTCAACAGGCTTTTTGATTTATTAATTTTTAGATTTATTTTCTTAATTTTATTATTTCAAATTATCCTGTTTGTAAAAAAGTCATTCAATTTGACTCACTTGGTATGAGTGCCAAGAAGCCAGCAATAGTTGCAGCTCTACTGAAGTGAGCTATTTAAATTATACAACATAATATACTGTTTCATCATTATTAATGTGTCCAATATGTATCAATTCCAAACTATTTATTTAGTATAGTGCCTTGAAAGCTGCATTATTTACAATGCAAAAGCAAGTGAAGAACATCCTATGGACTCTAGCGAAGGTAATTTTACTTACTTTGTGTAAAGAGTTAACACGTTAATAGTAGACATACAAGTATGGCTAAGAATATACATGTGTGAATGTATAGTGTCCAGTACACCCTGGTGGATCAGAATATGGTCACTATATAATGAGGTTTATCCATGATTTAGTATCAACATCCACGCTTTGGTCAGACAACTCATTGGACAAGGTATAAGACATTCTTTGAAAGTTTTAGTTTATATTTTTATCCTATGTTGCACTTGTAGTTTCTCATCAGTGTTCATTTTTTTTTGTTCAAGGCTTTCGAGCAAGTAGTGGGCGATGGACAATATGACGAGAATCACATAACTGAGATACTCGAGGATTGGTCAGAATTCATCTCGACGAACATACTTAGTTGATTATGATTAGTTTGATTTGAATGTAGTTGTGTTGCAGTTGTATTTCATTGGATTGAAAGTGGATTGTGGATCGTATATTATCGATTGTGGATTGTGGTGAAGTGGATTGTGGATTGTGGTGAAGTGGATTGTGGTGCAGTGGATTGCAATGTTTTTGTCTATTTGAGTTATGTAACTTTCTTTGTTCTTGCATATATTGTTACATGTCGATGATAATGGCCGCTTTATGGGTTTATGATAATCTACTGAGGCACCCCACTGTGGTGGCAGCATTGTGGAATATTTATACAGGGTTGCTTAATTATGTGGTGTATTTAGGTGAATTTATAAGCTAGAATGGTAAAAAGAAGGCGGTCCTCGGGTTATTACGATCGAGCCAGATGACCGACCCATATTGGATCGGTCTTCCAATGTTCCAACCTATTGGAACCGACCAACCATCCAGTTTTCCAACCTACTGGAATTGACTGATGTAGACGATCGACCTATATTGGGTCGGTCGTCTGGTTTTCCAATCTACTAGAATCGATCGACCCAGACAACCGACCAATTTTCCAGCTTACTGGAATCGACCGACCCAGAGGTCCTACCCACATTGGGTTAGTCGCCTATTTCCGTGGTTCTTAGTTAGAAACCGTCGAAATAGGCTGGTTAAATTCTCTATTTCGGCAAGCATTTATTTTGACGGTTCTGGGAAAGCAAACCACCGAATAGACAGATTATTGAACCGCCGAAATAGATCTTCAACACTATTTCGGCGGTGCTCATTTTGACGGTTCACAACAGCTGAAATAGACATTTTACAACCGTCGAAATAGGTCATTTTTCTACTAGTGGATCTCGACAACAAATCCGTCCGCCACCTAGTATTAACTTCAATCTACTGTGTTTTTTTACTCTAAGCCTTCAAAATTTCAGTCCCAATTTAATTTAGGGTTTCACTGATTGGTCGACGTTTGAAATTTTGCTCCCACTCTACTGTGTTTATGGATTCCAACCACCCTAGAAGAGAATTGATGAAGTACTTCTCGAGTGACTCTGTTGTATTGACTTGATGCAAGTAATCCGACCTTTGCTACCATTGTTCTTCTTGTTTTAGGCACTTCGATTTACTACTACCTACAACTTAAACTAATATAAATAGTAAAGAATACGAAAGAGTACCGCAAGGGTAGTGGAACCTCATGATTTCATTGTTCTGATTGTGCAGTGGATCCTACATTGTATCTTATATAATTTCATATGGGTCTCTTGCAGGTCTGTTGCAGAGCACTATCCTCGAGAGGGTTGGGTGTATTTGGTTCAATCCTACAGAGGCCAAAGGCCGTGGTCTAACATTTTGAAGCTTGACATTTCTAGGTTAAGAGAGCACGTTCATGGAACTAAAAATAATCCTCTTCTCATATTTCCTGAAGGAACCTGTGTGAATAACCATTACTCTGTTATGTTTAAGAAGGTAGTGACAAGTTTTTGTACGAATTGTAAGTTATCTTGTGTTTGCTTTCCTGGTAAAACTTACATTAAATGATTGGATGTTGTATTTTGGTGAGTTAGGGGGCATCTGAATTGGGCTGCACGGTTTTTCCAGTTGTGCTAACAGAGATTTTAGTAGGGAAAACTATATACAAAAGAACAAAATAATAAATTAATCCTACAACTCTACTACGGGTAGCAAAATAAAACCCGGTCGGAGTATAGTGTAAATATATTACGACCGAGAGTATCGAACCCAAGGGACTTATAGAAAATTAGTCCTAATCCGGTAATAACCTATTCTAAAACAAGGGGGGAAATTGAATGTAATTCTAAACCTAATTAAAACTAACTAAACTACATGGTAATTACAATGAATTTATTCTTGATTAAAGGAGTAAAACCATCTAAGCATCAATGTGAACTCGAAACATAAGCACAAGCCTTCGAATTAACCAACACTGAAAACGCCGGGTGTCCTGCCGGATACCACTTGCACGGCATATTCAAAGACATTGAATATGCCGGACATTGGCCACCCGGCAGTGCATCCGGCATAGTCATAATGTAATTCTTTCTCCAGTTTCCGGGTAGAAAACAGGAGACTCATTACTATTAACAACCGAGCATATATCATGCCACGAAATGAACAAAGCAATGGGAAATGTGGGTTAATTCTCACTCTTACTACCAACTTCTTAATTCATAAAAAGGAAGTAGGAAGACCATTAAGAGAGTCTAACCTATCTTACTTGGGTTTTTGTCTTCCACAAGTAAGATTTGCATGAAGAGAAAAAGAGATCAACCAATTCTCTTTCAATAAGAACCATACTCTTAATAAACTTGAAATTATATTAAGAAGAACACATTGTTTTACAAAGAGAATTCATCCCTAACCAAGAACTAACAAGGATTTCTACTTCACCATCCACTCAAATAAAGAAGAAATACATAAGGGAGAAGGAGATTGGTATAGCCTTAACCCTGACAAGATCTTCTCTTCTTCTCGTGGATGGATCCGTAGAAATGCCTTGGACACCAACACTTGGAGTGTGGGCGGAAATTGAGATGTGAATGGAGTATAATATGGTGTTGAAGTGTGTTGAATTGTAGCCTTCCTCGGCCTATTTATAGGCATAATTGTGTCTTTGCCGGGCGTCGTGCCGGGTCACCAGTAGCCGGCACACGTGTTAAATGCGCCCAACTGTTAACGGTCGAAACCGTCAATGTCCGTGCGAAACAGTGCTTATGCCGGGTAGGACTTACCCGGCATCACATCCGGCAGCAGTTGGAAAACACGTGGATCACATGTGCTGTCGTATGGTCAATCGAGGCGATTTTACACTTATGCCGGATAACATTTACCCGGCATAACATCCGGCAAGGCTTCTTTCTGTTCTGTACTTATGCCGTGCAGATACTACCCGGCATGGAGTCCGGCTTCAATTAACTTTTGCCTAGAAAATCATTCCTTGCACAGAAAACTCATAAAAACATAAGATTATACAAATATTATACTTTAACACATAATTAGCATAAATAACATAAATATAACTTTATTTAGATAAATATAATACTAAATCTAGTGCATAAAATATGATAAGTCTGCGGCTTATCAAGGCCCTACACTTACCTTTTGCTAGTCCTCGAGCAAAACAAGATTAGAAAGAACTAATTACTTATGCACAAAATAGATAAACTTTAGAATGAAATGTAGATAAATATTCTCAACTCTATGACCCTAATTCATAAGCATCACTTAATCTACCTTATTCTATCAAAACATACTAATGGGTATAAAACAAAGAATTTTCAAAACCGATCAAAAGCTTTTGGGCTATTTTGCATAAGGGATTGTTGTATCTCTCCTTTTTCCGGTTTCCATCATTCAGCTCTATTTTTCAAGAGTTTCTGAATGTGGCCAAGACTCTCATCAATGGTTTTTTGAATCAGCCCTATTTTGCAAGGGTTTCTGAATCAACCATGATTTTTTTTTGCATTGAAGAACGGGGAATTTAGGAGAAAAAAAAGGAAAAACTCTCGTTTCTTGCTTTTATTTAGAGGCATTTTTTGCAACCTCAAGGAATATAATGCTTTTCCTTTAGAAGAAGATTTTTCTACTTTCTTACTTTTTTTCTTCTTCTTCTTTCTTTGCACAAAAACCCTTTTTTAAGATTTTCACCCAAAAGGTTTTTCACGATTTTGAAAGAAAGAATAACACCCAGAAGTATAATAAGGAAAGAATTAGGAGAAAGATCATATACTCATGTTAAACAAAAAATCAAAAAGTTAAAAACAGGAATCTATAAGTCTTAGAAAGCTTACCTCTTGAGAGAACAAGCTTTTAGTCATTCCTAATCTTATCTCAATCAAAAACATGCAAAAAGTTTAGTAAAACATTGAATAAAACGCAAAACTTATGCATATTATTAAAACTTATTTTTTTTTTAAGGGGGGTCCCTGCCCTACACTTGGCAGGAACACTGTCCCCAGTGTTCGAAAGAGAACAAAAATGTTTTTTTTTTTTTTTTTTTTTTTTTTAAGAAACTTAAAATAACTAGGTTAAAAAAAATATTGACGAAAACAAATCATATATATAAAAAATAGAAATTAAATGTAAGAAAGGCTCCCCTGATTGATATTGAAGGTGTGAGGAGGATCCGCCCTACACTTAGCCTTTTAGGCTACTTGGCGTTATCTGAGATCCTTGGTAGAATGGTGACCGAATTCGCATGCTCCCGTGGATTGGTTTGCGTTTGGGACGGGAGTTGACCTTGCTGTCTTGGTTGCATCAGAAGTTGCTATAACTGCAACTGCAACGATTTGTGCTCCTTGCGAATGGTCGAGATCTCGTTTTGAGTATCCTGGGTCTTGTTCATCAGGGCTGACATCATGTCCGAAGTTCAGCCATTTCAGCCTCTGATGATGATGTAGATGGGATGGTCTGATTGCCTTAGACCTCCCTGGTAGCCGGCTTGACTCTGGAAGTGTTGAGGGATTGGTTCCCCTGTTGCCATGGCTGCCGATACCCTTGGTTACTCACAAAGTTGACTTCCTCAAACTCTGAAGTCTGGAATGTCAGGGCTCGAAGCGTGTGGTCGTGCACTAACCACGTTCGCCTGTTGAGGAAGTTGATTCATTGCTATTTGCTCCACCACTTTCTGTAGAGCGCTAACCTTCGTTGATGTCTGGGCATTACTCTCCATTAACTGCTCATGACTCTGCATAAGTTTGTCAAATTTAGCATCGCCCTCTCCGACTTGAAATAAACCAGCGGTGCCACCCCTGGTTCCACCTGGCCCAATCTCTTATCTCTTCACAAAGAGATTCAACCCCACTAAGGAATTGATCTCCAGGTTCTTCAATATGTCTGCACCAAGGGAGGATAGGATCATGGTCTTGCATTGGTTGACCAATCCCTTGTAAACAACTGAGATAGTTGTTCCTTTGAGGCCGTGGTGTGGACATGTGCGCAGCAACCCTTTGAATCTGTCCCAAGTCTCACAGATGTTCTCCGAGCTCGGTTGTCTGAAGTTGTAAATGTCGGCGATCATCTCCAGGGTGCGACTTGGGGGCATGAACTTATCATAAAACTTGGTTGCCATGTCCTCCCAAGTGGTGATGGTACTAGGGGTTAAGCTGTGGTACCATTTGCTGCGTTCCCCGTAAGGCTATGGGGAAGAGGATAGTCTGGCATATTGGAGGACGTTATTTGTGGAGGTTAGGCTGTTTGTGTGCTGTAGAAATTTGGTGACGTGGAGCAAAGCATCGTCCGGATTTGTACCATCAAACAAACCCAATTCCTTGATGCATCGGATTTGATGATATGGCTTGAGTTTTTGCCATTCATCATATTCGGTTTGAGGAAGGAGAGGAAGGTCGATTGCTGGTTTCTGGCCTTGGTTGGAAGGCCTGTTTATATTTCGGACGGTAGGTGCTGCCATTGATGTAGGATCTGCTTCTTGTAGGGTTCGTTGTTGCCTTAAAGTTTGAAGCAGGGTTCTCTCGATCTCCGGATCAGGGTTGGCTAAATTGTCAGGAGTACTCGTAGATCGAAGAAGCATTCACTTGGACAACTTCAGGAGAGCAAGAGAACATGTTATAATATTCGTTAATAAAAGAAATAATATAATGATATAATAAGAAGTATGAAAATACATGAATGAACAAATTTTTGGTTATGCCGGACAGAGTGCCGGTGAATCTTACCCGGCAGTGGACTTCCTCCACTAATGCCGGGTTTGTACAACCGGCATGCTACCCGGCGTGACCAAAAATCGAACATAACTTATTTAAAAGACATTGAAGGTAGAAGATAATCAATATATATACAAGAGGAATTTATTACTAACTGTCCCTCCTTTTTTACGATAATAATATTGAGAAAGTTTGAACATGCCGGACATGATGCCGGGCGAAACCTGCCCGGCATTGGACTTCCTCCGAGTATGCCGGGTAACTGATTTCCGGCACTATGCACGGCATATCCAAATCTGCACATCTAAGGGCGAAAGTAAATTAAAGAATGAAAGAATAAAAGAATGGAATTTGTTGAATATGCCGGTTACGAGACATCCGGCCAGGAATCCGGCCTATTCAACAGGAAAACAAAAAATGAACAAAAATCAATTAAAGAATCAAAGAATAAAGAATAAAGAATAGGGCGTTTTACCGAATTTAGGACTTGGACTAATTCCAAGTTCCCCGGCAACGGCGCCAATTTGCTAACAGAGATTTTAGTAGGGAAAACTATATACAAAAGACAAAATAATAAATTACCTACAACTCTACTACGGGTAGCAAAATAAAACCCGGTCGGAGTATAGTGTAAATATATTACGACCGAGAGTATCGAACCCAAGGGACTTATAGAAAATTAGTCCTAATCCGGTAATAACCTATTCTAAAACAAGGGGGGAAATTGAATGTAATCTAACCTAATTAAAACTAACTAAACTACATGGTAATTACAATGAATTTATTCTTGATTAAAGGAGTAAAACCATCTAAGCATCAATGTGAACTCGAAACATAAGCACAAGCCTTCGAATTAACCAACAACTGAATACGCCGGGTGTCCTGCCGGATACCACTTGCACGGCATATTCAAAGACATTGAATATGCCGGACATTGGCCACCCGGCAGTGCATCCGGCATAGTCATAATGTACATTCTTTCTCCAGTTTCCGGGTAGAAAACAGGAGACTCATTACTTATTAACAGACCGAGCATATATCATGCCACGAAATGAACAAAGTAATGGAAAAAGTGGGTTAATTCTCACTCTTACTACCAACTTCTTAATTCATAAAAAGGAAGTAGGAAGACCATTAAGAGAGTCTAACCTATCTTACTTGGGTTTTTGTCTTCCACAAGTAAGATTTGCATGAAGAGAAAAAGAGATCAACCAATTCTCTTTCAATAAGAACCATACTCTTAATAAACTTGAAATTATATTAAGAAGAACACATTGTTTTACAAGGAGAAATTCATCCCTAACCAAGAACTAACAAGGATTTCTACTTCACCATCCACCTCAAATAAAGAAGAAATACATAAGGGAGAAGGAGATTGGTATAGCCTTAACCCTGACAGATCTTCTCTTCTTCTCGTGGATGGATCCGTAGAAATGCCTTGGACACCAACACTTGGAATGTGGGCGGAAATGGAGTGATGAATGGAGTATAATATGGTGTTGAAGTGTGTTGAATTGTAGCCTTCCTCGGCCTATTTATAGGCATAATTGTGTCTTTGCCGGGCGTCGTGCCGGGTCACCAGTAGCCGGCACACGTGTTAAATGCGCCCAACTGTTAACGGTCGAAACCGTCAATGTCCGTGCGAAACAGTGCTTATGCCGGGTAGGACTTACCCGGCATCACATCCGGCAGCAGTTGGAAAACACGTGGATCACATGTGCTGTCGTATGGTCAATCGAGGCGATTTTACACTTATGCCGGATAACATTTACCCGGCATAACATCCGGCAAGGCTTCTTTCTGTTCTGTACTTATGCCGTGCAGATACTACCCGGCATGGAGTCCGGCTTCAATTAACTTTTGCCTAGAAAATCATTCCTTGCACAGAAAACTCATAAAAACATAAGATTATACAAATATTATACTTTAACACATAATTAGCATAAATAACATAAATATAACTTTATTTAGATAAATATAATACTAAATCTAGTGCATAAAATATGATAAGTCTACGGCTTATCAAGTTGCAATCAAGTACAACAAAATTTTTGTGGATGCCTTCTGGAATAGTCGGAGGTAAGTTGTTTACCGATTATACCTGATTATGTCTCAATAACTGTAAATTATTGAAAGCATGAAACTAGTTAAGAAAAGTGAAGCATATGTGAGACTGTTTCAACGTTTTACTGCAACTTTTATATAAAATGCGTAATTCATTGAAGAGGGTGCGTCTTAGGAGACAAGTAAGAGGTCCAAAAGAAATATGAAAAATAACATTGTTGTTGCTTGATTTTGGACGGGCAATCATGTACGATGCATCTGCTCCTGTTAATGACATCGTGGACTGTTGTTTGTGACGTATGGTACATAGAGCCACAGAATCTTAGGCCAGGGGAGACACCCATCGAATATGCAGAGAGGTGATGTGAAACGAGGGTGGTATTTCTCTTTATTGTGCGGGGAAAACCTATAAGGCTTGGTTCTCTGTGATATTGGGCAAGAAAGCAAGACGTGTATGGCGTTCTACACTCTGCTATGGTGTCTATCATGAAAACCCGTCGAACGAAAAGACAGTGATACGAATTAAGCTTGGGGTGTGGAGATGGACTAAAACTTGATGGAAAGACTTTCCCTTATCATGTGAAAGATTCATTGGTGCGGTGTCATTAAAGGACTGTATATAGCCTGTAAGAGTGTGTTATGTTGTAACTGTGGTGCATGTGTTTTCTTTATGCTAGCTATAGGTTTGTAATCGGATGTAGTGGGTACTATTTTTCCTTGCTAAACTTTTTCCCATCGAGTTTCGCTTAGTTAGGTTTTAACGAGGTCCGGTTTACCATCCACCCGGTTTACCAGGAATCGTATTAATAAAATGGCGGAAAGGCATAAATTATCTAAAAAAAACCTAGCTCTCAATTTATGCCTTTATTTGGTCGGCTCAAAATTTTGGTCTGCTTATTACTGTGATGCAGGGTTAGAGTTAGAGACATGTATTTATAAATATGGTGTCGTTCGGTCATGACATCTAAATTTGAGCGTGATAAAGGTGCATATTAATCTTGGGACGATTCGCTGTTGATCGTGGACATTAATGTTACTCTGCAAATTTTGTGTTCGATGATAGCGATTGCGATGAGGCACTTTACCAAACAAAAAGACCAGGGTACCCCTCTTCTTTTACCATGAACACGCTGCTATCCATTGAATCTGTAAGCGCCGAAAACAGAATCCCCAAATCATGTTCTTCTTCCAGCTTCCATCGAATATGTAAGTGCACCCCTCTCTATTTTGATTTCCCTACGGGCACTGCGGTCATGTGGATCCAGCAACAACACTGAGAAAAGAACTTGAATTCAGACACATATAGATATTATACAAATAAATAGAAATTTAAGGAAGTTGAAGAGCTCACTTTATGCGCACACCAATTAGGGAAAGTTTGCAAATTTATTTCAAGAAGAATAGGACAAGCCGCAACAGCAACGACGGGGTAAATGGGTAATCTTGTGCTGATGTTTTGAGCTGAAGCAGCTTTACAGAACGTGAACGCAGGGTAAACCTGTGTTAGGATAAAGACCAATTTTCAGCTTAATGCTCCAGGGGAAATCACACGCGTCTATTGCAGCTTAATGTGGGCAAATTGTGCAAAGCCAATGATTTGTTGGCACCGAACGGAACTTATATGTATTGTTCCATTACGAACATGGAGATAAAATTATAGAGAACATATATACCTACTGATAGATCGATGCCCGACAGGAAGTTTCAATGATTACTTATGTCATTTTCTGAGTTCTCGAAAATAGAGATATAAATACATATTTAGGTTCCTGGGATGGGTAATTGAAGTGCGCAAGGCCTAGTCCCAAGCTCACAGAGCGCAAGTACATTGACATTCACAATTTTGTCAGTTTTTCAATCTAAATTTACCCTTGCTCCCCATTCACTGAAATACCCCTAAATTAATTTACATTAATTTAGGGGATTTCTTTTTATAAAAACCCTAAATATTATTATTACACACCAACTTAATATATAGTATTATTTAAAAATTATTTAGGGGACTTCTTATTTTAAACCCTAAATAATAATACAAATTAAGTTAATTTATTATACAGTAATATGAATTTAACAACAAGATTTATAAGTCAATAAATCTTGGGAAAATTTCTAGACACTCCAATTATATTATAAAGATTTTAGAAATATTTGGAAGCATGATTTGAAGCACAAAAGTCAATATAAAATCCTAGGAACCCTAAAGCTTATTAAGCCTTGCTAGGGTTGACTTTTTGAGAATGGTCAAACCAGCCCATGAAACCTATACCAATAAATAGGTTATGGAAAACCATGAAGATCGATAAAAAGAACGTCAAAAATGGATCATCCTAGCCAAAGTTATGATAGATTGAAGTTTAGAGCCAAAATTTTAATGACTGCCACGTGTCAAGCTCACACGCGCCAGGACTTAGGCGATTTCTATCTCCTTGAATTTTGGTAACAGATTTCAGTATTTTGCCCTAACTTTAGACGGCCATATCTCACTCATCTCTCAATATTTTTCAATGCCGCCTTCTTCATTCTCTTCTCCTTCGAATCCTCTTTCCAACCATTACTCACACATACCCTAATTCATTATACATCAGCCGCAAATCTGACCTAAAGTTGACCCCTTGCGAAACTCGTACCCAGAATCCCAGTTTCTCACCGAATTCAGGTAACTTTCGTTGATCATAACTCCTTCGTCTCTCAACCAAAATTTGATTTCTTTAGCTTGTTTTAAAGATCTCTAATCCCTCTACAATTGTCATGTTTATGCCCAAGTCTGATTCGTAACTGTTTGGAGGACATAGTTGCCTAAAGTCTCTGATTCCGCAGCACATAAAATCATACCGAAACTGTAAGGTATAAACTCGTGACTTGCGACTTTAATTTCTTTCTGTGTGTTGCGAGTTAGGATTAGTTCTTGTTATCAATATGTAGAGGTAAGTTTACTCTTTCGATTAAGCCCTTACACATAGCCTAACTCGATCTGTACTGCAAGTTATAGATCCTCAAAGTCGGCCTTGTGAACTGCTCGAAAGTTCGAACTTTTCCAGATTTTCCGAATTCGAATTCCTCCGTTGTTGCAACTCCGGTAAATTTCTGATCAATTGCTCCGTTTTTGTCAAACCTTGTCGTGTTTCCGACCTAACCCAACCACCAATTAAGCTTATTATGCTTCGTATATGTAGAATTTTGCAAAATTGAATTCGAACTGCTTAGAACCCTATTCGAATAGAACCCAGAATCGATTTTTCGGAATACTGCATTATAATTGGGGAAATCGGTGTCATTAGAACCGTAATTTAATTTCGAAACGAATGGAGGAAGAATCACGCGATTTCGTTCTGTGGATTAAGAGAAAATGTGGATTTAGTACTCGAATCGGGTTGGGGGCGGATGATGAACTCGGCTTTTAGCAGCCGTCCGATCGTAGTTATAAGAAACGGACAACTGAGATTAGATCGTTTCAAATTAAGAGTATAAGTTTTTATTATAATTTCAGCTTTAAACCCTAACTTGTTGAATGTATTTAAATGCCTTCCCGAATGTATTTTGACTTGAAAATTTAACCATAGATTCCTTATTAAACCTAGTTTATTTTGATGTAAATTAATATGGTTTTTGAGTTTTTAAACATAAGTTATGATTTTTACAAGTTACGGGTTTTCTGGAATTATTTGGTTAATTTAAAAAGATATTTTTATGAAATAAAAAATTTATAATATGTCTAAAATGTTATAGTTATTATATATTAAATTTGGGAATTTTTGGACAAGGGTAAATGGGTTTAAAAATTATGTTTATGAAATTTTTATAAGAATTACCTATAATATATGGTTTTTAATGTAACAAAAATTAAAGTATGGTTTGTTAATAAGCTTTTTAGGTTGAGGAAAATAATAAAACCTAAATTAACATTTTATACCAGTATGTTTATAAATATTTTGGGTATTATCTTTTAAGTGAAGTAAAAATTCTTTACATATATATATACTTATATGGGAGTAGTAAAATAGAAACTTATATTAAATCAAGAAATTAAACTAGTCTACATTTTTATTTATTATATAATGTGGAAGTTAATATACTTAATTAAAGCTTGAGGAAATATCTTATTTTTAAACCATATATCAGATGTTAATATGTGTAGAAGTTAATAAAGAGAATTGAATACAATATAACTACATAAATAATGTTTTAAGTAAATCCTAGATATATATATATATATATATATATATATATATATATATATATATATTAGGCGTCACTAAAAGAAATAAAATACTTTATCCTATAGGTAATAACTAAGCAGATAGAATGCTTTGTGAATACTAGATGTGTAAGAGTTATTAAAAGTAATTAAACTTAATAAAATTTCTTAAAGAATGTTTTGGGATAAATCCTAATATATGCACATAAATATATTAGAAATATTAAGAGATAATGTAACATTCCATGCGGGAAACCTATTTAGAAGAATAAATATATACTCGTGCTAAACTTTAGGTCTTTAATCGATGTTGTAATAATTAGCCAACGATAACTTAAAAGTTTAATTAAACTAATCCCATGGCTAAGAGTAAGTAATTAAAATAAAATTAGACGTATCCTTTAGACAAGAAATTCAATGGCGTAGTTGGTCGAGATAAACCTGGAACTGAGTCGAGGTTGCACGTTCGAAACCTCGCATAATCCTTTTAGGGAATTTAGTTTAAATAGCAAAAACGTAGCACGGTCTTGGACTAACCTACTAAGCCCAAGTCTATGAACTTCAAAAGCCCATTTAAATAGACCAAGAGAGTTTGGGCCACTCTTAGGGTAAACCTTAGATCATTCCTAATCAACTGTAATGGGCCTAATAAAAGATTTAATTAACTAGATCTAGCCCAAGTGCTATGAGAGGATAACTGTAAATCTAAAACTATAACCCGGTAAGAACAAAAGGTGTTCAGTTATACAAGTTCCATAACTAATCAATACTTGGAACACCTTAATTATAGGTTGTTAGTGGGTGTTGCACTTTCAAGTTTAGTCAAGGGTGGATTACTGCTTCTACACATACCAGGTACGATTTCTCGTACTCATATGCTTGCTAACGGACTTAAGGGACGTTTTTGAAAAATGCTAACTGAGCCTAAAAGGTTATAATAAGGAAAAATGGTTTGTGTGACTAACTCGGCCTGTATGACTAAATAAGCCTTGGTTGAACAACATACATGGTTATTGGTTTCTTCTATCTGGTTGTTTCATTAGATATTATCTACCCGGGGTTTACGCCTCTGCACTCTATAGGACAGAGTGTTTTGGTATCGCTCTGGTGCAGTTAATGATCTGGTGGAAATTTTGGAAATGTCAATCTTGGTAATTCTTCTTGACTCCGGATATCTTTTCATCCATGAGCTGGGTTTGTTTGGGTGACGTGCGCGCGTCTTCATCGGCAACAGAGAGGGGCTGTATATCCCCTGTCCTTAGTGGACGTAGTTAACAGAGAGAGGTTGTATATCCCCTGCCCTGGGTGGACGTAGTGAACAGAGAGAGGCTGTATATCCCTTGTCCTAAAAGGACGTACTTGGCATTGGGGTTTATTCTACTCTTGGGTTATTGGATTCTTCGTTATCTATCAATCATTCCTAGTCCTGGTGACTACTTGGTCTTTCTACTCCTAACTGGAACTTAATCTAACTAAGGCATTGGATACTCACTAACTCATGGTGTGAATTTGTTTACTAACTTTCCTTTTCTATTGTTGTCTCTAACTTTAACTTGCTATCTATGACTTGGTGATTTTTAAAGTGCTTGTTTCTCTGTTTGGTTTTAAATATTGATTTCAAGTTACTGCTTGCTTAAAGGTTATCTTTAAAGTTCTGTTTTGGAGATTAGTACCAGTTCCATTCCAGGGAACTGACCCGCCCCTTTCGGGGTGGGCTGCTTGGTTTCATCTTGCAGGTACGAATTGATTTACAGATGGCCACGAAGAGAATGAGTGTTTGGGATGGGACTAGGTTTTGTGGAGAGTATGTGTTTAATTTATATTATGTTTGTGTTAAGTTTTTCTCGAGTTCAGACCGTAGCTTTTGTAAATTGTAAGTTGTAATTGGTGAGGTTTGGTGTCGGGTGTTTGGAACCCGATGGTCTGTAATCGCCTTAGAGTTTTATTTACGCTGTATTTATGGTTAATAGGGGCGTTACAGAAAGTGGTATCAGAGCGTAGTTACGCTCTGAACCCGAGAAAACAAGCCGAGTGAAATACTTAGATTATAGGTGCACTTAAAACTGGGGAACTGGGGTAGAATTGGGAAGTGAGAATTCCAGAAAGGCGCGCGACCCTTACCCCATACTTATTTACTTCACGTACCTACAAACCGTCCTTAGGACGTTATAAATATTGCATATTTTCTACATAGATATTTAGATTCAACAAGACGCCTTCTGAGTAACAAAACCGTCATACCAGCTAGATGTCTCGAAGAGGAGGAAGAGGAGGAGCTGGTCCCTCAGGAGGCTATGGACCCGACGCTGTCACCCCAGAGGTCATAGCGCAGATTGTGACGGCTGCATTAGCTCAGCAGCAGGGCCAGATTCCACAGCCACCACCGCCACCACCTAATGGTCCCCGGGAGTTCAATTGGCTGAAGGCGGTTAACGACCTTCGTCCTCCAATCTATGAAGGCCAACCAGAACCGAAGACCTTAGAGAAATACATAGACGAGATGCAGAAGGCCTTCACCTCTCTGCATGTTCCAGTGAATCGCCAGGTGGACATAGCGGCCTACTTTCTTCAGGGACCTGCGCATCGATGGTGGCAGACTGCTAGAGCCGAGCTGACGGCCCAGGCGAACTTTGACTTTTAGGCATTTCTAGTGGCCCTGAGGGCTAAATTCTATCCATCCTATCTATAGAAGAGGATGAGGAGTGAGTTTGAGCAGCTGAAGCTAGGGAATCTCTCTGTTGCTGAGTACTACAATAAGTTTGTGGAGTTACTTGCCGTCATTGGAGAGGGAGCTTACACTCCAAGATATCTGGTGGGCAAATTCCATACCGGCTTGAACTTCAAGATCATGACTATGATCGGTTCCACCAGAGGGATGACCCTACAGGTATGGAATATGAGTTAAAATTTCTGGTACACAAAGATTTCCCCACTAACACATCTTGTAACGACAGGAGCTAGCTGATGATGCGAACGATTGCGAGACCACCATTGCCTATCAGGATTCTGTGCTAGGCAAGAGGAGGAATGACAATGGAGGAGGAAATGGAAGAGGACCCCCTCAGACTCATGAAAGGAGGGGAAACTTTTTCAAGGGAGGGAACGAGATGGCCATCGTCCCTTCTAATGCTAATGTTAAGCCTCTCAGCTACGAACCACCCAGGGGTGAGAAAAGTTAGAATCTATAATATGGTTACATTTATGCTATCACGTCACTAACCTTGCACTGAAACAGGAGACAACCCGGTGAGAAGGTATTTCTGCAAGTGGTGCCAGAAAGACCACCCGGGCAAGGACTGTAAGGGAAACCTGGTGGAGTGCAACTACTGCGGTAGGATGGGACACCGGGGATTCGAATGCTTCGTGAACCCGGATTCTAGGAACTACAAGCCACGCACCGGGTCGGCGACTAGAGGCCCAACTATCAATGCTACAGGAGGAGGAGGAGGTAGAGGTGGCACGGGAGGTGTTGGACCCTCTACCAGCTGCCCTGCCCAGAACCAATCACAAAGGCCGGGACAAAATTACCCTCAGAGGCCAGGCAAAGCACCGGTCCTCAACCTGGTGGACCGTGTCGAAGCAGCGAGGGATGACCCGAGTACACATGGTGAGGACTATTATCCTAGCGAAGAAGCTTAGATGTTACTTTCTTTACATCTCACTAGCTATTTCTTTTCCTTCTTAATGTAAAAGGGATGAACTATAAATCCCTCTTTTATTGTGCACTTTCCATTGCCAGATGTGAACCTTATCCTAAACTGCTTAATAAGAATCATTGTTTTCATTCAGCTTTCGATATTTGCTTTCCTATATTACCTATCTCCACACCCACCATCCCCTTTGAAGCCAAACCACACCCACCTGAGAAGTGTGAGATGCTGAGACCCGGGATGATTCTATTACGGGAGTTTTTGACCCCAGCAGTCCAGTATGCATTGATCCTCATGATCAGGGAGTTAGGTGTGAAAGGAGGAAACTTTTACACCCCTACCTTCAAGAACGGTTCAACCATGAAGGTGAAGATCATGTGCCTAGGTAAGCAGTGGAACCACACCACCAAGAGTTATGAAGAGGTGGAGGTGCCACTAATCCCGGAAGAGTTGCAGACCATCATTGGAGCTGCAGTTAAGACAGCACAAGAATTGGAGGATGAGCCCGTTCCAGACATAACCTCAGACGTCTGCATCATCAATTTTTATGGAAAAGAAGGTAAGCTAGGGTTGCATCAAGATAAGGATGAATCCCTAGAATCCATCACCAAAGGAGTTCCAGTGGTTTCCATATCACTTGGGGACGACGCGGAGTTCCTATTCGGTGACCAGAAGAGGATGGACCTTGCTACCAAGATCCTCCTGAAGTCAGGTGATGTGCTAATATTTGGAGGAGCAGCCAGACTAATTTACCATGGGGTGAAGAGAATCAAGCCTAACACAGCCCCCACACCCATTATTAACCAGACTCACCTGAAACCTGGCCGATTAAACCTGACCTTTAGACAGATCTAGCCATGTACTTTACAATTTCAGCTTTGTAATCATTAAACTGCTCATGAAGCTTTCAATAAGAATGGAAATTCTAAGAACTTATTTCTTCGTGTAGGAGCTGGAAATTTAGAGGTCAGGCTGAATGTGTTGGACCAGGCTCAAGCAAAGAGCAATGGAACGGTCATCACAGGTATACCAATTAACCTCGAACAACTACTTTGGAAGAGTTAACTAGAAACCTTAAAACTTCACTCAATAATTGCAGGCACATTCCAAATTAATGGAGTGGAGGCCACCGTCCTGTTTGATTCTGGAGCCTCCCACTCCTTCATATCCCAAGCATTTCATACTAAGATAAATGCCCCCACAGAGGATATCCATGATTGCTCCGTTTTGTTGCCATCCAGAGAGTTGATCAAGTGCAGTAAACAGTGCAAGAATCAGAGCATACACATCAAGGGAGCATACTTTCTTCTCGATGCCATTGTCTTCCCTGGCATGGGATTTGACATAATTGTGGGCATGGACACGCTACAGTGGTACAGAGGTAGACTACACTGTGCAGAGCATCGTCTCCTCTTGAAGTCAGCCACAGGGATCACAGTATCATACCGAATGCAGCCCAAGCAGCCGACTGTGAAGGTTGTATCGGCATTATCCCTGATGAAGGAAGTGTCCAAGGGCGCGACTGCCTACTACTGTTATGCCCAGGATCAGAGGACGGATCCGAAGTTCAGGAGCGACGTTCCCATTGTGTCGGAGTACCCCGATGTCTTTCCAGAGGAGCTACCAGGACTACCACCGCTGAGAGAGGTTGAATTCAACATCGACCTCATACCCGGTACCTGTAGCACCCCGGATTTTCTAACATTTTATTAGGTCAATTTTTTTTACAATTCAAGTTTAATATTAGTAAAGCAGCGGAATCGAAACCTAAACCCGGGGTATTATTGCCACACTCGCAACTAAACAAGTGCTAAGGCCTAAATAATTAACTCACTAACGACCTATTATTATTAATAAAGTAAATACAACGCCTATTAAAATAATTTCTTACAAATGTAGAATTATCAAGCCAAAAATAAAATCCAATTATAAATAATCAGACTATGTGGAGTCGTCTTCCCAAACCCCAAGAACTTCATTAGTACCTGTGGCAGAAATCCAAACAAACATAGAAAGGGCCACGATAAAGTCAGAAAAACTGAGTAAGCTACCACTTCACCACGTAAAAATCATTTTCTCTTTAGAAATCATTTTTAACAATATAACCACACAACATACAACACATTTCAACAATATTAACACACAACAACAAAATTATCAGTAAGGTAGAATACACCATGATTTCTTATTAACTCAAGAATATAGTTGTCAATTTCATTTAATTATCTTCCTTGTCCCAACGCGCAGCCAGGACAAAACAACTTTACTTTCTCTTTGGGTACAGCACGCAGCTGTAACCCGGACCCCAACACGCAGCCGGGAATCCAACCAAGCCACTAAATCCTTAAGTGTGCACACCTCCCAATAGTTCAAAGGACTAAGGAGTAGATCTAGGGCTAACTGTGTCCTAGTGCGGCCCACAGTATCTCAAACTTATGCGTCCTAATGCGGCCCACATTTATCATCTCATCCATGTGTCCTAGTACGGCCCACATGTACCATGGTATAATCTTCCTTATAATTCCTTTATTCATTGTTATTATTCACCTTATAATCTCATTATAATCCACATATACCACCAAAATTCAACCATGCCACAATAATCACGACTAAATAATTGCAATCTCACATAATCATATAATTAACATTTCCTCATGTCTTTCCTCCAAAAATGATATCCAATTAATCACCATATAATAAACTGCGCACTTAAATATTTCTAGTAATCATTATCACAAACCAATTCGCTCCCAAAAATAATAGTCACTCACAGATAACAACCATTGAAATACCCCTAACCTTTAAAATATAATTAAATGATCTATTAATGATCTAAGGTGATTATTAAACATCTAAATATTATTGGGGAACAATCTAAAAGATCTCAACAAGGTAAAACACGCCTTAAGATCGGTAAAGCAAAAAATGTGCTTTAAGACACCATAAAGGTTGTATGACCCCAAGTAGGATCCAAAGTGGATTCATAAGTATTATAATGAAGCAAGGAACACAATAAAACCATTCTCAAGGAGAACTAAGCTCAGGAACACCCTGCGACACAAAAATGTGCGCTAAAACTCCTTAAAGCACGTTTTTGTGAGATTGCCTTCTAAATTGATTTTTAATGGGCTTAAAAATTATAATTACCCTTAAATATGATATTTTATCATATTATATCATATTAGGAATTTAATTCCAGAAATTTACGAATTTTTACAAATTTAATATTAAAATATTAATAAAACCCTAAAGTGGGGCCCGCATGAGTCAAAAATTGACCAAGCATGGTCAATGGTCAATTAATTGACCCATTTGGACCATGGTGATCGGCTGAAATAAGAGAGGAGACAGCATACAATGATTTTGGGACAAGTCATCACCTAATACATTTACTTTTTGGAAAATAAGCTTACTTTTTACATTATTTCAAACTTTACTTACCTTACCTATCTCCTCCTCCCTTCCTTTGAAGCTCTCAAAGCTTGTTCTTGAACATGGAAGGCAAACCTAGCTCCTAAGTCCTTAATGTAAGTGTTTTAATGTCATTTTTAGCTCTTTTTCTTCATCTCTTCACTACCAACACCTAGATTTCGTGGCTCATCAATTCCTATGTCTTATTCTCAGTGTTCTAAGGTTAGAACAAGAGCTAAACTCGGTTGAGACCAGTAGAGGGACCAAGGTTGTTCAAATCTACATTTTAAGATAAAAACATACCTTAAGCTTCTCAATCTTCCATGTGGTTTTATTCCTTCAATTTTTATGAGTTTATACACTCATAATCTTCATATTTACATACTCATCCAGTTGGTTAGTCATTTGGAGCAAGGGTGACCAAGATCCAAGAGAAATACTCTCTTTTAAGGCATTTTTCCAAGGTAAAACCTAATAACAAGGTAGCATTTCGAGATCTAACTATTTCCTATGTTAATGTGGTGGATCTAACACCTTGTGGTGTGTTTGGTTCAGGTCGAAACCACTTAGAACTTCCCTTGCATTTTTAAGGTTATTTTTGCCTTAAATCTTACATTAATTATTCCTTATGGTTAAGCTCAAGCTTGGAGTGTAACCATATCTTGTTTTTGTGTGTTAAACATGTCTAAATCATGTGGTGATTTTTCCTACAAGTGGCCGAGAGCATACAAGGCATAATCAAGGTATAAACACCTTAAACTTATGATTTTTGTAATTTTTAAGCATATATATATATGGCCGAGAGTGAACTTACATATATAGGTCATATTGACCTAAAAATGGAAAAAAATGGCTAAGATAAATTAAGCTAGTCATTTAAGAGATTTAATTAACATAATGGTCAAATTATGACATTATGTGGAAAAGTAAATAAACCATGGTGAGGCCTAATATATATACTATATTTTGAGACATTTATTGTGTAATTTATTTTGCAAGTTCAAGGTTGTAATAAGGCCATGTCATTAGGCCATTTTAATTTAAGTTTATAAGCTTATTTAGTTTTATTTATGCTTATAATTAAAATTGGGGCCAATTCGTAATTACTAGGAATTTAGAAAGCCGTGGGCTTAATTTAGAGCAATTTAGGGTTTTTAAATGAATTTAATAAAAATTATAACATTTTATAAAGTTTTGGGTCAAAATTGTAAAAATAGAAAAGTATAGGGTATTATTAGTGATTACCGAAAAATTGGTTCCCATTTGGTATTAGAAGTCAAAGTTGACTATATAGGAGACTTTGACCAAGTTTAGAAAATTTAAGAAATTAAAATACTACCTTATAATAAGATACTTATTAAATTGTAAAAGATTTATAAGATTTGGGGTAGTAATGTAATTACCGAGATTTAAGGGTGCTAAATGGAGTTTAGTAAAGTCCTTAAGTTATTAGAAATTTTTAGAAGTTTATTTGGTTAAATTTGGAGTTCTAACGAATTATATAAGTATAATATATGGTATTTTATAACATTGTTACTAATAGGTAACAAATGTATAGAAACCGAGACTTAGAGGAAAAATAAGGTTAAGAATAATGTTTATAACCTTTTGGTATAGTTTGGTAATTTTTGGAATTATATATAAGGTTTTATAAAGATATATGTATAATATATAGTTTTAATGGAATTAGAAAACTATGTATTATAAATTAGGATGGAATTGTGATTTATAGAAGTTTAGTGGTGAGGAATGGAAACCGAAAATATAAGGGGCTAATTGGTATTTTATAAACAAAATTTAACTATAAGTTATAATTGTTTTAAATGACTTAAATGTCATAAGATATGTTATATAGCTAGAATGTAACACTATATTAATTAAGTGGTGGATTTTGTAAATATTTAAGAACATAGGTGCTGTTCGAAAATATTAACATTTTTAAATGGAATTTATAATATGGTTTTTATGTTATAAGAATTATAACATTTATAATATAAGGGGTATTCATTAAAAAGAATGAATATAGGTTATAAGACTTACCATATAATAAATAGTTCCATAACACACATATATAAATAAATATATGTAATGGTGTAGAAAATATGATGTGATTCAATAATTATAAATTATCATAATTAAGATGATAATAGATAAGGAGAAAAGAATTATAAACATTAGATATGGGATTCTAATGTTAAGAGTATTCATGGGATAATAAGAATTTTAAATAATTCAAAGTATTGTTTACAAATGAATTATACCACATTGAATAAAAAAAAAGGAGAGACAAACCTTAGAAAAATAAATACTAAGGTAAGATGCATAGAGCATGACAAAGGATCGCACATACAATAATGCAACAAACTGTATGATGTACAAACAAACATTAAGTTACATGCGATAACAAGTTTAGCAATAACTATATTAATATACAAACAAGACTACGCATGTAATATAACACTCTTTACCGGTCTCGAGTTAAACCTAAAACCCGACAAACATTGATAGCTAATAACGGGGTGTAACACCCCATCCAACATTAACACACTTACAATTAACTGCAGCGAAAAAAAAACTGCATCACATACTTAACGTTGGTGCGTACACGCGTTAACCACCCACGTGGCTAACAAGGCTAATACATACACTTGAACGGTCTGATGGCGCTTAGATTCCCGAGCGACTACACATTACTATCCCTTCCATTAACACAACAACAACAACATACCTTCCAACTATACCGAGTATTTATAACTAATGCCGATAACAATTTCGGTCTTACTACACCTACTGTATATATACAAACCTAACGATTACCATGTACAACGATACCCCGTCCTCTCTCGAACGGCTTCCAGCTCTTGAACCTGAAATAGGAAAAGAAGAGAAAGGGTGGCCCCAAGGGGCTCAGCACTTTGGGTATGGTAATCCGCAGCCCACATGCTACCGGGCCACGCACAACTAATTGTCGTCTTAGCATACGGTTGATTATTTTTAAATCATACATGCAACTGTAAACACACAACACATAATCATTTCGCCTCAACGGACTCAACAAACGGATAATATATCCTTACTTATATGTCACTCATGGTATTCATTATCCCTAGAGTGTTCCTCCTCTAATGGAGCTACTTCCTTAATAGACGACATTACCCTTAAATCGGGTTATCCTTAAATGCCTCTTTCTCAAACTGGGATTCATATCCATGATCCACATACTCCACATTTTACAAACATATAACATACACTACTAACAACATTAACAACACCTTGCACGTTTCCACGTGCACAACATAAACCGCAATAGATATTGCATCACAACAAAGATACATAACATAACGGAATGGTCCTCTAGGAACCGACCCAAACATTGTTAATACACTGGTGAGCCTAGAGAATGTGCCAGTCTCATGATAGGCTCGTTACATAACTCGTTACCGTCTCATTAAATGAACGGTTTAACTTAACACAAGGTTGTCTCGGATATAGTGATCCAAGCACACCGAAACAACATAACAATAGTATGCCCTGTGCCCGACGTGAGTCAGTAATAGCTTGGTTAAGCTAAAGGGAAGGTTGGGAACCAAATTGGAAAACAACCATAACATACAGAGAGGATCGAACCTGCTATGACAACGACCCCCATACTCACACGCGTGGCCGGACAGACCGGACTCCTCACTCCCCCCGTTAGCACTTGTCAGAAGTTCATCATTGAACTTAGTTAAACAATCACACATTGGGTTAAGTCTTGTTAGACACACACAGGGAAGGGAGAGTCATAATTTACCTACAAAACATCACACACAAACATCACATATCCAACTCACGCATAGCCGTGTGGTTAGAACGTTCCTTAAGTCGGAAAACGTTGTTACCGGATACCGTCTCCTACGTTTACCTAATAGTGGTTAACTAGCCCTTCAAGCGCATTCGAGGTTACCGGTATCGGCACGTAAACATACAACAACAATAACGACTGTAAACTCGTTTCATGATTTATCTTATAACGTGGCAAACATACAGAAAACACATTGGCATACAAGCCGGTGTAATCCGGTAGGACACAGGTTGTAAGAAAACCATACCTGTCACCGGAGCCCACTTTACCACGTCCACTTATGTTCCTCGAGCAATTCTCGAACAACTGATAACATTACATGTACTTTTATTAACATCGGGTAGCATGATATTTAATGTCTAATGCTATAACTTCTCCCCGTTAACTTAGTTACATAACTTAACATTTTTAACTTGTTTTACTCTCACATTCTAATACAACTTTTCACCCACTTAATTGTCATTAAAACTCACCTAACATGTCCTTAACAACCTTATAACATCACTACCTATCAATCCCCATCATTACACATCGTTTCCATACCTTAAAGCAACAATTTTGGTCCATACAGTGGCCTGTCCGAACTTGTGTCCGAACCTCCAAGTTCGGACGCAAGCCGTGACTTTGAACTAAAAATAGACACACGTCCGAACTTGTGTCCGGACTTCGGAAGTTCGGACGTGAGTCGAGAATCTCTTAATGCGGAAATCCATGCGTCCGAACAAGTGTCCGGACTTCCCAAGTTCGGACACAGTTCGAGTGTGCAAAACTTCTTACCCAACAGAGCCTGTCCGAACTTCCATGTCCGGACGGAAGTTCAGACAAGGCAAAATGCTCAACTTCCAAACCTTTAAACACTTAGCCAAATTCCTCAAAGCCTCCAACACTTATTGTTTATACTCCTTAAGTCCCTAAGTGATGATTCATGCCAATTCTAACCATTATACCAAGACATATCTTCCACACAAACATCATCATTCAAACATCCTTTCTTACATATCAAACTCCTTATGTCTTCTTACAATCCTTTCCCAAGCTTACACTTCCTCCTTAATTTACCAAATCTCTTTTCACAACTTCTTGAATTCTTTTCTCAAAACCTCACTTAAACATCATCTCTCTTATCATCAACATTACCCAAACCTTAAACAACTTCTCCAAGACTTAAATACATCCTAAAAACACTCATTGGGTTTCTAGAACTTCCAAGACAATGCCTAAATCCTTATATCACTCTAACTCACCTTAGTACATGTTTTTCTCCTAGTAAAACATTTGTTCACCTTTAACACTTCCTAGTTCACCAAGACCATTTAAAACACTTAGAACTTCTTACACATTTTCCCAAATTTGGCCATAGCTTCTCTTGTATTTATCACATCCAAACACTTAGGTTTTTACCTTATTTCATTCAAGAACACCTAAAATCCATCAAACACATTTTATACACAAACTTCACACATTTAGTACTACATCACAATATAGTGCATAAGCTTAAATTGCTTGGCACTTAGGCCCTTAAACAACATTGCTCTCAGGCCCTTAAATTGCATAAACTTTAAACACTGAATTTCCACAATGTATAAGCCTTTGACCTGCAATTACACACACCAAGACGTATGTTCCTTTACTAGTCTCCTTGAGAACACCTTACTAAGTCATTAACCATTTGCTCTTTAGGTAGTTTTAACAAGCATTATTAGCTCTTTTCTACTAAGGCATTAAACCACATTGAGATAGCATATTTACCTCTTTTCCACTCAAACTTCTTTCTTGTTTCCTCTTAAAAAACCGGTAAGGCATTTCTTTCCTTGTCAACTACTAAACAATATACCAATATTGAAATGAGTATATAAGCTTTATGCTTCATCTCATTGTAAACCCTAGGTTTACATTATTTCAAAAACATTAATGTAGTTGTTTTACCTTGATCTTTGAAGGGAGTTTGAATATCTATGAAGAAAGGACTCCACCTAGTCCATAAGAGATTGGAATGAAGCTAGAACAAAGTCACACAAAGAGCTCCATCAATGAGTATTTTCGGTCAAACACAAAACATGGAGGAAACTTGATTTTTCTTTGAGATTCCTTACCTAGAAGCAAAGGAGATCAATAATATGTGGAAAGACAAGCTCAAGCTCCTTCAATGGTGGAACTCCATGGCATCGAAATGGGGCTTTTGAAGTTTTGAGAAGATAGAAATGAAGAGCTTGATGAGAGGAAGAGAATGGTGGTGTTTGTTTTTGATTTGGATAAGTGAGCTAGATTTTACAAGAGGTCAAAGATGGACTTCCATGGTGGTATTGGTGTATTACCGAGAGAGAACAGCAAGAAGGGAGGAAGAAGAGATTGGATACGTGGGAAATGAAGAAGGAAATGAGAGAATGAGATAAGTTTTGCTTTTTGGAAAATATTTGTACTTAAAGCAAATAGTACTTAAGTTTAGTCATTCTTTATTTCCTTAGCATGTTAACAAGGGTGGTGAGTCACCACACCTTAAAACCGGCCCCCAATAGTACCTAGGGGTACTTTAGACTTTATTTGTCAATTTAATTACTTATGATAACATATGTTACAAAATAGCTTAAAAAATCACTATTCACAAAAACAAGGCACATAGAAGTGAAATTTTTGATTTCCCATTGATATAGACTTCCAAATGTGATACTATATAGTACACATGTTAATTAAAGAGTAATGATGGACACCTAGCCATACAAAACTCATTTACAAGACAATTTTTCAAAAACGTGCTTTAAGACTCCTTAAAGCACATTTTGTTTTTTAAACTTTTTTCAAGCTTGGTTTTCTTTGGTAATTGATTTAATATGTTCATTAACATATTTATAAGGTATAGTTATGACCTTTAGGTCTTATACAAATTTATCCCAAGCTTAGAGCACATTTTTGCTCATATTGCCTATAAGGTATTTTCTTGTGTTTATTTGGTTTAACTGTCTACCAAGTTTCCTAAGGACTTAATTAGCCTTATTAAATCACAATTGAATATTATTTAGTCTTGGTAGGCTCTTTGGGTCCTAACCAAGTTCACTCATAGCTTAGAGCATGTTTTTGCTCAAACTGTGTCTTAGTGCTTTATTGCACTTTACTATGTTTTAAATTGTCCACTGATGTTTCTAAGGCACTTTTTAGCCTTTATATAACATAGTTTGATATTTAAACCATATTTCAAGGTTTGGGGTATTTCAATCTACCCCCCTTAAAAGAACTTCGTCCTCGAAGTTCACACTTTCCACACATCATTAGATTTGAACACGGGAATCACTTAGAAATAAACTTCCATAACCAAACACACTTTACATCACAACCTCGGACTTAATGGTCCGGGCAACACATTCACATCCACACATAACATAACATATCCACATGATAACCTCGGACTCTATGGTCCAGGTATCTTAACAACACTTACACATACATAGCAACCCCTTTGACTCACTGGTCTTGGGTAACATAACAACATTTGGACACATAGGTCCCGATAACATAACAGTCTTTAGACACATAGGTCCATGTAACACAACACATTTAGACTCATAGGTCTTGATAGCATACACTTTAGGAACTCAAGGTCAAAATAATATTTATTACACATACCACACAACATGTCATAGCATGTATAACAATCAAAAATATCCTTGATACACACTGTGATCCCGCAGAACCCGATCGCGATGGACACCTTCCGTCCCCGTGCCTTTGGGAGATTAAAACAATCACTTAAATTTGAAATTTTTCCTTGTGAGGTTAAGTAAGAAGACTTTAATTATGTAAAGTGTCTATCAACGTCTTATAAATACCAATTGAAAATCCGTTTGAAAACACACACAACTCCAAGTCCAACTTAAGCTCTTTGCTTCCTTTCTTAGCGTGGTTATTTGTGACCACTTATAGGGAGTTTCAAGAGTCATCCAACCCTGATGTGATCAGCATCAGTGTTGAACTATCCTTCCACCCCAATTTATGTTCGGCTTCCCTTGATCACATGCAAATCAAGTTCCACCTCCCACTTCATTTTCAAGCATCATTAAATCACCATTTCCAATTTTCTATCTTTTAAATCATTCTAGTCATGATCATAACATCTCCAAGGGATAGGACTTCGTCTATCAGTTATTTCCATTCACTTAAATGTTGTTACCTAGGGAATCTCATTCTCACTAGGTTCTATGTCAGTTTCGTATTCTTTCATGAATCACTATGTAGTATATATATACATATATATTTTATCAAAATACAACACACCATTTCACATTTACACTGTCGGGGCTTTTGTTCCCCCGGGAGTTTCTCTACTCCCTACACTTGTACTATCACACACAACTGTTAACAAATACACACACTTATCACAATGGTATTCGCATCTTCTGTGCGCAATTACCACAAATAAACCATGAATGAATGCGTATGTTTACGTAACACACGCACCAATCATCAAAACAAATTATTTTGTGCTATGCACAATATAAGTCACATACACTACGTACACTTGTACGGTAATATGCACTAAGTGGTTTTGCGCTCTACCCCCCTTAAAAGGGATTACGCCCACGTAATCAATCACTAAATATTGGTTTAAAACGTTCTGCCGTCGTGAAGTACTTCAACTTCCACACGGTCTATTATACAATGGATTCTGATTAGAGGATCTTAACCATATTGGCGGTTTAGTCCCTAAACCAAGAATTCTCATTGGAGTTTGTTTAAACTCTTAGTTGGTTTCGATTCTGGCCTGCTAGGCTTCTAGGCGTTAATAATTAGCCATTCACTCGTGTTCACCATGTACATTCAACACTTGAATCACTGGCTCACTAGTTTCTGCTGCGAAACTCTAATAACTGTAGAGCTTAATTGCCCCTTTTGTTATTCTTACTGTATTGTACATCCCCAATTGTCACCTTCATCTTGGTAACAATGGTTTCTCAACCAACGCGTGGTATCTCTTACCGTGTATAAAGCTATGTATTTCACAATGATTGACTTGTTCCCTTCCGACTTACTGTCGGTTGAGATTGAGCTACTACCTAGTGTGTAGTGCTCTCTCAGCTATTTACAGCATTTAGGGTATATTCCATACCGATATTTGGCAGTTAGTGCTACTGTAGTCACTTGCTGTTAATCATGTCTCCACATTTGGTTTTGTACAAGTACTCTTTTATTGGTGTGGTCTTGCATTTCCTATGCATCGGCCATTATAACATTATTCCTCCACAATTAACATGTTTCCAATTCCTAGCTATCCCACTCGATCATTACTGCGCAAGTGCAATACCAAAACACTCAGTCATACAGAGTGCAGAGGCGTAAACTCTTGACAGTAAATCTCTTATGCGATTCGCCATGGAATTCACACTGAGTTTCCTTATCACATAGTACCGACCATTGGCTTATTGCCCAGTCTGTGTATCATCACTTGCTTGCATGTCCATTTAGTTTAACCCACAACTGGTCTTATCCGTCACAACACTTATACAACGGTCGCTTACTGCGCACCGTACTTATTGTATAACACTAACTTACATCGTATTTACTGTCACATTAACTTCCACGCATATACTTATATCATTCGTATTATGGTTCATCCTCATTTGGATGACTACTGAATGCTCCTTGAGCATCGATCATTCGAGTCATAAGCCGGCATTATTCAGCTCGGTGTTTCACTTTATACACACATGTTACTAAGCTAACTGCTCTCTTTCAATAACAATATGGTCAATCCTTAACATATTTCTTGGGCTTGATACACATAACTACCGCTCCTGCGGTCTCACAATATCGAGAGGTATCCCCACTCTTAATGCAGTGGTTCGTTTACCACTCTGTTCACTTATACAACATAAACTTCTACAATCAATTGAATTTATATAACATATCTTGCTTATGGCTTATGAGCCTTGTTTGCCTTGAGCTGGGCTCATTGTAGGCTGTCCACACATATGTACTTCTCTGTACAACATTACATGGTTTGGATATTATATTGAGCTCCATGACAAGGTCGTTACATCACGTTTCCTTTCATGGGATGCCCCTTAGGATTGTCAGTCCGTCTCCTGACAACTTATGTCTAAACTGGGTGTTGGTTTCAACCCTTGTGTTTCTGTCATGTCATTTCGAGCAACAATTGTTGATGTGAACACCCTTTAAGGATTGCTCCTGGGTGTTACTAAGTTATGCCTTTACATTTAGTTCACACTCATTGATACATTCAGTTAGCCATGCCTTTTTGCATTCTCAACTGGTTATTATCTTCTTCTGTGAAGATCAACATTTCCTGATAGTGTAGGTACTCATTCTGGGAGATTCATCCCGTTCATTGCACATTAATGTGTCCACATTAGGCATCTGCCTTGCCATGCACAGGCTGGGTCTCCGTTCCAGCTATCACGTTTATCCCTAGGGATCCTTAAGACATATGTGATGTCTTTACATAACAGTTAGTGCACTTCGCACCTCCTGACTCTTAAACATTTCTTTGAAAATGAATTCACTAATTCCTTTAGTCTAGTTATCTTAACTGAGTTCCTTAACTTCAACTACTCCCTGTAATCCTTAGCTCTTGTTTGACTTATGCTGCTGACCGTAGTACGGAGTCGACTACTTCCCGTGTTTCGGACTCCACTCGTATACATATGTGGGGTACCATAATGATACATTGCTACTTACCCAACTAACCCAAGTAGGTCTGCCAGGCCCACAAGCTCCTATCGGAGTGCGGTCGTCCCACAATTCAGTTGGTACACTCGTAGTGTCCGTCACACACCTAGGTGAAGTATTCTGTTGTCAACTCCCTTATATTGTCCCCTGACAATATGCGTCCCGTGCTTCCCGAACTTAATCGAAGGAAAGTTTATCCACGGTTGTATCTTTATCAACTGCCTTTGGGTTTTTACTGGTTTGGTTTAAAAGAAGGTTAGAAAGAAGTGTTGGTTTGAAAGAAAATTTGGTTTTGAAAAGAAAAGGGTTTGAATAAATGTGGGTTGAAAGAAGAATTCTCATGGTTTCACAACATCTTCTTACCTTAACCAAGTCTAGCTTCTTGCTGACTGGTGTACTTCCAATTACAGGGGTTAGGCTAACATGCCCTTCCACTGTTATGACGATCACATTTAACTTTCTAGTACTTTACTAAGTACTTTGTAGTGGTTATAAATTTCCCTAACAGCCCTGTTATAGCAGCACTTGCTATGGCAAGTGCGCCATGCTAACTGGCTATCGGTTTAACACATACCGGTTATGGTATTGTTTTTACCCATACTGTCATCAGTGGCCTTGTTGGCCCTCACTGACCTTACTGTCTTGATAATAACTCCTCTAGGTGACTTCTCACTGTCTTCACATGATAATCATTAACTAGGGTGTTTCCCATTCTGGGAGACCCCCTCTTTTTCTTAGTATTGTATTCACTTTGTAGCCCGTTCCACGTGTTTGGGCACTACGTTGTAGTTCCCTTGTCGGTTGGTATACCGTTGGTGTATTATTTATCACTGTGGTCCCGTAGACACTCGTCTCGGGTCGTATTAATCCATTTCTTGCCTGTTGCACAGTTGGTGCGTTGCAAGCTGGTTATCCTCGACTGCTCGGCATGTCGACCCAGGTTGCTGGAAATTCTATTCTTCTATACACAAGATTCTTCATTCTTCGCTATTAAATGCGGTTAACATTGTTCAGATGGAGACCGTCTCCGGGATTCCCAGTTTTCGGGATCTACCGTGTGACAGGTTCTCCGTACCTTTAGAGGTACTTAATAACAGCCAGATCGGGTATTCCCGAGTAAGAGAGGACTTCCATCTCTCTGGCGTTCTTTCCCAAGTTATCAAACAGGGATTGTGGAGGGTGAGATGGATATTGTAGGTTTCCAGTAGTCACTGGTAGTTCCTAACTAGCGTATCTCTCACGCTATCACTCAACCCTTAACCCACAGTACTAAAATCCTAACTCGGTACTTCCTAAGCTCGGTAATTCAGTCATCAGAGCGATACTTCGCTCTGATACCACTTTTTGTAACACCCCATCCAACATTAACACACTTACAATTAACTGCAGCGAAAAAAACAACCTCATCACATTACTTAACTCGTTGGTGCTACACGCCGTTAACCACCCACGTGGCTAACAAGGCTAATACATACACATTGTAACGGTCTGATGGGCTAGATTCCCGAGCGACTACACATTACTATCCCTTTCCATTAACACAACAACAACATATACCTTCCAACTATACCGAGTATTTATAACTAATGCCGATAACAATTTCGGTCTTACTACACCTACTGTATATATACAACATAAACGATTACCCATGTACAACGACTACCCCGTCCTACTCTCGAACGGCTTCCAGCTCCTTGAACCTGAAATAGGAAAAGAAGAGAAAGGGTGGCCCCCAAGGGGCTCAGCACATTTGCTGGTATGGTAATCCCGCAGCCCACATGCTACCGGGCCACGCACAACTAATTGTCGTCTTAGCATGCGGTTGATTATTTTTAAATCATACATGCAACTGTAAACACACAACACATAATCATTTCGCCTCAACGGACTCAACAAACGGATAATATATCCTTACTTAATAAGTCACTCATGGTATTCATTATCCCTAGAGTGTTCCTCCTCTAATGGAGCTACTTCCTTAATAGACGACACTTACCCATAAATCGGGTTATCCTTAAATGCCTCTTTTCTCAAACTGGGATTCATATCCATGATCCACATACTCCACATTTTACAACATATAACATACACTACATAACAACCCTTAACAACACCTTGCACGTTTCCACGTGCACAACATAACACCGCAATAGATATTGCATCACAACAAAGATACATAACATAACGGGAATGGTCCTCTTAGGAACCGACCCAAACATTGTTAATACACTGGTGAGCCTAGAGAATGTTGCCAGTCTCATGATAGGCTCGTTACATAACTCGTTACCGTCTCGTTAAATGAACGGTTAACTTAACACAAGGTGTCTCGGATATAGTGATCCAAGCACACCGAAACAAACATAACAATAGTATGCCCCTGTGGCCCGACGTGAGTCAGTAATAGCCTTGGTTAAGCTAAAGGGAAGGTTGGGAACCAAATTGGAAACAACCATAACATACAGAGAGGATCGAACCTGCTATGACAACGACCCCCATACTCACACGCGTGGCCGGAACAGACCGGACTCCTCACTCCCCCCGTTAGCACTTGTCAGAAGTTCATCATTGAACTTAGTTAAACAATCACACATTGGGTTAAGTCTTGTTAGACACCACAAGGGAAGGGAGAGTCATACATTTACCTACAAACATCACACACAAACATCACATATCCAACTCACGCATAGCCGTGGTTAGAACGTTCCTTAAGTCAGAAACGTTGTTACCGGATACCGTTCTCCTACGTTTACCTAATAGTGGTTAACTAGCCCTTCAAGCGCATTCGAGGTTACCGGTATCGGCACGTTGAAAACATACAACACAATAACGACTGTAAACTCGTTTCATGATTTATCTTATAACGTGAGCAAAACATACAGAAAAACAGGATACAAGCCGGTGTAATCCGTAGGACAACAGGTTGTAAGAAAACCATACCTGTCACCCGCCCACTTTACCACTTCCACTTATTTTCCTCGAGCAATTCCGAACAACTGATAACATTGACAGTACTGTTTTATTAACAGTCCTGGGTAGCATTATTATTAATGTCTAATGCTTATAACTCTCTCCCGTTAACTTAGTTACATAACTTAACCTTTTTAACTTGTTTTACTCTCACATTAACAAACTTTCATTTCACCACTAATAATTGTCATTAAACTCACCTAACATGTCCTAACAACCTTATAACATCACTACCTATCAATCCCCCATCATACACATCGTTTCCATACCTTAAAAGCAACAATTTTGGTCCATATAGTGGCCTGTCCAAAATTGTGTCCGAACCTCCAAGTTCGGACGCAAGCCGTGACTTTGAACTGAAAATAGACACACGTCCGAACTTGTGTCCGGACTTCGGAAGTTCGGACGTGAGTCGAGAATCTCTTAATGCGGAAATCCATGCGTCCGAACATGTGTCGTACTTCCCAAGTTTTGACACAGTTGAGTGTGCAAAACTTCTTACCCAACAGAGCCTGTCCGAACTTCCATGTCTGGACGGAAGTTCGGACAAGGCAAATGAAATGCTCAACTTCCAAACCTTAAACACTTAGCCAAATTCTCCTAAAGCCTCCAACACTTATTGTTTATACTACTCCTAAGTCCCTAATGATGATATTCATGCACATTCTAACACCATTATACCGAGCATATCTTCCACAACAAACATCATCATTCAAACATCCTTTCTTAATATCAAAACTCCTCCTTATGTACCGTCTTAACAATTCCTTTCCCAACCTTACACTTTCCTCCTTAATTTACCAAATCTCTTTTCACACTCTTGAATTCTTTTCCAAAACCTCACTTAAACATCATTCTCTCCTTATTCATCAACATTACCCAAACCTTAAAACAATTCTCCAAGACTTAAATACATCCTAAAAACACTCATTGGGTTTCTAGAACTTCAAGACAATGCCTAAATCCTTATATCACTCAAACTCACCTTAGTACGGTGTTTTCTTCCCTAGTAAAACATTTGTTCACCTTTAACCTCTGTTCACCAAGACCATTTAAAACACTTAGAACTTCTTACACATTTTCCCAAATTGGCCATAGAGCTTCTCTTGTATTCTCACATCCAAACACTTAGGTTTTTACCTTATTTCATTCAAGAACACCTAAAATCCATCAAAATCACATTTTATACAACAAACTTCACACATTTAGATACACTACATCACAATATAGTGCATAAGCTTAAATTGCTTGGCACTTAGGCCCTTAAACAACATGGCTCTCAGGCCCTTAAATTGCATAAACTTTAAAACACTGAATTTCCACAATGTATAAGCCTTTGACCTGCAATTACACACACCAAGACGTATGTTCCTTTATCTAGTCCTTGAGAACACCTTACTAAGTCATTCACCATTTGCTCTTTAGGTAGTTTACAAGCATTATTAGCTCTTTTCTACAAGGCATTAAACCACATTTAGATAGCATATTTACCTTACTCTTTCCACTCAAACTTCTTTCTTGTTTCCTCTTAAAACCGGTAAGGCATTTCTTTCCTTGTCAACTACTAAACAATACCAATATTGAAATGAGTATATAAGCTTTATGCTTCATCTCATTGTAAACCCTAGGTTTACATTATTTCAAAAACATTAATGTAGTTGTTTACCTTGATCTTTGAAGGGAGTTTGAATATCTATGAAGAAAGGACTCCACCTAGTCCATAAGAGATTGGAATGAAGCTAGAACAAAGTCACACAAGAGCTCCATCAATGAGTATTTTCGGTCAAACACAAAACATGGAGGAACTTGATTTTTCTTTGAGATTCCTTACCTAGAAGCAAAGGAGATCAATAATATGTGGAAAGACAAGCTCAAGCTCCTTCAATGTGGAACTCCATGGCACCGAAATGGGCTTTGAAGTTTTGAGAAGATAGAAATGAAAGCTTGATGAGGAAGAGAATGGTGGTGTTTGTTTTTGATTTGGATAAGTGAGCTAGATTTTACAAGAGGTCAAAGATGGACTTCCATGGTGGTATTGGTGTATACCGAGAGAGAACTGCAAGAAGGAGGAAGAAGAGATTGGATACGTGGGAAATGAAGAAGGAAATGAGAGAATGAGATAAGTTTTGCTTTTTGGAAGATATTTGTACTTAAGCAAATAGTACTTAAGTTTAGTCATTCTTTATTTCCTTAGCATGTTAACAAGGGTGGTGAGTCACCACACCTTAAAACCGGCCCCAATAGTACCTAGGGGTACTTTAGACTTTATTTGTCAATTTAATTACTTATGATAACATATGTTACAATATAGCTTATAAAAATCACTATTCACAAAAACAAGGCACATAGAAGTGAAATTTTTGATTTCCCATTGATATAGACTTCCAAATGTGATACTATATAGTACATATGTTAATTAAAGAGTAATGATGGCACCTAGCCATACAAAACTCATTTACAAGACAATTTTTCAAAAACGTGCTTTAAGACTCCTTAAAGCACATTTTGTGTTTTAACTTGTTTTCAAGCTTGGTTTTCTTTGGTAATTGATTTAATATGTTCATTAATATATTTATAAGGTATAGTTATGACCTTTAGGTCTTATACAAATTTATCCCAAGCTTAGAGCACATTTTTGCTCATATTGCCTATAAGGTATTTTCTTGTGTTTATTTGGTTTAACTGTCTACCAAAGTTTCCTAAGGACTTAATTAGCCTTATTAAATCACAATTGAATATTATTTAGTCTTGGTAGGCTCTTTGGGTCCTAACCAAGTTCACTCATAGCTTAGAGCATGTTTTTGCTCAAACTGTGTCTTAGTGCTTTATTGCACTTTACTATTTTTAAATTGTCCACTGATGTTTCTAAGGCACTTTTTAGCCTTTATATAACATAGTTTGATATTTAAACCACATATCAAGGTTTAGGGTATTTCACGGGGGGTTAACCGGGAGTTGTTAGTGACGGTACGGGGTACCGTAGGATTGTGTTGTTATACGGTATGCTAATCAGTAGCATTATATATTGTTTAGATTGTTAGAGACTACACAAGGAGCATAGGATCTTGCTGATTCATACTCCACCGTAATACATCAGGGTGAACGGTATGTTGTTATGTGTCTCTGATTGTCTCTGAGGGCTTCCTCAGTTCAGACTTCTGTGTGATCTGATAAGATTGTTTGTCTGAATGTGATAATTAATATGCATGAATTGTATATTTATAGCTGCTTAATATTACTGTTGTTGAGTTAACAGTACCGGTTCGTATATATGAACCATATATATAAAACGAACTAGCGGCTATGGTGCTATCTTATATGAAGTATAAGGAACGTCAGTAAAACGTTGTAGCACTAGGATAATAAGATATACATATTATCCAGACTTTTATACGGAGCATTGGCCTTTCTATACGCCGCTCTCGTATCTAACACTGGATCCCGAGTTTACAGACTCCGGATTGGACTAATGACCTTAGTCTGCTGTGTTAGGAAAATTTGGTAATGCGATGCGATGGAATAAATAATTAACTAAGGAAGGAAAGTAAAGCCAGGAGGATGTGGCTCTTGGTGCGCGCTGTGATCACAAAAACGATACCAGGATGTCCGCGTACGGGTCCGCAAGTATCAACAAAATTTCCCGTGAGCTAGAATGGCTCGTTGGTCGGAGACTCTACCGTTGGGAGTGGCTACTGCCGTGGGTGACCCGCCATAATATATGGGTAACTAGAGACATGTCGTTTTAACGAGGCATTGTCACTAGGTATAACTGAACAAATAATACAGTTAAGAATTATACAGTGGCGAACGATATTGTTTCTATACCATGGACGAGAATTAATACTTGGTTACTATCCTCGTTGTTTCGCTTGATTGTTCATTGGTTATACTTGTGGTCATGTTATACATGTTGATGGTTGTGTTTATTGTATGGATGCTACTTTAATTGATTTGCAGTTTTAAATGTTAAAACGGTATTGCATGTAATGAACCTCATGCTCTCGACCAAATAATGAGGGGTCTTTGGGGGCATGACGGGGCATGTGATGACATACTCAGCAGGGGCTGATTCCATACCACAACCACTTTCATGCAGGTGACTAATGGTGGGTCGCAGCAAGGCGTGACTACTGTGATATACTGTTGTTTAGACTTGGTACGGTGTGATACTCAGGTTGTTTCGGACTCGGGTGGTTTAACCGAGGTGTATTTGGTTTAGTTGCTCACGGTCTGTAATAATTGTTGATGTTAGATTTGTTTTAAATTGTTTAAGTACTGTTATCTATCTCTTGTGGTCACTGCGGGAATACGTTTCGCAAGTTGATTATCAGGTAAATCGTTATCACCCGTATGGGCGTGTGATAACAGTGACACCATTAGGGCGATAGTTTATTGTTTTACCGCTGCGAGATTTTATTGTGCACAACATCTATAGGATTATTAGGAGCCGAATTAGTAGGGGTGTTACAAAAGTGGTATCAGAGCGGAGTACCGCTCTGATTACAAGAGATAGTATTTAAGTACCGTGAGCCTAGGATATTCACACACCAATACCAAGTAGATAGTTGTAAATGATTTGAGTTAGGTTATGGTTGACAAGTACAGTACTTATACCAAGAGCTGACCTTGATTCTGAATTCTTCAGATGTCTTCTGGGAGGCGATCAGCAGGCAGAGGAAGTGGTGAAAGAGGCGGCGGGCGTGGAGCAGGTCCTCCGGGGGCCCCAGCGCGGGCGGTGGCTGAGACGGTAGCTGCCGTCTTCGCTCAGCTAGCCCAGATGGGAGGTATCCACATAGGAGCACCACCTGCACCACTGGTATCCCACCCACCCCGCACCTAGAGAGCCGAATTGGCTGAAGAGCGTAGCTGACACGCGAGTACCTACCTATGATGGAGTTGCTGACCCCACGGTCTCTTGAGAGATACATCGTTGAGCACGAGAAGGCGTTTGATGCCATACATGTGCCTGCTGAGCACCGAGTTGATATAGCAGCCTTTCACCTGAAGGACGCTGCCAGCACGTGGTGGAGGTCCGTGAAGGCACATTATCTTGCTATAGAGGGTTTTGGGTGGACTGGTTTCGTGGAATGGTTGAGAGAGAAGTATTATCCTGCTCATCTGAAGCAGAGGAAGAGGGAGGAGTTTGAGGCCCTGAGCAGGGTAATATGACCGTAGATCAGTACTACGCCTTGTTTATTGGGCTCTTGGACTTTGTCCCAGGAGTGTTTATTCTGATGCTGTGAAAGTAGAGAAGTTTAGAGGCGGGTTGAGATATGCTATTAAGGCCGCCATGGGTGCTACCTTGTACCCTAACGTTCAGGTAAAACTAATTGACAGTTTGTACCTTATAACTCAGTTTGTTTTGTTACAAGTTCAGGGAACTTATTGATGTGTTTCAGGAGTGTTATGACGCTGCTTCTCGGACTGAGATGATGGTGAACAGCCGGGAGGACAGCCAGGGGCAGAAGCGTAAGGCCCCAGAGAAAGAGGCAGAGACTGAGGCTGGAGGCGGAGGCAGTAAGGGCTGGAAGTAAGAACCACCTTAAGTTGTGTTTATTTAATCCAACTTAAATTCTCCTTAAGTTATTTAATCCATTTAAATTACTTACTTACTGCCTGCTTTTATACCTGCTAATCCTGACACTTTGACGATCACAGGAAGAAGAAGTTCTCCTGGAGGGAGAAGAAGAAGGAGCAGGCCAGCCAAAAGGGTAAAGACAAGGTCCCGTTGCTGACCGGGCCTACCTACGACGTGCAGCCTCTTAGATCTGTACCCCCTAAGGGTAAGCGATCTAACCTTGCGAATAAATTGTGTACTACACTACCCATTACCATCCTTGTACTAACCTGAGTGTGACACGATAATAGGTTCTGCACCCCAGCGCCACTTTCACTGCAAGCGCTGTGGTAAAGACCACCCGAGTGTCGACTGCACCGGGCAAGCGGTGGACTGCCACCACTGTGGAAAGAAGGGCCACAGGTCGTTCGAGTGCTTTAATAATTCAGATAGCCGAGCGTACCGCCCACGAAGGGGACTCAGGGCGCACCTACTGGAGGAGGTGGAGCCCGAGGTGGCCAGAGGGGGCCGGCGCCCCAAGCCCAGAGAGGGCAGCAGCAGCAGCAGCCGCAGCAGCAGAACCAGGGCCAGAGGAACCCGTCGGGCAACCGTATGCTGAATGCAGCGGGAGCTTCAGGCGCTGGCACTAGTACCCAGCGCGGTGAAGGTTAGCATTCGAAACCTTAACCATTGTATGAAAGCATGACTAAGTGTTAAACGTTTTACCTTGGCATGAATGAGTGTTTAAATTACCGTTTTAGATAAACAATTACCTAGCTAGGAAACCTTTTACCTCTTAGGAGACTTCGATATCTGCTATCCCACACTTACAAGACAGAGATCACCTAGACCCGTGGAAGAAAGACGGGAGTACCCTAGTGAGTTGTGTCATGTAGTCAGACCGGGCATGATACTTCTCAGAGAGTTCCTAACCCTAGATGAGCAAATCACCATAGTGAATGAGTGTAGAGCTTTGGGTAAGGGCATAGGAGGGTTTTATACCCCTGTATTTACTAGTGGTTCTAGAATGAAACTGCACATGATGTGCTTAGGAAAAGATTGGGATCCACAAGCTAGGGTTTATCGAGAGGTGAGGATGGTAGGTGACGTATCTATACCTAGTATACCTGAGAGTTTCCTTACCTTGGTGAGAAACGCAATGGATATTGCTCAAGACTGTGAGGTTTATCCATTACCCGACATGACACCTGACGTTTGCATCATCAATTACTATGAACAGGGAGGGAAGCTTGGAATGCACCAGGACCGTGATGAGACGACCGAGTCCATCACCAGAGGAATACCAGTTGTATCTTTTTCCATCGGCGATGATGCTGAGTTCATTTATGGAGACCAGAAGAGGATGGATCTAGCAAGCAAGATCATCCTCAAGTCTGGAGATGTGTTAGTATTTGGTGGAGAGTCGAGGCTTGTATATCATGGTATTAAGAGCATTAAGCTCAATACCGCACCACCCGCATTAGTGAATGATACCCACATCCGACCTGGCCGTTTAAATTTGACTTCAGACAGTACTGATGTAATAGTAGTAGTTAAGTGTGTAACCTTGTATAATACGGTGGAATGAATAAAATAAGAGTTTTCTACCTTCAGGTATATGTGTTCAGTTTTGTTAATACCAATAATTCATAACTTCAGGCCATAGAAATGGAAAGGAAGGTACCATCTGCATCCTAGACATGGCGCAAGCCAAGGAGTCTGGTAATGTCATCACAGGTATGACAATTACAAACAACAGTAAACTAGTGATTTATTGGGACTCGATGCTAATACGAGAGGTGATCTCAGGTACCTTTCCTATTGATGGTGTTAGTGCTTCCGTACTATTCGACTCAGGGGCTTCGCATTCTTTTATTTCCTCGACGTTTGCTAAGAAACTGGGGGCCACCCTCAAACAGCTTTCAGACTTTGCAGTCACCCTTCCTTCGAAAGGAAAGTAGGTTGCACCAGACAGTATACAGGGTTAGAGATCTTCCCCATTGATCTGATTGAGTTCAAGAATTTGGGTTTTGACATCATAGTGGGTATGGATTGGCTACAGAAGCATAGGGGCCGCCTTCATTGTGCAGAGCATCGACTACTACTGAAGGGGCCGAGCGGCAAGACAGTGTCATACCGCAGTGTGAGGAGAGAGCCGACTGTCAAGATCGTGTCAGCATTATCCCTGATGAAGGATGTTAGGAAGGGCCGACAAGCCTTCCTCTGTTATGTACAGGATACGAGACAGAGCGACGTGACGGACGTAGACATTCCAGTCGTGGTAGATTTTCCCGACCTATTTCCTGATGAGCTGCCAGGCATGCCACCTGTGCGCGAGGTTGAGTTCACCGTCGATTTGTTGCCAGGTACGGGCCCCATTGCTAAGGCACCCTACCGTATGGCACCGGCTGAGATGAGGGAGCTGAAGTTACAACTGGAGGACCTCCTCGACAAGGGATTCATTCGGCCTAGTGTTTCTCCTTGGGGTGCTCCAGTGCTGTTCGTCAAAAAGAAGGACGGCAGTATGCGACTCTGCATTGACTACCGCGAGCTTAATGCGGTTACAGTCAAGAACAAGTACCCATTACCACGGATAGATGATTTGTTTGATCAGCTGAGAGGAGCCAGTGTGTTCTTGAAGATAGACCTCAGATCTGGCTACCATCAGATTAGGATTGCAGAGGGTGACATTGAGAAGACAACTTTCAGGACACGGTATGGACACTATGAGTTCACCGTTATGCCATTCGGACTGACGAATGCGCCAGCCATATTCATGGACTTGATGAACCGACTTTTTAGAGAGCATCTTGATAGTTCAGTTGTAGTCTTCATCGACGATATTCTGATCTATTCAAAAACCAAGGAAGATCATGAGTTCCATTTGAGACAGGTGTTGAATATTATGAGAGTGAACCAGCTGTATGCCAAACTCTCTAAGTGTGAGTTCTGGTTAGACAGCGTGTCATTTCTAGGACACATTATATCAGCTAGCGGCATATCTGTAGATCCTGCTAAGATTGAGGCAGTGAAGAGTTGGCCAAGGCCAAAGACAGTCACAGACGTCCGTAGCTTTCTGGGTTTGGCAGGGTATTATCGAAGATTTGTGAAGGACTTCTCCAAGGAAGCCAAACCAATGACTAATCTAATGAAGAAGGAATCCCAGTTCTTATGGTCTGCAGAGTGTGAGCAGTCCTTTCAGACGCTGAAGGATCTCCTGACATCAGCGCCCGTTCTTACTATCCCTGAGGGCACTGATGGGTTCGAGGTATACTGTGATGCCTCTGGAACCGGTCTAGGCTGTGTGCTTATGCAGCACGGGAAGGTAGTTGCTTACGCATCCCGACAGCTGAAGAAGCATGAGGTGAATTACCCCACACATGACCTTGAGTTAGGCGCAGTAGTCTTCGCTTTGAAGATCTGGCGACATTATTTGTATGGTGTGACAGTCACTATCTACTCTGATCACAAGAGTCTACAGCATCTCTTCTCGCAGAAGGAGCTGAACATGCGACAGAGAAGATGGGTCGAGTTCTTGAAGGACTACGATATAGACCTGAGGTACAAAGAGGGCAAGGCGAATGTGGTAGCTGATGCCCTGAGCCGCAGAGCTCATTCATTGTTCACTTTATTAGCAAACAACAGTATGATTGATGAGATACGAGCTGCACAGGAGAGTGATCACTATATGCAGAGTATCAGGCAGAAAATGAAATGATGGTTGTTTTGAGAGGCTAAAATATGACTTCGAACTGTGCGATGATGGCATGATTCGACTGAAGGGCCGTTTGTGTATTCCGGAGTCGTCTCCTGATCTGAAGGAGAAGATACTCCAGGAGGCTCATTGCTCGTCCTTATCCGTCCACCCTGGTTCGTCAAAGATGTATAAGGATTTGAAGGCTCATTTCTGGTGGAGCAGGATGAAGAAGGATGTAGCTGAGTATGTGGCTAGATGCTTGACCTGTCAGAAGGTTAAGTTTGAGCATAGGAGACCCGGAGGTTTAGTGCAGTCTATGCCTATTCTTTGTTGGAAGTTCGAGGGCATTTCGATGGATTTCGTTGTCGGTCTCCCACCGACTAAGGGAGGACTGAACACGATTTGGGTCATTGTGGACCGTCTGACGAAGGTGGCAAAGTTTGTTGCTATGAAGGATACCTGGAACGTCCCGAAGTTAGCGGACTTGTTCCAGAAGGAGGTGATCCGGCACCATGGTGTGCCAAAGACTGTTTCTGATAGGGACCCTCGATTTTTGTCCAGATTCTGGGGACAGGTTCAGGAAGCCTTGGGTACAAAGTTGAAGCTTAGTACGACATTCCATCCACAGACCGACGGTCAGAGTGAGAGGACCATCCAGACACTGGAGGACATGCTGAGAGCATGTGCCTTAGATTTCAGGGGAGCTGGTTAGAGCGTCTACACTTGATAGAGTTCGCCTACAATAACAGCTACCACTCCTCGATATAGATGCCACCATTTCAGGCATTTTATGGTAGACCATGTCGGACTCCTTTATGTTGGGATGAGGCCAGCGAGACTACGCTTCTAGGACCTGAGTACCTAGAGCAGATTAAGGAGGATGTCCTACAGATTAGGAAGAACATGAGGGCAGCTCAGGACCCGGCAGAAAGCAAATGCAGACACCAAGAGGAGGGACATTGAGTTCACTACCGACGATATGGTATTCCTTAGAGTGTCACCCATGAAGGGGATATTCCGGTTTGGGCAGAAGGGCAAGTTGAGCCCGAAGTATGTTGGACCTTATGCGATTAGGGAGCGAGTGGGCCCGTTAGCCTACAGACTGGATTTACCAGCAGAGCTCGGGAGGGTGCACGACGTCTTTCACGTTTCACAGTTGAAGAGGTATGTGCCCCATCCATCGCACGTTTTGCAGCCAGAGACTTTAGAGTTGGACCCTGCTCTACGTTATGAGGAAGTACCACTCCGCATTCTCGACACGAAGACGAGGCAGACTAGGAACAAGACCGTCAGTATGGTCAAGGTTCTCTGGTCGAACCATGAGGTGGAGGAGGCTACATGGGAGTTAGAGGACTCCATGAGAGCGAAGTACCCAGCACTCTTCGAGTAGTAGCTGTGATACTTGTACGGGTTCGTGGTCAAACCCTTTTTAAGGGGGGTAGACACCACTTGGCTTGCGCACATGTTGTGCATTAGGTCTTGTTTTTTGTATTGTGTTTTGTTGGTATGCTGCGACATACATATTGCTTGGATGATTGTATGTATGATACATTTTATGTATGTGCCTTAGTGCACCTGGTTGAATATATACATAGTACCGTTGAGTACTTTTGGTCGATGAGTTGGGTGTGCACCTTGTTAGTGCTGTTGTGATATGAATGAGTTTATACCATGAGTTTGATTATTTGATATATGTTGTATGTATAGACTAGGTCTGAACCTAGTGGGAGTTACTCCCTAGCAATGGACTGTTTGGTTACTTAGTGGAACTTGATTCCTTAGGTGAACTGTAGAGGATTAAGGACTTCGGGACGAAGCCTTTTTAAGGGGGGTAGACTGAAATACCCCTAATCTTTAAAATATAATTAAATGATCTATTAATGATCTAAGATGATTATTAAGCACCTAAATATTATTGGGGAACAATCTAAAAGATCTCAACAAGGCAAAACACGCCTTAAGATCGGTAAAGCCAAAAATGTGCTTTAAGACACCATAAAGGTTGTATGACCCCAAGTAGGATCCAAAGTGGATTCCTAAGTATTATAATGAAGCAAGGAACACAATAAAACCATTCTCAAGGAGAACTAAACTCAGGAACACCCTGTGACACAAAAATGTGCGCCTAAAACTCCTTAAAGCACGTTTTTGTGAGATTGCCTTTTAAATTGATTTTTAATGGGCTTAAAAATTAAATTACCCTTAAATATGATATTTAACCATATTATATCATATTAGGAATTTAATTCCAAAAATTTACGAATTTTTACAAATTTAATATTAAAATATTAATAAACCCTAAAGTGGGGCCCGCATGAGTCAATATTGACCAAACATGGTCAATGGTCAATTAATTGACCCATTTGAACCATGGTGATCGGCTGCAATAAGAGAGGAGACAGCATACAATGATTTGGGACAAGTCATCACCTAATACATTTACTTTTTGGAAAATAAGCTTACTTTTTACATTATTTCAAACTTTACTTACCTTACCTATCTCCTCCTTCCTTCCTTGTCTGATCCTCTTCTGCCCAGCCGAGCTCTCCCTTCCTTTGAAGCTCTCAAAGCTTGTTCTTGAACATGGAAGGCAAACCTAGCTCCTAAGTCCTTAATGTAAGTGTTTTAATGTCATTTTTAGCTCTTTTTCTTCATCTCTTCACTACCAACACCTAGATTTCGTGGCTCATCAATTCCTATGTCTTATTATCAGTGTTCTAAGGTTATAACAGGAGCTAAACTCGGTTGATACCAGTAGAGGGACCAAGGTTGTTCAAATCTACATTTTAAGGTAAAAACATACCTTAAGCTTCTCAATCTTCCATACGGTTTTCTTCCTTCAATTTTTATGAGTTTATACACTCATAATCTTCATATTTACATACTCATCCAGTTGGTTAGTCATTTGGAGCAAGGGTGACCAAGATCCAAGAGAAATACTCTCTTTTAAGGCATTTTTCCAAGGTAAAACCTAATAACAAGGTAGCATTTCGAGATCTAACTATTCCTATGTTAATGTGGTGGATCTAACACCTTGTGGTGTGTTTGGTTCAGGTCGAAACCACTTAGAACTTCCCTTGCATTTTTAAGGTGATTTTTGCCTTAAATCTTACATTAATTATTCCTTATGGTTAAGCTCAAGCTTGGAGTGTAACCATATCTTGTTTTTGTGTATAAACATGTCTAAACCATGTGGTGATTTTTCCTACAAGTGGCCGAGAGCATACAAGGATAGATCAAGGTATAAACACCTTAAACTTATGATTTTTACAATTTTTAAGCATATATATATATATGGCCGAGAGTGAAACTTCATATATAGGTCATATTGACCTAAAAATGGAAAAAAAATGGCTAAGATAAATTAAGCTAGTCATTTAAGGGATTTAATTAACATAATGGTCAAATTATGACATTATGTGGAAAAATAATTAAACCTAAGTGAGGCCGAATATATATGCTATATTTTGAGACATTTATTGTGTAATTTATTTTGCAAGTTCAAGGTTGTAATAAGGCCATGTCATTAGGCCATTTTAATTTAAGTTTATAAGCTTATTTAGTTTTATTTATGCTTATAATTAAAATTGGGGCCAATTCGTAATTACTAGGAATTTAGGAAGCCGTGGGCTTAATTTAGAGCAATTTAGGGTTTTTAAATGAATTTAATAAAAATTATAACATTTTATAAAGTTTTGGGTCAAAATTGTAAAAATAGAAAAGTGTAGGTCACTATTTGTAATTACCGAAAAATTGGTTCCCATTTGGTATTAGAAGTCAAAGTTGACTATATAGGAGACTTTGACCAAGTTTAGAAAATTTAAGAAATTAAAATACTACCTTATAATAAGATACTTATTAAATTGTAAAAGATTTATAAGACTTGGGGTGGTAATGTAATTACCGAAACTTAAGGGTACTAAATGGAGTTTAGTAAAGTCCTTAAGTTATTAGAAATTTTTAGAAGTTTATTTGGTTAATTTGGAGTTCATAAGAATTATATAAGTATAATATATGGTATTTTATGACATTATTATAAATAGGTAACAAATATATGGAAACGAGAATTAGAGAAAAATAGAGGAAAAATAAGGAGGAATAATGTTTATAACCTTTTGGTATAGTTTGGTAATTTTTGGAATGATATATAGAGTGTTATAAAGAAATGTGTATAATATATAGTTTTAATGGAATTAGAAAAAACTATGTATTATAAATTGGGATTGAATTGTGATTTTATAGAAGTTTAGTGGTTATAATAAAAGCCGAAAATATAAGGGGGCTAATTGGTATTTTATAAACAAAATATAACTATAAGTTATAATTGTTTTAAATGACTTAAATGTCATAAGATATGTTATATAACTAGAATGTAACATTATATTAATTAAGTGGTGGATTTTGTAAATATTTAAGAACATAGGTGCTGTTCGAAAATATTGACATTTTTAAATGGAATTTATAATATGGTTTCTATGTTATAAGAATTATAACATTTATTATATAAGGAGTATTCATTAAAAGAATGAATATAGATTATAAGACTTACCATATAATAAATAGTTCCATAACACACATATATAAATAAATATATGTAATGGTGTAGAAAATATGATGTGATTCAATAATTATAAATTATCATAATTAAAATGATAATAGATGAGGAGAAAAGAATTACAAACATTGGATATGGAATTCTAATGTAAAGAGAGTGTACATGTGATAATAAGAATTCATGTAATTAAAAGTATAGTTTACAAATGAATTATACCACATTGAATTTTTTTAAAAAAAGAAAAAGACAAACCTTAGAAAAATAAATACTAAGGTAAGATGCATAATGCATGACAAAGGATCACACATACAATAATGAAACAAACTGTATGATGTACAAACAAACATTAAGTCACATGCGATAACAAGTTTAACAATAACTATACTAATATACAAACAAGACTACGCATGTAATATAACACTTTTCCAATCTCGAGTTAAACCTAAAACCCGACAAACATTGATAGTTAGTAACAGGGGGTTAACGGGAGGTGTTAGTGACGGTACGGGGTACCGTAGAGTTGTGTTGTTATACGGTATGCTAATCAGTAGCATTATGTAATGTTTAGATTGTTAGAGACTACACAAGGAGCATAGGATCTTGCTGATTCATACTCCACCGTAATACATCAGGGTGAACGGTATGTTGTTATGTGTCTCTGATTGTCTCTGAGGGCTTCCTCAGTTCAGACTTCTGTGTGATCTATGATAAGATTGTTTGTCTGAATGTGATAATTAATATGCATGAATTGTATATTTATAGCTGCTTAATATTACTGTTGTTGAGTTAACAGTACCGGTTCGTATATATGAACCAATATATATAAAACGAACTAGCGGCTATGGTGCTATCTTATATGAAGTATAAGGAACGTCAGTAAAACATTGTAGCACTGGGATAATAAGATATACATATTATCCGAGAACTTTTTATACGGCATTGGCCTTTCTATATGCCGCTCTCGTATCTAACACTGGATCCCGAGTTTACAGACTCCGGATTGGACTAATGACCTTAGTTTGCCGTGTTAGGAAAATTTGGTAATGCGATGCGATGGAATAAATAATTAACTAAGGAAGGAAAGTAAAGCCAGGAGGATGTGGCTCTTGGTGCGCGCTGTGATCATAAAAACGATACCAGGATGTCCGCGTACGGGTCCGCAAGTATCAAGAAAATTTCCCGTGAGCTAGAATGACTCGTTGGTCGGAGACTCTACCGTTGGAGTGGCTACTGCCGTGGGTGACCCGCCATAATATATGGGTTAACTAGAGACATGTCGTTTTAACGAGGCATTGTCACTAGGTATAACTGAACAAATAATACAGTTAAGAATTATACAGTGGCGAACGATATTGGTTTCTATACCATGGACGAGAATTAATACTTGGTTACTATCCTCGTTGTTTCGCTTGATTGTTCATTGGTTATACTTGTGGTCATGTTATACATGTTGATGGTTGTGTTTATTGTATGGATGCTACTTTTAATTGATTTGCAGTTTTAAATGTTAAAACGGTATTGCATGTAATGAACCTCATGCTCTCGACCAAATAATTGAGGGGTCTTTGGGGGCATGACGGGGCATGTGATGACATACTCAGCAGGGGCTGATTCCATACCACAAACCACTTTCATGCAGGTGACTAACTGGTGGGTCGCAGCAAGGCGTGACTACTGTGATATTACTGTTGGTTTAGACTTGGTACGGTGTGATACTCAGGTTGTTTCGGACTCGGGTTGTTTAACCGAGGTGTATTTGGTTTAGTTGCTCACGGTCTGTAATAATTGTTGATGTTAGATTTGTTTTAAATTGTTTAAGTACTGCTATCTATCTCTTGTGGTCACTGCGGGAATACGTTTCGCAAGTTGATTATCAGGTAAATCGTTATCACCCGTATGGGCGTGTGATAACAGTGACACCATTAGGGCGATAGTTTATTGTTTTACCGCTGCGAGATTTTATTGTGCACGACATCTATAGGATTATTAGGAGCCGAATTAGTAGGGGTGTTACACCTACCATAAGGTTAAGGTTGACCACCTTAATATTTCCTTGACCATCAATAACCATATATTACGGTTTGTACCCCCTTCAAATTAAATTCTTTATAAATCTTATATTTTTATTAATAATTTAAATCTCTAATTTTCTATTTTCACTTTATATTTAGCCCCCAAATTTAATTTATTTACACTATAACCCCAATTCGTTGCGGTAATTTATTTTTAGCACCTAAACTTAATTAAAAGCTTATAAATGCATAAATAAAATGGCCTAAAGTACATGGCCTTATTACAAACATTAGCTTATAAAATAAATTACACATAAATGCCCAAAAGTACTTTAAACTCTCGACCCTTACCACATATTTTCAATATTTACCAATTTTCCACATAATGTCTTAAATTTGACAATTATGCTAATTAATTAGTTATAAAATTTACTAAACCATTCCTTAATCACCTAAGGTCAAAATAAGACCTTAATATAACCATTCACTCATGGCACATATATATACATATGTATAAACACATATTAATATACCAAGTGTAGGTTTAAGTGATTTATACCTTGTTTTTGCCAAGTATAGGCCTTGTTTGGCCACGGCTGTATGATGATTTATTTTCCACAGCTTAGTTTACATGTTTTCAAACAGAAATTAAGGCATGATTAGTCTCTAAGCAAGATCTAACCATAAGAAGTGTTTAATGTCAATTTTCAAGGTAAATTTACCTTAGAATACCAAGGCAAGAAGAGGTTGTCTTCGGCCTATTTTACAATAGAGAAAGAGCATCAAAAGAGCTACTAAAACCAAGCTTTAAACTGGTATAACTCAGATTAGAAGATGGCTAATTTTTACCTTGTTTAAAATGCCAAAAATGGTGTTTTTGGCTTGGATCTGGTTATTCCTTGAAGCTCTTGGTATACCAACTGAATAAGTATGTTAAGAAGAAGATAATAAGGCTAGGAACAACGTTTCACAACCGAATTTGAAGGGAATCAAAAGATATGTGCTTAAAGCACATTTTATACCTTAAGAACAAGATTAGATTTCTCCACCTTATTCCCTTGTTAATGCCGAGATACACCCTCCATTTAACCTCAAAAACAACCTAAGAACATTGATGGAAGTGGTTGATGCTTAGCTCCATGGAAAGAGGAAATATTGTGAAGAGAATGAACATTTAAAGCTTAATAAGCTTACCAATAGCAATTGTTGTTCTCTTCTGTTCTTGGTGACTTCCCTACGTTTTGGAGAAGCAAAAGAGAGAATGAAGAGGCTGGTGTCGGCTGGGAATGAAGGCAATGAAGAAAGGTAAGCAAATTTAGCTTTTAAGATATTTTTGTTACTTTATCAAATAGTAACTTGATGACTCACTTAATTGGCTGATTAATTGATTAAAGATTGATGAATGAGTGGGCATGAAGCTAGGTTAAGTCGGCAGCACATGGTCAAGGCCAAAGGAGGTGTGTTGACTTGTAATTTGATTTAGTAGTTAAATGTTATTTTGGGTACTATTCATACTAAATTGCCCATTTTGATTTTATTTTTAAACTTTGATTTAGACTTTATAATATAGTCTATCATGTCACATAATGTTATAAAGAACTTAATATAGTCTTTCCAGTGACAAAAGTCATTATCTTAGAGCTCATACACAAAAAACGTGCTTTAAGGAATTTTAGTGCACATTTTGAGTCGCAGGGTGTTTCTGAGCTTTTTGTTCTTTGAGAACAGTTTTGTTGTGTTCCTTACATGATATTTGATCATGGAATCCAATTTTATATCATTTAGAGGTCATTAGACCTTTAAGGTTTTCTTATAGCACATTTTTGCCCTACTTGACCTTGAAGCATGTAAATGCTTGTTCTTTGTGTTGGAGTGTTTCCCAACAATTGTAATATGTTTAGTAATGTGTTAATAAGCTTAGGAAAAAGTTTTAGGTCCTAAGAAGTTCATTTGGGTATTTATTTACCCTAAACAGTCAAAGGGTGCAACATCTTGCTTTGTGTTGACCACTGTTGTTCTCAGTTGACTTTTAAGGCATGTTTAGGCCTTAATTAATGTGATTAGATGTTTAATCCATGTTTTATTAGTTTGGGGTATTTCAATCTACCCCCCTTAAAAAGACTTCGTCCCGAAGTCGCTTAATCAAATAGGTAAATATAATAATATATGACTACCCATTATTCCCATAATGTATATCTATGTGATACATCATTTACACACATCGTATTGCGCTTATACAGCACATAGCCATCACTTTGTGGCGTTAGTTCAATCATATATGGATATAGGTGATCCATCAGCGCCATTATTTCCTATCAATTCTACAAACCCTGACAACCTCCCCGAGGTGTCCATAACGTACCATCATTCCACATTCCATATCTAATGATTCATTTCGTATCTAGGCGATACCATATGTAATCAATCTACAAAGCAATATAAATATATATATCACAAGTAGCATAAGAAAAGTACTACACACATGGGTGTAAATACAACATTCAAACAGGTATCTCATAAGATACATACAAACAAGCGCACATCGCACACAACCAAACCAAACAACGTACGCCCCGCATACCAAACATAACCAACAAAACCTCGTATGCCCCGCATACCTCCAATTCACTGTATGCCATGCATACGAAACAAACAAAACTTAGTGCACACACGTGCACAACCAAGAGGCTCTACCCCCCTTAAAAAGGGTTACGCCCCCGTACCCCACAAGTATACAACAACCGCTCAACAAGGAGCGCTGGATACTTGGCTCTCATAGAGTGCACCAACTCGTGGATTATCCTCATATCAGAGAGACGGGTATGACTCTAGCCCTTCTGGGCTCCACAATATATAAAGGGTGAGGCACTGAACTATTTGTGCTCTCTCCCAAATTTGTTCTAATGGGCCCACTCGCTCCGTATGAGGTATAGACCCATGAACATAGGCTCATTTTACCTTTTTCCATTGTTGTGTATCCTCTCGTTTGGATCACTAGCATACATGTGTGTGTCTTCTCTCACTGATATTCAGCTTGAGGTGTAATATGACATTGGCTATTGTTAGTACTTAGTGCTCTTTGCACTTGTCTTAGTAATATTAAGACGTACCAGCCTATATGTCCACAGAGATGATGATTGTCATCCATGTCTCCTGGTGTTTTGTTCCGGAGTAACACACTATTGTAGTTCTTTGATACACACTCGTGTTGATATCCATTACATCTTTCTGTATTCCCACTAGATTACTAACTGCACAAGTGCAATACCAAAACACTCAGTCCTACAGAGTGCAGAGGCGTAAACTCTCAGCAGCTAATATCTAATGAGCCCAACAGATAAGATGAGTGAATTATCATGTGAGTGGTACATTCCAAGTCCATTGTTCCTTGCTTAAGGTATCTGCTAGTATATGAGCTTTGTCTCTCTTCATTGCGTAGTCACGCGTTTAAGTCCAAATCATCTGGTAGATTTCCTCTGGATTGCAAAAATGGCTCGATCCTTATGAGGATTCTACATATTATTCGTCCATAATGGGTTTTCATGTTTCTATCCTTAGTGTTCACGTCCTGAAAGGTTTCCTTGTCTTCACTGTATAGTGTCTACTGCTCTATGTTGAAAGTTCTTGATTTCTTTAGCCCGTTGGTTTAACTACGGCTCTTCTCATCCATCTTCGAGGTAATCTGTTTCACTGTCCTTAGTACGGAGTTGACTACTTCTCGTGTTCCTAACACTACTTGTCTACTTGCATGGGGTACCGTACTGATACATTACTACTTACCCGACTAACTCATAAATAAGTCTGTCAGGCCCACATGCTCCTATCAGAATGCGGTCGTCCCATGTCTCATTAGTAAACTGGTAATGTCTGTCACACGGTTATTGTGAAGTATTCTGTTGTCAATCTCCCTTTGATGGATATCCTCCTTTTTTCTTCTTTTTTTTTTTTGTTCATTAGTTCATTTATCGGTTATCTTGTAATAATTGCTATTGCCTTTGTGGCATCAGTGGTAATTCGTGCCATTAGCCGGCGTTATTCAGCTCAGTGTAAGTAAAATTCGTGCTATATTTAGCAAACTTGGTTCTCTTAATTCGATCTCATTGAGTACAACTCATATTCCTATTCTCCATGTTTATCATGATCATATCTCATCCATAGTTCATATTCATTCCCTCATCCGTTTAATTGGATGTATTGCAGATTGCATAATAGCTTGAGCAACTTGGCTCTTCACTTCCCAACCATCCTCACTGACAGTGGTGCATCTACAAAGGGTATGCTTGTCCATAAGGACTAAACATTTATCACTAGTAGTGATTAGCATTAAATGCGAGTATACGCTGATGGTATTTGGCTAATAAGCCTTGTCTGATAATTCTCGAACAACTTAAACTGGTGTGGTTTACAATCACAGTGGCTATATAATTTCCTCAGTTGCAGTGGTCGGACTAACGGTCTTCCCAAGGTTGCATAGGTTTCTAATCTTAAGGTTTATACGGAAAATATGAGAAATTTTTTTTTGGTATATACATAATAAAAACTAAAAAGTAGTAGTTGCAGTTGCAGCACTTGCTCTGTCAAGTGCGCAAGGCAGATGGGAATTTCAGTGGTTTACTTGTCATAGCGCTTGCAATAGCAAGTGCGCCATGTAGGTAGAAATCTGGTTCAGTAACAATTGATCTCATTGACTCTGCGTCGTCGAGTATGGCTACATAATAATGTAAGCATTAACATCCTGTTCATATATATATCCGTCAAGGTTCCAAAGTTACTCGCATCGAGTCCACATATCTAGTCTCAAAAGTCATACACAAGAGGGTGAGTGGTCCATGACACACTCCCACATACTTATAACATATCTCTGTCTAACATCCAAGGTAAGTACACAACATAGTAAGCAAAAGTCTTCCACCAGCGGTCTCACGGAGTTCAGGGTACTCATGCCCTAACGACTCCTTTCCCTTTCTGGGCTCCAGCATCAGTAGATGTCTGGTCATCCTGACCGCCTCGTGGTACTCCAGATCCTCCAACCGAGGTCTTCTGAGTATTCCTTGGTGGCCTGTAATTACGGCTCTCAGGGTTCATCCAGCACTCGAACTCCCGGTGGCCCTCTTTCTTGCAGCACCGACACTCAACTTTGCGGCCATTGCAGTTGACCCCAGGATGGTCCTTCCCACACGCTTGCAATAGAAATGGCGCTGGGGCTGTCTGGTTCCTGATGGTAGTATTTAGTTTAAGTTAAAATCTGATGGTATAAAGGTTAAGGTTACAATTGAATTTAAGAGGTAGGTGTTCTCACCCTTAGGAGGTGCAGATCTCAGAGGCTGAGCATCTATAACTGGGCCGGTCAACCAAAGGACAGGCTCTTTCCCCTTTGCTCCCTGGTGACCCTGCTGCCCTTTCTTTTGAAAGAATTTCCTGTTTAAGGTTTCGAGTAAGCATTCATAAGGTATTTAATATGGTAAACAATCTAGAATGGGATAAGTCCTTACTTTCCCTTCTTCTGGCCATCGCCTGGAGATGCTCCTCCACCCTCAGACTCTCCCTCAGGGTTCTTTCTCTTCTTTGCCCCGAGAGTCTCTTCCCGAGTCTGGAGCATTAGCTCCGTCCTCGAGGCAGCGTCATAACACTCCTGGAATCTCATTGGTAAGTTCTCACAAAGTTAATTGGTAATGTAGTAGTAAAGAATTTATGGCTTTCATGTTAATACCTGTATGGTAGTGTAGAGGGTAGCACCCATCGCCATCTGGATGCGAAACAACAATCCCCCTGGAACTTCTCGACCCTCACGGTCTCTGAGTAATCAACACCGGGGATGAAGTCCAGCAGACCAATGAATCGAGCATAGTACTCATCCACGGTCAGACCTCCCTGGGATAATGTCTCGAACTCATGGCGCTTCTTCTGCTTGAGATGTGCCGGGTAGTACTTCCCCCTCAGCAACTCGACAAAGGCAGCCCACGAAAAGTCGGGCATAGCCAGGTGATGGTCCTTGACCAACCTCCACCAAGTGCTGGCTGCATCCTTCAAATGGAAAGCAGCAATGACGACCTTCTGGTCGGCAGGTACTTGTAAAGCTTCGTTGAAATACCCCAAACTTAGATATGGTTTTTAAGTGATAAACTAAGATATAAGAAGGCTAAATAATCCTTAGAAACATTAAGAAACCATTTTAATCAAAGAAAACATAAGGAAGCACCAAAAGAGCAGTTTAAGCAAAAACGTGCTCTAAGCTTGGAGAGACTTGGGTGAGCACCCAAATATTATTCTTAGACCTTAGCAATATCCTAATGGTCATTTTAAACCAATTACCAAAGAAAACCAAGCTTGAAAACAAGTTAAAACACAAAATGTGCTTTAAGGAGTCTTAAAGCACATTTTTGAAAAATGGTCTTGTAAATGGGTTTTGAGTGGCTAAATGTACATATTACTCTTTAATTAACATGTGTACTAATTAGTATCCCATTAGGAAGTCTAAATCAATGGGAAATAAAAAATTTCACAATTATGTGCACTAGTTTGTGAATAGTAGCCAAATAGTGCCTAGTTTAGTCTTAAGTCAATTTAGTTTAGTTAGTTGGTCAAACAAGACCATGACTAGCTTAGTTAAAGGGGGTGGCCGGTTTTTAAGGTGATGATTCACCAACATGATCAAATAACAAAAGAAAAGAAGAGAAAAAGTAAGTAAGGGTACTATTTGCTTTTAAAGAAAACTTACCTTTTAAGCCATCTCTCTCCTCCTTTCTTCATTCTTCATCTTCTCCATCGGTTTCTTTTGCTCTCTCCCTTCTTCCTCACATAAACAAGCAGCTCCATGCTAGCTCCATCTCCTCTTGACCATTACTTACTCATTTTAACTCCAAAATCAAAACTAAACACATATTCTTCTTAGTTGGCTCAAGCTCCTTCTTCCTATCTTTTCAAAACTTCAAGAGCCTCATTTTGGAGCCAAGCCAAACCGCCATTAGAGGAGGAAACACAAGCTTGGAGGGTTCATTGGCTTCTCCATTCTCTTAAGGTAAAGAATATGTAAGAAAAATCAAGTTTCCACCATTCCTTCACATAACCGAAAATCTATACTCATGGGGTTCCTTTTGTATGCCTTGTTCTAGCTTGTTTTCTACTCTCCAAAGGATAAAGGAGGTCCTTCTTTGCTCATATCCAAGCTTGTCTTGAGAAACCAAGGTAAAACAATCAATTTAATACCTTAAAACACATTTTTAACCTAGGTTTTATTCCTTAAGGTTAGTGTGTTGTTTAGTACTCATTGGAGTCATTGAATGTTGGTTAGAACATTGGCAAGGAGAACTTGATTTGGTGACCGAGATTGAGCAAGGAAAATCAAAGGAAGAAAGTTGTGAAGCTTGAAAAAGAACAAGGTAAATGTCTTACCTTAAGGTGTTTAATGCATTAAGGGATGGGACTTAGGTATATGATGAGTGTAGCTTAGGGTTTACATTAGAAAAGGGCTATATATAACCTAGGAGAAACAATACTATGTTTGAGAACTTGTGACTAAGGAGCCAATGAGAAAAGAGATAGTTAAACAATGTTGAGATGAATTACAAGAAGCATTTTATTTCAATGAGAGCCTTGTTGTGTGTATTCGCAGGTCAAAGGCAAATATATGTGGAAATTCAGTGGTTAAGATTATTGTCATTTAAGGGCCTAAGTGCCAAGCATTTTAAGTTTATACACTATATGATGATGTGGTGTGGTTTTGGTATGAATTGTGTGTTAAGATGAAGTAATGAGAACTTGAGTGATCTTGGTTTGTGGATGGTGAAAAACCAAGTGTTTAGGTGTAACAATATACTAGAGAACCCATGTCAAAATTTGATGAAGAAACTTAGTGTTTAAGATGTTCTAAGGAAATTTCATGACTAAGGTAGTACTAGGGAACTTTAGGGGTTGTTTTGATGAAAAAGAGTGAGTTCAAGGTGTTCTTGTGAGTTAGAATGACTTAGGCATTATCATGGAGGATCTAGAAATCAAAAGAGTGTTTGGTATACACCAAAGGCAGTTTGGAAATGTGTTTAGGTTATATGCAAATCTTGTTAGGAGGAGAGTAAAATAATGTGTTTAAAGGTGAAGAGACTTCATGTAGTTATATAAAGGAACCTAGATGGTGAAAGATGCTTGGGAGATGATGTTATGGTAGTGAGGAAACATTTTGGCATAGTGGTTATGATAGGAATGAAACACCACTTAGAACACCTAAGGAAAATATTACAAGTGTTGAGAGATTATGTAAGAAATTGGGTTATAAGGTTAGAGATGGAGATGGGCAAGTTTAGGATGTTATTTTGGTATTAGAATATGCCTAAGATCATGTGTGAAGTTTGGGTGATTTATGGATGAAGAGAACAAGTGTAACAACACTTAGAACAATGCAAAAGAAAGAAATCTGTAGCTGGTCCGGGACTTAAGTCCAGGGTGAAGTCCCGGACCAACCTAAAATTCATGCCGAGAGTTGCTTCAACCATAGGGTCCGGGACTTAAGTTTTGTAAGAAGAAGTTCCGGACCCCCTAATTTACCCCCGAGGATTTTAGCTTGCATTGGTCCGGGACTTAAGTCCCATACAAAGTCCCGGACCACCACATTAAAACAGCCGAGAGTTTGAACTAAGTATAGGTCCGGGACCTAGGTTGAGGACAAGGTCCCGGACCACTCTAAAAATCATGTTTAAGCTTAGGAAATGTTAGGAAACGATGGAGATGATTAGGTATTGATGTTATAAGGTTATTAAGGGCATGATTGGTGGGTGTGTAGTGGTTATTAAATGGGTGAACAAGTGTAATAGATAATGAAGAAATGATGCACTTAGAAGTTAAGTTAAAAACCATAAGGCTTAGTGAAAAACAATGGGTAAAAGTTGGTGTCTAGGAAGGTTGAGTAACTGTATTAAGTTGAGCTGAATAATAACCTAAAACTGAATGAATGTTTTAGGACTTGTGAATTGGGACTTGGAAGGAGATAAACCCAACGGTCGCCGACGGTGAACGGTACAGTCTTTCTTGTGACCTGCTTGCTAACGAGGTGTCCCTCGGCTTGTGTGCTACCTGTTTGTTTGATATGACTAAGACAAGATAAAGCATGCAACTGGATATTAATGTTCTCGTTGTGTATGTGATTTCTTTACACCAACCCACGAGGTTTAAGATTAGCTACTAACTAAGCTTATACTTATTGAGTTAAGGAGAGGATTTGTACATTGGTGAACGTTGGTTAATACCCGTCAAGGTTTAACTAACACATGATATCTAAGACTTTCACTAACCTTAACTTGGGGTGGGAGTGAGGAATCCGGAATGGTACCGGCACATGTGTATTGGGGGAGGTCGGCATCTGAATCAGATCCGACTTCCAAATAAGACTTGTCGTTGGACTCGTCGCCTAGGGTCAACAAACCGACCCGACCACCCGGACTACTAATTGAGGTGGGAGGCACATTAAGGATGGCGTGGGGGGATCAAGCTTACATCCCCAACAAATTAAGAAAGGTTGCTTATTGCTGGATAGTGCACTGCTACCGGCTAGGGTTAACCAAGCCCTACAAAAATAAGTAGCCAATTAAGGGCTAACCAATCTAATAGTGGAACGGTTGGCAATTATAAGATTAAGGAGATTGTGGATCTATGGAGTTAAGAACTAACTCATTAGTTAAGGGAATGCCAGAGTCATTCATTTGCATATGAGCTATTTATGTTCATTAAGGTTTGTTGTTTTATTGTGTTTCATATTATGATTGTGATGCTAATCAACTTCCATGCTATCGACAATTAGTCGTCGTAGCCCCGTTAGCTTGGGGGCCACGAGAGGGTCGTACCAGCATTCGTGCTGACCCCTTTGGGGGCTGTTTTTACACTTGCAGGTAAGCGGCCAATGAAGTCACACCACGAGAGTAGGAGCGGGTAGCCCTAGGTGGGACTTTATTTTGAGAACGGGTAGCGCCTGTGCACCCGTCTATTGATAGTTGAAATTGAGAAATATTATGTGGTTTTGGAGATACTTAAAACTCGGATGGTGTAAGTATTTTGGATATACGGTTGTAAATATTTAAGAAGCGGTATTTCTTGTTGATTAGACCGTGGCAAGGTCCTGGTATTAGTTTATTTCCGCTGCGACGATTATGTATTACTGTTAAGTTGCGATAACCACGAATGGCTTAAGACGGGGTGTTACATTCGTAGGCCTTCTCATGTTCAACTATGAAACGCTCCAAGGCTACGGGGTCTGGCTCCCCAGAATATGTAGGTGGTCGGGCCTCGGTAACTGACTTCAGCCAGTTCGTTTCCCTGGGCTGTGGCGGGTGGGCTGGTGCTCCTCCAATTTGAGTACCCAGTTGTGCAAGAACAGCAGCAATTGTCTCTGCAACTCCTGGATTCGCGGGGTCACCGCCTCCACCTTTACCAGTACCACGCCCTCTAGTTCCCCCAGACATCTGTAGTACAGAATGTCACATAAATACTCGGTAATTTACCGTACACAACCAGTAGATATTGAATTGCCTTTAAGGCTAATATGTCACGCAATTTGCGTTACTAGACACAAATCTTTTAAGACGAGTCGTCTCGTACCTCACAAACGTTTCCATAATTTCCAAAGTCCTAAGCTCACTGTCTTAACCTATTTTCTCGTCATCAGAGCGGTACTCCGCTCTGATACCACTTTGGAATGAAGGAAATGAGAAGATTAAACTAGATTTGCTTTTAAGTCATTAATATATTACTTTTCAAATAGTAACTTGATGACTCACTTAATTGGCTGATTAATTGATTGAAGATTGATGAATGAGTGGGCATGACAGCTAGGTGAAGTCAGCAGCACATGGTCAAGGCCAAAGAAGATGTGTTGACTTGTAATTTGATTTAGTAGTTAAATGTTATTTTGGGTACTATTCATACTAAATTGCCTATTTTGATTTTATTTTTAAACTTTGATTTAGACTTTATAATATAGTCTATCATGTCACATTAATGTTATAAAGAACTTAATATAGTCTTTCCAGTGACAAAAGTCATTATCTTAGAGCTCATACACAAAAAACATGCTTTAAGGAATTTTAGTGCACATTTTGAGTCGCAGGGGTGTTTCTGAGCTCTATTTTCTTTGAGAACAGTTTTTTTGTGTTCCTTACATGATATTTGATCATGGAATCCAATTTTATATCATTTAGAGGTCATTAGACCTTTAAGGTTTTCTTAGAGCACATTTTTGCCCTACTTGACCTTGAAGCATGTAAATGCTTGTTCTTTGTGTTGGAGTGTTGCCCAACAATTGTAATATGTTTAGTAATGTGTTAATAAGCTTAGGACAAAGTTTTAGGTCCTAAGAAGTTCATTTGGGTATTTATTTACCCTAAACAGTCAAAGGGTGCAACATCTTGCTTTGTGTTGACCACTGTTGTTCTCAGTTGACTTTTAAGGCATGTTTAGGCCTTAATTAATGTGATTAGATGTTTAATCCATGTTTTATTAGTTTGGGGTATTTCAATAGAGCTGATGGATATCAAGCAGCGGAAGGAGAGAAACGGTGAAAGAAAATACAGTGAGCGATTTCATAAGCAAGTTGCTAAGATCGATGATGCCGATGAAAAGATTCTAATCAAAGCCTTTGGCAATGGATTGGCACATCCCCGACTCACCAGGAAAATAGCAACAAAGGCACCAAAAATGCATGGGGAATTGGCTGAAATGATTCATGACTTTATGAAGTCAGAAGTAGCGGAAAACAAGGCTAAAGAGTTGGTGAGTAGCTTTAAGGGCCCGGTCACAACTAAGAAGAAGGGAGGCCAGGGAGGAAACGTTGCAACCGAAAGCTCATCCGTCGGTGGGTCAAGATACAAGTCATACTTCAATGCTCCTTCTACCGCTTCCTCCTCCCAAGGTCTGCACTACCAGAACGCCCGGGTCATTCATATCGATTCAGGCAAGTATGTGGTTGCTGTGAGAGAAGGCTTTCTACCTCCTCCAAGAAAGCCTCATCTAGGAGAGGTCCCTTGTAACATCCCAACCCGAAACTCCACAACCTGTATGATGATAGCTCCCAAAGATAACTGGAAATGCAGCGGAAAATATATACATAACAACGGGTGGTGCTACAACGCCGCTAGTCACCCATGTGACTAACAAGGCTAACTCAATATGACTTACAAATGATACGGCCTGAGCGCTGAATACAAACCTCTTAAAACAACAAAAGTCAAAAAAAAGTACAGTACTGTAAAATGATACCGGTAGTAATAATCCCCTGTCTTAATTCTACCCCACCTACACTCGGTCGGGTAATCTCCTCAACTTCAGGTACCTGAAAAATGGGGGTGCCCCCAAAGGGGCTCAGCAAACAATGCTGGTATGGAAAATGTGCAGCCCATCGGCTACTGGGCCACACCAACTACTTTGTCGAATACATGCAGTTCATTTTTATAAAGCTGTAAACAAGCATAACATGATAATCACAAGTATCCATACAAGGACAACAATGTCACCTAGAACAGGACTTCAGAAGGTCGAGTTAGATGATCTGTAATCTTTAATAGTTGTCGGGTCCACACAATGGGACTGACAGGTGTATAAGAGTATGTCAATATAGTGAAGGTATAGTGACCTTGTTAAAAGAGGTGGGTAATGAGTCCCTCAGAAGATAACGTAGTTAACTCCTGTACTTAAAAGAGGTGGGTAATGAGTCCCTCAGAAGATAACGTAGTTAACTCCTGTACTTAAAAGAGGTGGGTATTGTACCCTCGAGAGAAATAAAGTCTTCCTCCCAACTTGAAATGTTCCGGTACGCAGCCGGTGAGTGGACATAGAGTGAACCCAAAACTCCCGTCGCGACGTAAATTGAATAGGAGACAACCTGTGACAGGTATAACTCCTGTAGCATGCATGGCCAGATCCAACTGGGCTCCTCGTTCTCGTAGTATAGAATTTATTAGATGTCACTCAAGGACGTAAAACAAAACACAATGTGTATTGTCAGTTATCACGTTTAGGATAACGACGTTTGTTATAAAGTGAAGTTAGTGAGAAACTTGAGTACAAGTTCTCGGTGTAGTAAAACGCATGTATTTAATCCACTGGTAATGTAGTGTTGTATGCGTGGAACATACACGTTACAGTTAGTAGCATCACACACATAAAGTAACACAACAGTGCACAAGAGTAATGCAACATTTTACATACAATTATCTGGTCGTTAATTTAAACAACAGATAGCACACAAGCCGGTGTAATCCGGTAGCAAACAGGTTGCAAGAATCCCATTCCGTTCACCGTAGACTGTACTTGTTTAGTTCCCGGTCAACGTCTGGCCAAACAAAGTCCTAGAATAGGATTAACTGAGAGTGTTAATTTATGTAACTCTTGTATAATGATTTTATTGATTCATGAAACGATTTCTTACTCGTTATTCTATGTGAGGTTTATTTCTTTATACTTAGGTAGTTTCTTAACCTCTTAACCTTATTTATGTTTAAGGTATTTTATACATTTCCAAATCATGTATTCTTAATTTATAAAACTTATATGGTGTGGTAATTCCTTTTAATTACCTTATGATTTAATGTATAATTTATTTGTTATCTTTTTTGATTTATTTTAAAATCCTTGGTGTACATAACTATATATTCATGTACCATTTATGTTACATGTTTACAATTGTCTAAATGACATAACAACTTCCTAATTTCCCCAATATATTTATATGTCACACATGGCCATAATATTCTTATAATTTTGTTATTCTCTACTTAACCATAAATAGTATTTATTGGTTACAATTAAATTCCTTATAACTATATAACTCATAGTTTTAATTCCATAATCCCTTATATTCATTTTCTTTTTGATTTACTTGAAAATCTTAACTATATAAGTTTTATACCCATGTATTATTATGATACTTATACATAATTGTCTAAAGGACATAACCACTTAATAAATTCTCAAATTATATTTACATGTCACGCATGGACATATTTTTCCCATATCTTATATCAATTACAAACTAATCCCAAATAATATTATTTCTTTTACAAGTAATTTACTTGTACTTGTCTATCATATAGTCTTAATTTCATAAATCCTTAAATCAAAATTTCTTTTCTAAATTTCCTTCATACTTTTCGGTTATTTTATTATAACCTTATTTATTTCATAAACTTTACATTATGCACCAAAATACATTATATTACATAGTTTCATTTCCTTAATTAATTAATTCACTAAACCACCATTATAAATTCGGTAATTATTATTTGAATACCTTAACTTTTATAAATTACCAAATCAACCCTTAACCTTTTGGTTTTGACAAGTAACTTTCTATAATTACATTTTACCCCCAAAACTTTATATAAATTATATATTCACTTATAAACTATAGTTTCAATATTTAATTTCCTTAATAACCAAGTGGACACTTATATTCCCACCAATTGTGAATTCGCCCCCTATAAATCTGGTTTTATATTTAAACTCTTATAATTACATATTCACCCCAAAACTTTTATACACTTAATATTTCATGTCATAAATCATTTTAACTCAAAGTTTTCGGTCAACTCTTTGACCATAGTCTAATTTCATACTTAATACATTAATATACCCATAAACTTATATGTTTCTCGGTTTTACACCAATCTTTCCAAAAATTACAAAATAGCCCCAAAATTTTATAATTGTTATTTTAACTACTAAACACTTGTTTAATTCAACCAAAATTCATAATATTAATTCTCACGCTATATTATATTATAATTATCCCATGGACACACTTTATTTTCGGTAATCACATATCTTACCCTAAACATTATAAAATTATATTTTTTACCACATAACTTATTAATCTAGTCATTTAAACACTAGTAATTATTTTTAGCTTACCCAAATTCTTAGTATGTATTTACATACATATATAGCTCATTAAAATCTATTCTTCACCATTTGAATTCGACAAGGATAATATATCACCATTTAGTTTCTCAAACTTGATTTATAACTTATAATTTTATACATAAATACCTTGGAGTCATATAACTCATGTGAAAATTATTGTAATGTCTTAAATATATTCTTATCTCAAAATAGAGCATATTTGTCCTAAACAATTCGGTATGAATAAATATTTAGCCTAGGTAACTTTTGTAACACTAAAATGTGTCTTAAGGTAAATATTTTCCATATATGTTATAAATTATATTTTTGGTATATGTTACCATATGGTTTCAGTTTTTGACTCCTAAGAAGGTGTACATAATTTTTGTACAATTTTTAAAAGCTTAAACAAGCTTAGAATAATAAAGATTTGCTTAGTAAACTTACTCTTAATAAAGGATGGTTAAGTGCTTGAACTCCTCTTGAATTCCCAAGCTTTCTCCAAGGAAATTGATGCTCCACTTTGGTTCTTATGCAAGAGGTGAAGGAGTTTAGGAGTTAGATCTTTAACAAAGATCTTAAGTAGATTTGTAAGTAGTTTTCCAAGGATTTACCTTAAGCTTTTATCCTTAGGATTTCGGCACACTTAAGATGGATGAAGAACAAACTTTCCTTCATGAAAATGAAGAAGAAAAGAGCCTTGGAAGATGTAGAATTCGGTTACAAAAAAACATGTGTCTTAAGGATTTCCAAGCATGAAAAATACCTTAAGCTAACCTTGGATGCTCCTTGGATTAATGTTGATTTAGACAAATTCCTTGGAGTATTAATTTATGCCGAAACCTTGTAGTTATGCTAGGAAGAACTTGCTTCAAGACTTGATGAGAAATGCCAGGAAATTAACATAGAAATGAAGATAGAAGTTAAATCTCCATTAATGGACTTAAGAGCTTCAAAGGAAGAAGATGAAAGGAGAGAGAGGAGCTTACCCAACCGGTTGCAAGGAGTGAAGGAAATGGAATTGCAACCGTATGACTTACGCTAGAATTGGAAGATTTTGATTTGTTTAATTTAGACCCATAATTGGCATGTTAGGTCATGTCTTTGTTTATTGTTTATCTTCTGATTTTTAGGCTCCATAAACCCTCCAAACAAGGCTGCTTTGGGCCATGTTACAAGACAAGGCTAGGTGGAAGAAATTATGGAAGCTAAAGGACAATATAAGTTAGGTAAGGTTTGATTTTTCAATGTGAAACTTGTCTTCTTCTTCCCTTGTAGGTGGCCGATTTTTAGGCTAATTGGAGCCTCTTCAATTGGCAGCTAAGAGCCATAGACAAGCATGGGATGGTCACTTGCATTTAACAAATCAAAAAGTAGAATCTAGATCTACTTTTTGCTTTAATTATTTTTGCTTTTGTCAAGCTAACATGGCCTTGTTTTCTTGCAGGATTTTGACAGCATGGAGGTCTAATAATACTTGTATTCTTCTGCCTTTAATTAATATAGCACATGGGAAGGTGAGTCACCATGTTCTATGTCTTTTATAAGTTGTAAATGTAAATTTTATACTAGTTTTTAGGTAGAAAATCGGCCCTTATAGATCTCCTTGTTTGAAACTGCCTTTAATTGATTTATAGGGTCAATTCATCCCCATTTAAGATTCATAATTCGTGACATGTCAAAAACTACAAGGTAATTGCGTAAAACGCGTTTTAGTGACACTTGAAGGTGCGTTTTTGTGCTCTAAGGATATTTTGGAAAATAAGTTGTCTCTATGAGTTCCAAGTGTTTATAAACATTGTTTATAGTCAATAATGATATATTAAGGTGTTACATTGAGTTACATGGGGTTATATCAACTCATAACTCAATTTCTGAGTTACCGGGACACTCCTGGGGCAAAAAGGAGCGTTAAGAAATTCCCCCGAGCACTTTGTGTATTTTTGAAAAAGTAGAGCATTCTCTTTAGAATGGTGATATGATGATAGGAACTCTTAGAATAATTTATATTGGAGTTTGTGCCACTTCGGTAACACTCCGGGGCACTCCTAGGGGTTTATGGGGCCCCTGTCGGGAACCTCCAAACGCTTTGTCTTTAACTGAGAATTTAGCTTGAGGACTTCATCTTATATGTTTAATAAAGTGTTGTGGTGTATTTTGAATGAAACTTAATGCTTTACTTCATCCTATAATGTATTTCCGAGACTTTCGGGCCTTAAGGGCCTTTAAGGAAACTCCTGAGCATTTTGTATTTTCACTCAGTATTAGGTGATGTCCTGTGTTCTAAGGGTCATATAATGATCCTTGGTTAACTTTTCATGAAGTTTATAGCTTATATAGCTTGTTTAACTTAAGGTCCGGCTTAACGCCCGCTTATGACCTTAAGGAGTTTAGGTGCGTTTCTTTGATCTTTGCTGAGTTATTATGTCTCCATAATATATACAATAGGTGTACCACAATTTGTTATATTTATTTGAGTGTGTATATCAATTTATTTTAGCATTTATAAATGCTTAGGCATCCGTATATTATTTACGTTGCTCGTTTGTGTACACGTTCGTATTAATCTTCCTTGTTGACGCTCTTCCTTTCGAGCTAGTTATGTAAGGAGTTTAGTCCTTGTTAATAATCGTACATAAACGTTTGTATGAGTACGTTAATACTTTTAGTAACATTACGCTAGTTAGTGTTTATGGTAAAACGATTGTTTTTCGTGACGTTTGCATGCGTGAGTTTGCATGCGCACGTGTAATAATATTAATTTGCGTAACGTTTGCATGCATAGTTTAGCATGCGTAACTAAAATGATCTATTTCTAGATCAATTCTTCATTATTTAATAATAAACAAGTATTAAGTAGATTCGGGGTATTTCAATCTACCCCCCTTAAAAATGACTTCGCCCCGAAGTCTCATATCTAAGTTCAAGTGGTTGTGGGGAATTAAGTTCCACTAAGCATCCACAACTCAATTCTATTTTAGGGATCAAGTCCCAAGTTACACTACTTTTCAGTTTGTAGTATATATTCAATCATAACATATAGTATAATGAGCATGAAAGTTCATCACCAAAAATAACTTTAGTGCAGTGCAACGTAGTGCACGTAATTCATTCATAGTAGTGTAGCATAGTACAGATTATGCAAACACGGAGTCATTCCAATATAGTGTAACGTAGTACACATAATCACATAGTAACAAAGTAACTTCAATGTAGTGTAACGTAGTACACATAATCCATTCATGCTAGTGTAACGTAGTACACATTAGTAAGTGAAATTCATAGAATCACAAAGTCATACTTGTAAACATACAACTCACAGTGCAACAGTACAACGGAAGTGTACTTCCATGCTAAAAATGCTAAGACGCAGTAGGCTCTCCCCCCCCCCCCCTTAAAAGAGGGGTACGCCCACGTACCCTAGACTAGTATAGCTAGTCGGTAAATAGTGAAGGAGTCTTCACTCTTATTTTGAACATTTGATTAGTTTAAAAGGTAGCCTCTCGGCTGTAAGACTTATATTTTTGGTTAAGATATGTGAATTACGTTGTGCATTCTCCTTGGACTCAGTAGATAATTCTGACTGATGGGACCACCACGCTTCTGCTGCGCAACTCTGATTAATTAATGTTTAATCATCATGGAATAGTCTTAAATGTGCTTCGTAGGTGGTATATTTAAGTTCTTTTATGTTCACGTGTAGGGTTGATGAGTTGTGTTCTTCATTAGTTCCGTTTGATTGTCATTGTTGATCTTGTCTGGACTTCTGTCCGTTTACGGGGTATTGCCCTAGAAAACTATGCATTCTCTGACGTGCTCTATTTTGCATTATTATGCTTTTATATTTGAATCCCGTATGTATAGGTGAAGGTGATCTACCATCTTTCTTTGTTGCCGATATTATTCCATGTCTTGTTTAGACTGTCGGATCGATGTGCCGCGTTATGCCACCGCTCCCGATTATTTTGTCTCTAAGTAACTGTTAGCTGTAGCATTGCTTGGTATTCTTCATTGTATATCTTATTACTGTACGTCGGGCTTCCAATAATATTGTAAGGTTTGCCAATCTGGGATGCTCATGCACATGTCATGTATCTTCCATTATCCTTTTTGTGTAAATCTACTACGAGGTTCTTCCTCTTCGTGGCATATACTGTAATTCAGTTCGCCTTCCATTTGATTTTCATCATTGAGTTCTTCTCGAGTTTCACTTGATTGTTTTGTGCTTGTATGCTTATTTCCAATAGCTGCTTAGGACGGTGATTCCACTGAGATTCTTCTCGTCAATATTACTGAGGCGTCTTGCTCTTTATCAGAGTTGATTCTTTTCCTATGTTCCTCCCGCTAGTTGCCTTCGCATATGAGGTATCTTCGTTGATATATATTACTACTTACCTGTCCAATTTAGGATTATTCCTTGTCAAGTCCATAAGCTCTCGCACGTTTAGTTGAAGCATTCTTCCTTTCATGGGTCCTTACCCGATTTGTTTACTATATGAATTCTCCATTGATAGTGGTAGCGTCCTGATAGTGGGGTTCATCATCTTCGTCGGTGTTGCTGATGCATTTAGTGGTTCAGTTGTTGTAGCTGTAAGGTTGCAGTATTCCTGTTGGTTTTAAATTTCTCTTCTATTCATCGCCTCCTGTAGTTGTAATCGTCGGCGTTCGGGTCTTGTATAATACTGGGGTATATTAAAGTTCCTCTCCTTGGTCTTCAGGTCATCATCTTGTGATTCTGGTATTTTAGTTTACTGTCACCATATTCGGTTTCCAATCTCAATATAGAGTATGAGCTACGGTCGAGCCGTGCATCTTGGATATAATATAGGAATATTTCCCGTTATTACTGATTCTCAAATTGTCGGTAGTACACACCCGATCTTTTATTGTTTGTTCATCAAGTATACCACAGTAGGGTTCCCGTTAAGGTTTCTAACAAGGTATAGTTTTCTCACAATTCCATATGTTCTTGCGGTTTATGAATCAACTCATGTGAGTATTAGTATAATGTTTCTACTCTTTATATTCTACCATACTTATAGGTAGGTTCTCATTTAATATACTGGGTTTGAATTCATAACGAAAGACTTAAAGTCGATCCTTCCCTTCAGATGGCAGTAAGGCCATAACTTAGAAGGTAGCTTGTAAATACTGTCATTATAGATAAATGTCTCTTGATCTCATATTTAATTTATTATCATGACTCATGGTATAATAACAATTAGTATTTCCTTCATAGTTGATTATTTTTCTGACAAACACGGAGTCGTTTTAGCTATTTAAATCTCTTCAGGGTAACCTAGACAATTTAACTTTTAACTTACGTCCTCTGCATCTAATATGCTTTATTAGACAGATTTTAAATTAAGAACAAATATTTACTTATCACAGAGGTATTAGTGACCACTTGTAGGGAGTCTCAGGAATTATCCAACCCTGACGGGGTCAGCGTCAGTGTTGAACTATCCCTCCACCCCATTTTGTGTTTGGTTTTCCCTTGATCTGACCAGGATCAAGTTCAACCTCCCACGTCAAATATCAAACAACCACATAATTGCAAATTTCCAAATTTTATCTTATCAAGACTTTGTGACGTGGTGTTTACAACATTCTTCCTTGACTATTATACAACTACTCTAGTAACTGTTGTAACTTACACTTGAAACTAGTGTATTCCTTAATCCCCGGAATTAAATTCCTTTGATTAAATCATCAAGCGGGGTGTAACACCCCTAATCCTAATCATGTAATAACGTCGCATGTCGTAGCATAATAAATAATAATTCGCAGCGGAAAATAAAACTATCTACCTTTGTGTTACACGCCGTTACTCACCCTTGTGAGTAACAAGGCATCCCTACTCTTTCCAACAATACAACTCCTCACGCTGTGATGAACAGATACTAGCACTCTAATTATTACAAACCAAATCCAACTAAATGAGCATCTAACTGAATACAACAACCTCCTTAATACAATACAAAATAAAACAAAGGTGTTTATTGAAAACACAACTGCTACCCCCGTGTCCCGCACTCCGGCTTGAGCCTTCTTCAATAACCTGGAATGTTTGGCCCATTGAAGGGCTCAACAATCGAAATGCTGGTATGCTAAATGTAGTCTTAAAACATCAAGATTCCTTAAGTCGTTTTAGCCATCTTGATATTAGATTCTTTACATGAAATACCAGTTTACAATAACAACAGTAATAACTGTAAACATTAAACAATCACATAACAACTCACCCGTAAACACCAATGTACAATAGTACACAACACCGATAACCACACATCAACAATCCATACATAACCAACAATCTCACCTCAATAACAATAACCAATAATCACACATAGTAACCAAACAAGATACGCGCATTAAACTGTACTTGTTAGTTGGCCACCTGGCCTTATCCTTTAAACCAATCACTTAACCTTTTCTAATTAAATTTCCACCTCCGGCGTCGTGATAAGACAACCCTTAATAACTTATTAGACGTTAGTCCCCTGGGTTCCAATGGAACCGTTACTAGCTGACCTTATGGCCCTGGATAATATATTGACCGTTCCGGTCGAACTTGTGCACCAACGGCAGTGCCCTCCGCCATCCCCGTATGTGGCTGATGGATTCCCTTGAGTGACTACCCATTGAAGTCTCTCGTAGTGATTACAATGCGCAACCAGAAAGTCGAAACAGTCTGGATTCCTCTCCTTATAAGTTAGCCCTTTTTGTCAGTGACATAATAACCAATCCTTGAGTTAAGACTATACAGTTGACCATCACCTAGGTTCAATAATACCTAAAGGTCAGTTAGTCTTGTTCCAGTTTAGATGTATAAACTTCCAGTCATAAGACGTTCGCGTATAATTAAAACGCAATAGTGTTGAGCAATACAGTATACAAAATAATATACATAAAAACACAGATATCGCTCTTAATAAACACACACGTCTGGACCTTAGGAAAATCCTTAGGACATTTAGACCACACAATTAACATACCGTTCACCGTGATAACAGCTAGCTTGACAATTCACGCTTTAACAGTCCTTCTCGTACGCTGTTATATTACAAGCAATACCGGGTAACATTAATATAACTATTCACTAATTATTACAGTACTGTTACTGTAGCATTTATACTCGTTGTATGATAACTCTATATGTTCTTTATTTCCCCCTGTTATTTAACAGTGGATCTAGATAGTTCATTAGTTCATTATTTATGTGATCTCCACATGTGATAATGAATTTCCAATTTAAGATATATCTTTATCTCATCAATTATATATCCATAATTATTTCTCTTATTCCATATACCAATATAATTTGGTTATCTTTATTATAATCCACAATTATTTCATAAACTATATATTATATTCTCTTGGTTATTTTTATTACACCCACATTTATTTTATAAACTTTATATTGTATCCTATAACTGTTTCCACTTATTCTTTATACTATACAATTTGGTTATTTTCATTATAACCACCTTTATTTAATAAACCTTATATTATACTTCATAATATACCATAATACATTATATTAATTCCTTTCATTATTAATTACAAAACCAACCTCATAAATTCGGTAGCTACATAATGAGCACATTAACTTTTGTAAATCATCCATTGACCATATACTTCTGGTCTTTACTAATTTAAATATAGAAACTTTTATAAATTACCAAACAATCCTTTAAATTTTCGGTTTCCATATATACTTCCCATAACTACATTTTAACCCCAAAAATTTTAGGTAAGTTACATATCAACTTATAAACCATAGTTTTATTATTTAATTTCCTTAATTACCGAGGCAACCCTTATACTTTTATAAGTTGCCAAATAACCTTATAACTTTTATAATTCATTAATTATCCACATTAACTTTCGGAAATTGCAAAACAAATATATTAGTTTTTATAAATTACCAAATGACCACATTTATTTTCGGTCTTACATGTAATCCTCTTATATTCACAATTTAACCTCAAAACTTTATATAAGTTACATATTAACTTATAAACTATAGTTTTAATATTTAATTTTCTTAAATAACCGAAATGGCCCATATACTTTTATAAATTACATTTCCACCCCTTGTCCAATTCGGTTTTACATAACAATTTCTATAAATTACTTATTCACCCCATAACTTCCATAAAGTTAATATTTTATGTCATAAATCATTTTAACCCAAAGTTTTTGGTCAACACTTTGACCAAGACATAATTTCATAATTAATACTTTAATATACCCATAAATTCATATGTAATTCTCGGCCACACACCATAGTTTCCAATATTTACAAAATAGTCCCAAAACTTTATTAAATGTTATTTTAACAGTTAAACACTTATTTAAATTCACCAAAATTCATAATATTAATTCCTACCTTATATTATACCATAATTATACCAAATAAACCCCTTTGTTCTTGGCAATTATTATTAACACACTAAACTTTTCAAATTTACATTTTTGCCACATAACTTTATAAATTAGCCATTTAAATACTTGTAGCTATTTTTAATACTCCCAAAATTTATAATATAAGGTAATATACTTATATATTTTGAAAATCACTAAGTAACTCATTAAGCTCTCGGTTTTAATTTTATTTTACCATATAGTTTCCAAAACTTGATTTAAACCTTATAATAAATACATATAATTGTATATAAGTCATATAACACTTCTAAAAATTATGCTAATACTTAGAATAATTATAAACTTAAAATAGAACATTCAGTCCTTAGATAATTCAGTTTAACCATATATGTATCATAATTAATTTCTTGTGACACATAATTATACCTTAAGGTAATAATCTTACCTTATATGTTATAAATTATTTTCCTTGATATTTTAACCCAATATTTTCGGCCTTAATATTAATAAGGCTTATACATAATTTTTATACCAAAGTTTGAAGCTTAAATCAAGCTTAAACTTAATAAACCTTAATTTCATAAACTTACTCCTTAAATCAAGACAATTCTTGTACTTGATTTCTCCTTGAATTCCAAGCTCTCCAAATGCTATCTTGATGAAAAGAATTCAGCCTCCTTGTATATATTTAGGAGATCCATTTGTTAGACTTCTAACAAGGATTTATAAATAAGATTTGGAGTAGTTTTACAAGAGTTTACCTTTGAAATACCCCAAACCTTAATGCGTTAATTAATTATGTAATTATAATTTTCTAAGGCTAATTAAGTCCTTAAGATCATTGGTGAAGAATGAAAACCAAAAAGAAAAAGGAAATGCGTAAAAATCACAAAACGTGAAAATACGTATTTAATTATTTTAGGAGGTACATAACCTTCATTAGGGCTATAAATATATTTTTATACCTTAATTACACATTAGGAACGTGTGGGAAAAATCCCGGAAGGAAACGGATCCAAACAATGCGTTTAAACGCTAACGGGGTCTTAGAGCGCGTTTTTCGAGAAAACCCGAAAACGTGACTTTAAACAGTTTAAATGACCCCGTAAAAATAATAGTTGATTATGTAACTGTAATTAAACATTAATGGGAGTTTAATAACCATTAAAATTATAGGAATGAGAAAATTCCGGAAAACGGTCCCGGTTAGTGAATAGTGCTAACCGGGTAAATAAACAAGCGTTTTCTTAAAAGACGAAAACGCTCCAGTATGTTTATTAGTGGGCCGGTTTTATTAATGTAGACAGCCCCCCCACACACGACTAGTTAGCTAATTTATTAAGTCAAGAGAGAGCCAAATAACAAAGGGTACAAATACCCCTCACTCTCTCTCCTTCCTTACTTTTCTTTTCCCCTCTCTTTCTTTTTCTCTTTCCTCTCTCCTCTCTCCCAGCCGGCTCCTCCTCCTCTCTGTCGATGGAGTTCTCCTCCACAAGCCAACAATGGCTTCCTCCATTTCCCTCCATGTTCAAGCTCCATTTGAGCTCCAAATCAAAAACAAATCATATTCTTCTTCCTCTCATCTTCCTCTATCATCCTCTTTTTCGAAATTTCAAAAGGATGAAGTTGACCTCCATGGGTTTTCCCCATTTGAAGAGAAAATGGCACCAATGTGAAGCTTGGAGTCTCCTCTTTCTTCTAAGGTAAAAATTTCCAAGAGAAAGTCATTTTTCCTTCATCTCTTGGTGTAATCAATTTTTCACCATTTTGATACCTTGTTTTTCTCCTTGTTCTTGAGCTCCAATTGACCCTTCAATGGTGGAGAAGTTCCCCTCTTGATTCAAGGGTGAAAATCCCTCTTGAAAGCTTCACAAGGTAAACCCTAATTTTGTGTTCTAGCCCTTTGATTGAATTGAAATATTCCAAGGGTTTAGATAATTAATTTAGTGTGTTTTGTGTTCTTGGATGTTGGGATGGAGTTTGGAAACTCCATACCCTCTTAATCGATTTTGGAGGAGATGAGGAGCAAGAGGTGAATAAGGGGCTTGTGAAATTAAGGTAAGGAATCCACCTTAAACCTTGTTATAATTGTTTAAGTGTTTGGGATGGGTAAACAATAAATGAACCCAATTGTGAGTTGAAATCTATGTTGTAATGTGTTTAGTTGGTTGGTGAGGTTTGTGGATTAATGTTGAGTTGAGGGCCTTAAGAGCCAAATATTGTGAGTTTGTGATTGATATTTGTTTATTGAGATTATGGAGATTTTGGTGATTGTGTTGTTGTTGTTGGTGAATTTGAGGATTTGTATGTGCTGTTAGGACCCTTGAAAAGGGTGTGGCTAGATTAGGAATGAAAAGGATGGAAATTGATGAGGATGAATGTATAAGGTTGTGGGGAGGTTATGGCAAAATTCTAGGAGAAAATGATGTTTGATGATGGCTTTATGGATGAGAGAATTTAGGTGTTGATTGGGATGTTTATGTGGAAAAGAATGGGTGTGGTAGCTTGTGAAACAGGATTGAGTGTAGGTTTATTAGGAGTGCAATTCTGGGTAGAATTTGCCTCTGTTAGCTGGATTTTTGGGTACGTCCGAACTTCCGTCCGGACTTGGAAGTTCGGACATGCCCCGTCGTTTTCTAAATTTTCCGAGTTTTGAGTTGTGTCCGAACTTCCGTCCGAACTTGGAAGTTCGGACACTTGAAAAATTTTTCCAGGTTAATTGCTTCGACTTGTGTCCGACCTTTGATGTCCGGACACAAGTTCGGACGCCTGTAAGTTTTCTTCAGTTTTGGCCTCGACTTGTGTCCGAACTTGGAAGCTCGGACACAAGTTCGGACATTCGCCAGTTTTCCCCCATTTGAGTCTCGACTTGCGTCCGAACTTCAAAGCCCGGACACAAGTTCGGACATAGTGTAATTTTGAGCAAAATTTTGTTTAAGGGTAGGAAATGATGTCCAACGATGGGGATTAATATGTGATGATGTTATAAGGTTGTTAAGATATGTTAAGTAAGTTGTAATGGTAATTAAGTGGTGAAGAGTTGTAGTAAAAGTGTGAAAGTAAACAAAAAGTTAAAAGTGAAAGTTATAAAACTACCGAACGGGGTTAAGCATGGGCGCATTAGTCGTTAAATATTATGTTACCCCAATATTAATAAAGATAGTTATAATGTTACCAGTTGTCAAAAGAGTTTCAAGGAACATGTGACGGCACATTAGAGTGCACCTTCGGTGACAGGTATGGTTTTCTTGCAACCTGTGTCCTACCGGATTACACCGGCTTGTATGCCAATGTGTTTTTCTGTGTGTTTGCCACCTTGCAAGATAAAGCATGAAATGAGTTTATAGTAATTCATTATTGTGGCGTAATCAATTCCGATACCGCTTAACCTTAGTTATGTGTTAAATAATAGTTAACCGACCTTAGGTTCACATAAGAGATCGGTATTCGAATAAACGTCCCAACCCACGGGAACGTTCTAACTACGGCTATCCGTGCGTTAGTGTATGTTGTGGTTAAAGTGTGATGTATGTGACTTGCTTAATGTGTTTGTTGATGTTGGATACTGTTATCCGTGTTGTTGAAATGGATATGATTTCCTTAGGTGTCTAACCGAGTTAGTAACACTATGTGATGTATGTATGTGATAAGTTCCATAAGGGACCTCTAACTAATAAGTATATGTTATGTATGGAGAGGAATCTGGGTATCCCGGTCGCGCGTATTGTTTGGGAGTTATATATATATGTGAATTAACTCCCATCCTGTTATGTTAGGGTTGTCTTCCTTCATTGGATTTCGACCTCCCACTAGCTTAGCCAAAGCTTACCTACCCGACCTCCACATCGGGCTAGGAGGGAAATTATGTATAATGTTGGTAGGGTGTTGAAGCTTAAGTTCGCTTCGACTCCCTCTTTGTTATGTTACGGTTGTCCTTCCTCCTTGAATTACAACCACCCACAAGCTTAACCAGGGCTTACCTACTCATCACTATTGGAGCTAGGGGGAAATGTGTATGTTATCGGTCCTATATGAGGCCGCCACTCAAGTAAAGAAAATGTAAGTATGTTGTGCTTGGGCTATATCACCCCGGCACTCCCTAAGTAAAGTTTATGTACTCTAAGAAGAGAAACTAAGTTTGTATGTTACAAATCGAAGTGTGTTGTTATGTTTTGTGTGCTAACCTTGTGTTGTATCCCATTAATTGGATGTTTGATCATAAGCATGTTACATGTGAGTTTGGTGTATGCTTGAAATAAAATCAATCGCATGCTAAGACGACAATTAGTTGTGCGTGGCCGGGAGCATGCGGGCTGCGGGATTACCATACCAGCAAAGGTGCTGACCCCTGAAATCCCCGATCTATGAATGGCGATTAAATTACTCTAATATGATTATAAAAGGCCTAATGGCCTAAATGTATTGTAAAAGAATAAGACCAAAAGAAAAGAGAAACGCTTGAAAAGCGAAAAACGCTAAAATACGCGTTAAATGAGTATAAGAGATATATGATCTCGAGAGGGTCCGAGATGGATTCCTAAGGCTTAGTTAGGCCTAATAAGTATACGGGAATGATTCCCGGAAGAAAACGGATCCAATAATGGATTAAAACGCTAACGGAGTTTAAAGCACGTTTTTCGAGAAACCCGAAAACGTGACTTTAAGTGGTCAAAATGGACCCGTAAAATTATAGTTGATTAAATAACTATAATTAATTATAATGGAGTTTATAACCATTAAAAATAAAGAAACGAGAAAAATCCGAAAAACGGGCCCGGTTAGTGAAATAGTGCCAAACCGGGTAAAATAACGAGCGTTTTCTGTAAGAAAACGAAAAACGCCCCAGCTTACTAATTCAGTGGGGCCGGTTTTAATTTAGTGAGTCACCCACTCACACACACTCTAAGCTAGTAAATAATAAGAAAGGAAGAAAAGAAAAGTGAAAGTAATAAGTGGAATAGTAAAAAGTAATTCACTTACTTTCTCACCTCTTCTTTTCTCCTCACTCACGATCTCCCTCCTTCCAAAATCGAGCTCCTCCTTCCTTGCCTCTGTAAATGGCGATTTCAAAGAGCAAGCACACAGCACCATCTTCATTCCCTCCTCTCTTGCTCATTCTTCACCAAATCACACAAGAACACCACCGTTGGACTCCTCTTGTTAGGGCACGTTTTCTACCCTTTAAAAGCTCGAAACCCTCTTCTTCATTCTCATGGCAGTTGGCTCGTTTGAAGCATGGAGGGGTGTTTTTTGAGTCTCCTTCATCTCCTTAATACTCCAAGGTAAATATAAACTCAAGTTAACCATCATTCCTAGCTTGTTCTTGCTATTTGGAAAATTTTCCCACGTTGAAAATTTTCTTCCATTTCAGTCGGTTTCTCCATGCCATTGTGGGGTGTTGAAATTCCATTCTTTGATTGCCAAGCTCTCCTTTTGGACACTCTAAGGTAATGGCAAAGTTAAGCCTTAAAAACTAGCTCTTAAATACTATTTTGTAAGGAGGGTTTGATTAATAATTTTGATATATGTGCATGGGGATATGATTGTAGTTGGCAATCTATGCCCCTTTGTTTTGATGTGGAAACATGAAGAGGAAGAGGGAACAAGAGAAAGAGGAAGAAGAGGAAGGAAACCGAAAAGAAACAAGGTAAAAAGCTTACCTTGAGTTAGTTTTTTATTTGACTTGTAAAACAGATTTAAGAGTTGAATAAATAACCTTGGGCTAGTGTAGTCATGGTACTACAATATGGTGAGTTGAAAGAGAATGTTTAAATGCGGTTTTAATGTGTGTGCAACTAAACCTAGAAACTAAACTAGTGTACATGTGTAAACAAGAGGGAAGTTTGGAGTATTGTAGTTTTTTTGTTCATTAAACAGAATGAAAAGTGGTTATGAGCTGTTGTATGTGTGGTGAATATGCTTGAGAAGTAAGCAAGTGCTGTCAAAATTTGTTTAAGAGATTATGGACTTGAGTGTTTTTATTAAAGGAGAGCTAGGTGTGTTAAGGTGATTTAAGTGAGTGGTTAATGGTTTGAAAACCAAACAAAGAAAAGATTGTTCTATGGCAAAATAATGTTTTTGGGAGTTAGGTATGGCATCAGTGTGTGAGGTTTGAATGGTTTAAAGAAGAGACCAAAATCTGTTACAGATTTGTAGAAAAACGTAGAAACTAGTTTGTAAGTGTAATATTTTAAGTGAAGTTAACTAGGATGGTGAGTGTATTTGGTGCTTGATTTAAGATGGTTTAAAGTGAGTAAATAGGTGCTTAAACATGAGGATTATAGTTGGTGACGATGATAATTAAAGGACAAGAGAAGACCTTGAACAGAATTGTAAAATGCTAAATTGCAAAATCTGTAGCAGGGTCCGGGACCTAGTCCAGGACAAAGTCCCGGACCACCCCGTTATTTAAGGCCGAGAGTTGCCTACCCTGTTGGGTCCGGGACTTGAGTCTAGTACAAGGACCCGGACCACTTGCCCAAATTCAACCTCGAGAATTAAGATGAGTATTGGTCCGGGACTTGGCCTAGGTACAAGGTCCCGGACCATAGCAAAATTTGAGCCGAGAGTGGTATCTTCAGTTGGTCCGGGACTTAGGGTATGGACCAAGTCCCGGACCACCCCAGAAACCTACAGAGAGTATTTTAAAGATTAAGAGAAAAATCTGTAGTGGACCGACCCAGGGTCCGACCCAGTTCTGGGTCGGTCGGACCACGTTAAGCCAGCCAGAAAGCTTCGGCAATGGACCGACCCAGAGAGTTTTGGTCGGTCGGCTTAGCTTGGGTCGGTCGGGCAAAAATTTAACGAAGGAAAAAGTTTCGGCAATGGACGACCCATAAGGATGGGTCGGTCGTGGGTCGGTCTAAGGTTGATTTCTGAACCAGAAAGTTACTGGGACGGACCGACCCAGGGGTTGGGTCGGTCGGTGGGTCGGTCGACCCTTAACAAAAAAAAAAAAGAGAAATTTTAATTTCTAAGAATGTTAATTGGTATTAAGTGTGCCATTAATAGGTAGTGATGATTGGGACCCTAAGAACTTAAGTAATTAAGTAAGATTAAGTATAAACCTTAATGCTTAGAGTTAAGATATAAGGTTGTAAATGATGGGGGTTTGAATGCTATGATGTTATAAGATGTTAGGCCTTGTTTGGTGACATGTAAAGGCCCTAAGAAGTGTAAGAAAGTATTAGAAGAGAGTGAGAAATGAGAACTCAAATTAACAAGTGTAAACCGAGATAACGGGATAAACGGGTTAAGTACGGGAGTATAGTTTTACATACCGTAATGCTTTGATGTTAATAAAACATTTGAATGTTATCAGTGGATCGTGTGTGAACCAAGCATGGTGAGATGACACGGTAAAAGTAAAAACCCGGTGAAAGGTATGATTTTCTCATGCCCCGTATGCTAACCGAGTTACTCTGATTTGTGTGTTTGTGTGCCGGCTTAATCAAGAATAAAGCATGAAAATAATCCCTTGTTTGATTATGTATGCCTTGATGTATGTTGAATGAGCTAACATACTTGTATGCCGGTGTGGTCTAACTTAGTGCATAGACCGACTCTTAGTGAGTACTGATTGACTAGAAACCCGTTGAACGGGTAGTCACATAACCAACGGTATTATGCAAACACACACAAGCTATCGATTAAAGTATAACGATAACACAAACATATGAACTCCCTAAAATGTGAGGAGATGTACGGGTTGAGTATATACCCGATAACGGTTAGAGAACCTTATTGAAACAATCCACGAAATAAATATGAGTGGAGAGATAAACGACCTCCATCGAGAGGATTGAAGTTAGGCCAATAATGTAAACATATAAGAAAGGTAAAAGAGACCTAAGGGACTATGTGACTCCCTTGAGATACGGTCGACCTCTTATATGAGGATTTTACCCGGTATAAGAAAATATCCGAATGTACAAGCATATGATTGTGAGGGTAACACTTAAACCTAAGATTACCCGAATTAAGTAAAGTTCCCAAAGTCATTAGAAACATCGAGAGTGATGCTTCTAGACTAATATACAAGATATAATTATAACTCCGAGAGAGGAGTATATGGGAATGTGAGTAGTCCGAGAGTAGTCGGACCTAAGTAAAGAGATAGGAACTAAGAGAGAGTTCCGTGAGCTAGTTGAACCTTCCCACCATGCTAGACCCAGAGTAGGGTCGAAACCGGGGAAGTAAGACTATGCTAGAGAGCCATGAGTTTTGGCTTAAGTATGTAAAGAGAGTAACAAGCGTGATGTAGGAGACCTGTAGTGTCTCGAGAATCTACAAGAGCTTGAGTATGAATAACCCAAGAGTGTGGGTGAGATAATGAGTATAAATAACCGAGAGAAAAGGGGTGAGAATATGTATGAGTAACCCGAGAGAATGGGTAAGTATAAGAATGAGTAGCCCAAGAGAATGGGTGTGTATACGAATAAGTAACCGAGAGAGCGGGTGAGGTATTGAATAAGTAAACAAGGCATAGTGAGGAATAACCCTCAATGCCTAAGAGTAACCAGTTACCACTAACAACATTGTTATGTTAGTTAGGAATCGTGTTCCGTGATTGGATGTAGATTCCTTGTGTGATATACATATATATTGTATTGTCATGATGCATGTTGTTTGATTAAAATGAACTCCATGTATATCCGACCCAAAGTAGTCGGCGTACCGCGGTTAGCACGCGGTATATGCGAATTTCATGCGCAGCGAAAGCTGACCCCCTAGGGGGAACGTTTTTAGTGTGCAGGTACTTGAAGCTGGCCACCGTTCGAGAGAGTAGGACGGGGACTGCCGTGAGCATGGGTAGTTAGATTGTAATTACTTATGCGTTTGAATAAGGTGTAAGTCCGAGTATGTTATCGGCATCCGTATAATGTAGACTCGGTATAGTAAAGAAGTGAAATGATTATGGTATTTGTATGAAGTACTCGGTTGTTCCAGTCCATCAGACCGTTACTGTATGTGAGTCAGGCCTGGTTAGCCACGAGGGTGGCTAACGGCGTTGTATCACCCTCTGTTGTATTTAATTCCGCTGCGAGCTTAATGGTAAATTGTAACAGTTTAAGAGGTAATGAGGAGATTAGCAGTTGGGGTGTTACAAAAATGGTATCAGAGCGAAGTATCGCTCTGATGACTGGAAATACCGAGCTTAGGAAATACCGAGTTAGGATATAGAGACTTAGGGCTATGGGTTGAGTGGTAGCGTGAGAGATGCGCTAGATAGGAACTTCCAGTATGATCTGGATACCTACAATACCAGACCCGCCCTCCACAACCCCGCATTAAAAGCTTGGGAAAGAACGCCAGAGAGACGGGGAAACCCAATCTGGCAGTTATTTAATATTTCATTCTGAACTAGAACCTGTCATGCGGTAAGTCCCGAGAACCGGAAAGCCCGGAGACGGATCCCGCTGGAATGACAATGACCGCACATAATGGCGAGAAATCGAGAAATCCTAATCCAAGGAGATCGAAATCTGTGGCAACTTGGGGCGACATGCTTAGCAGTCGCGAGAACCCATAGGCCGAGAGTAGTGAGAAGCATGCACCAACCGTGCAACAAGGCGGACACATGAGAAATAACGAGAACCGGGACACATGTCTACGGACCGCCATGATATGTAATACCCCTAAGGGTATACCAATCAATTAAGAACATAGTTGAGAGTTGGTACACCCACCCTGCCAAACCCGAAGAGGTTGCAATACCTAACGGGCACAGCTTAGAGAAGCCAACGAGGCTACCAAAATATAATGTGAACAATACCGACCGGTATGAGTTAACCAACCAAACCGCCAGTTACCGCGCACTTGCCACGGCAAGTGCAGTAATAGCGGGACCAATAAAAGAGCTTTGACAAGCTATCAGTACTTAGCAAAGTACCAGAATGGCGAATGAAGCCAATATAGCAACTCGAACCTTAAGAATTCTGAAATGAACCTTGAAAAGGCCTAACAGCCTAGTCACTGTATAAAGGACATACCGGCCAGCAAGAAGCTGGACTGGATAAGAATCAGCCGGCATTGAAATGCCATGAAGAGCTTATTTTTAAAACCCGAATTTTCTTTCAAACATGAATTTCCAAAAAAACCCCCGAATTTTTAAACCCAACCAGAGAATCACGGTAAGTCATTATAGGACCATATAAGAGGAGTTGGCAACAGAATACTTCACTTAGGCGTGACCGACACTACAAGTGTACACAAACGAGACATGGAACAACCGCACTCCAAAGGAGCTTGCGGGCCTGACAGACCAGTTATGAGTTAGTCGGGTAAGTGGTAACGTATCAATAAGATACTCCATGTATGTATACAAGTAGAGTACGGTACACGGGAGTAGCCCACTCCATACTACGGACGAAAGAGCCAATCCAAACCAAGACAGTTGGACATCTCGAATGATCGAAGAATACAAGAAAGCTTACCAGTTAGGAGTCAATCCAGTAAGATGATGGTCCTAAACATAGCGTTAATAAACGCGAGAAGCACAGAGTATTAACCCAGACATTGGAAATGTCTCAGGAAATACCTAATAACTGGGTGAATACCAGTGTAAATAATACGGCGAATGCCTAAATGAATAAATGTACGATGATAGAATTCCCACTTTATACCTCACTGAAGAGAATATGACCTAACCCCAGAAGGTATTAGAAGGTACCAAGGATCTACCAATAATGGGAGACATTACAACCCTAAACGGGATAGTCAAGGACATAGCCGCAAGGCAAAGTCACAACTGAACATAACCATAAGTACAAGCCAAATGTAATGGCATTACTCTGTAACACCCAGGAGCAATCCGAGAAGGTTGCCGGAGTCAACAGTAGTTGAACGAAACATCGTGTTGAGAACACAAGTGTTAAGTCAAACACTCGGGTAAAACCCGAAGGGATCCCACGTAGCACGGGATACCCTAGATTGCCAGAGGGCATCAACAAATATCAAGTTGTTTTAAGGGCCTTCCATGTACGGAAGTGTGGTGAGACAACCACATCAAGAGCCCAGTAATACCTTCCAAACCATTTAATGACATATGGTAAAGGAGAAACCTATATAAACAGCCCGCATGGAGCATGACTCGAGGCAAGGTGGCTTGTAAGCCGATAAAACCAACTACAATACGTAGATCCAAACATTGTAAAACATATGCATAAAGGCACAAGAGGAAACAGGGGTGAATGAACCACTACCTTAGAGTGGGGATACCACTTGTGATTATGGGTTATGGAGCGGCATTTGCGTGAATCCTCCAGAGAAAGGCTACCACCTAAGTATGTAATGTGAAACCGCTAGAGTGGTGTAGCAAAACTTGAGCATGTGTATATTGCCAATGAGTATACGAACTATAGTAGAGTAATCAGTTGAGTAGTGAACACTGTATGTGTACCATATGAACTGCAGAGTAAGCAGTGCGCAAGTGCGCAGAGAGATTTAAAGAGTAGTGTATGTTGTTGAGCCACAGTGTAAATGGCGTGAACACCTAGGCGGAAGCTAAAGTAGTAGCGGATGCCATGAAAATGAGAAAGACAAGGTACGCAGTGAGCGACCATTGTGAGAGTATATTCAGATAGTGATCAGAAGTTGATGAGAAATGTGGTAATGGAGACATGATCATTCCTATCTCATGAGAGATTTACTGTCAAGGGTTTACGCTTCTGCACTCTGTATGACTGAGTGTTTTGGTATTGCACTTGTGCGGTAATGATCAAGTGGGAGAGCCAGGAATTGAGAAATGTCAACAAGCCTGTTGAGTGAGAATCTAGAGAGATAACCGTGCGACCATTGGCTAAAGATGCACAAAGAACGTGGGCAGTAACCCACAGGGCCCAGGATCGATATGTGGAAAATGCAGAGTAGTATGAATGAAGAACTCTGGCACAGAACCAAGAAACAAACATAATCCATGAGCCACTATTAACAGGAAGCACTGCATGCTAAGTAGTAGCTTGACCTCAACCGACAATAAGTCGGGAAAAATAAGTGAATAATCACAAAGGTATACAGTGTTAAGATTTCCAGAGAATTGGAGAGAAAATCTATAACTCATCGAATTCGCATACGGTAAGAGATACCAAGCGACGATTGAAATACATTGAGAATACCAAAGAGCGAATTAAGCTCTAGTTATCAGGTCACGCAGCAGAAGCTTGTGGACCGTGATTCAGGTTAAGTATACCTATGTCATAAACCCCTTGAAGCCTTAGAGGCTAGAACTGACCCGGTTATGAGTTAATTAACCGCATTGAAGTTAAAATACTTCAATACCCGAATTAATGAACCAATGTTCAGTGATAACATATGGTTGGTTACGCGGGCGTAACCCCTTTTAAGGGGGGTAGGGCGAGAAACCGCTTAGAGTATGTTTTACGTATTGGTGCGTAAACTACTATGTGCATAGCAAAAGAAATTATTTTGATGTTGGACTCATGTTACATAAACATGTACCCATTCATGTGTAAGTATGAGTATTGTGCATGAGAGATGCAAGTAATGAGAATGTAAAATATGAAAAGAGGAGTAGAGAAACTCCTGGGGAATGAGAATCCCTATAGTATATGTCTAGTGAGATTAGACATGAGACATAATGAGTATGAATCGGCATGAAACCGATGTGTAACCTAAGAGGGAGTGAGTTTCCTAGGTGATTTTATTTGTGAATGATTGATGGAGTGAGTTCCATCCTTTGGAGTTGTATGTTGTATGTTTTAAGTTGAGTAATAATTTGACTAATGAGGCCACAAGTATGGAATGCCTAGGCAAGGAAAGTGAAACAAATAGAGAATAATGGATGACTTAAGTTCCATGATAAAGATAAATCGAAACAGATTGTTTTATGAATATGACTAGAAAGAGTAAAAGATAGAAAACGAAAATGTTTGACTATCTGATTGTTTGAAACTGACGTGGGAGGTGGAACTTGATCTGCTAGCGATCAAGGGAAACCGAACACAAATTGGGGTGGAAGGATAGTTAACACTGATGCTGATCACATCAGGGTTAGATGATTCCTGAAGCTCCCTAAGTGGTCACAAGTAATCACGCTAAGAAAAGATACAGCTACCATAAATTGATTTGGAGTTGTGTGATGTTTTAAAAAGAATTTTCAAACAGATTTGGAAAAAGAATTTTCTTCAAGTATGAAGATGGAAATGAAAATTGGTTTTGAAACCGCTATCACCCGCCGATGGCTGTGGCCTTAAGTCTTGATGACCGGTAGAACGGTGGGCGTGTATTAGTTTTGAAACCATTTCACCGTACGTGCGGCGGCCTAAGTGACCGGTTGGGGCGGTGACAGTGTGTAATTTTCCAAAGGCAGCGGGACGGGGAGAGTACCCTGAGATGTTCCTGTGTTGAGTGAGTCAACCAGAGTGCCTGAGGATATGTATATGTGAAACGTTTTGATCAGAACCGAAGGGACCGTGGGCCAGAGAGAGTAAGTGCCCATTTGTCATGAAACGGCCGTGAACCAGAAAGAGTAAGTGTTCAACGTGACCGGTACCTGAGGGATCAATAGTATATTACTCAATATGGATTCGAGGACTGTAGTGCCTTCTTGTCTTCGGACCGATTCCATGGAGAGAGTAAAAAGAGTATTTTTGATTGCTATACATGCTGTGTTATGTGTGTGGTATGTGTAGTATGAAATGAGACAGACTTGTGGAGTCTGTAAGGTTATACATGTACTATAACCTTGGCATTGAATGCCATGAGAGTAACCACCTAGATTCAGCAACTTTGAGGACAAAGTTCCTAAGGGGGGTAGATTGAAATACCTCGGATCTAGGAATGGCGATTAAATTACTCTAATATGATTATTAAAGGCCTAATGGTGCCTAAAGTGTATTGGTAAAGAAAATAAAACCAAAAGAAAAGAGAAAACGCTTGAAAAGCGAAAAACGCTAAAATGTGCGTTAAATGAGTATAAGAGATATATGATCTCGAGAGGGTCCGAGATGGATTCCTAGGGCTTAGTTAGGCCTAATTAGTATACGGGAATAATTCCCGAAGAAAACGGATCCAAATAATGGATTAAAACGCTAACGGAGTTTTAAAGCACGTTTTTCGAGAAAACCCGAAAACGTGACTTTAAGTGGTCAAATGGACCCGTAAAAATTATAGTTGATTATATAACTATAATTAAGTGTTAATGGAAGCTTAATAGCCATTAAAAATAAAGAAACGAGAAAAGTCCGAAAAACGGGCCCGGTTAGTGAATAGTGCCAAACCGGGTAAAATAACGAGTGTTTTCTGTAAGAAAACGAAAAACGCTCCAACTTACTAATATAGTGGGGCCGGTTTTATTAGTGAGTCATCCCCCTCACTCACACACAAATAAGGAAAGAAAGAAAGAAAAAGAGGAGAGAGTAAGTAAAAAGCATAAAAACACCTTTTACTCTCTTTCCTCCCATTTTCCCTCTTCTCTCTCCTTCCTTTCCTTATTCCACCGTGAGCTCCCTTCCTCCTCCCCTCTCTCGCGATTTGAGCTGCACCAAAGAGCTTCCATGGCTGCTCCTCTTCCCTTGCTTCCTTAAGCCACATAAATGCTCCAAATCAAAAACAAAACACATATTTGTGTTCCTCTCATCAAGCTCCACACTTCCCTCTTTTCAAAATTTGAAAAGGATGAATTTCATTTTGATGGGTGTTGGCCATTTGAAGGGAAAAGCACACCATTTAGAAGCTTGAAGCTTCCTCTTCCATCCGAGGTAAAAATATCCAAAGAAAATGGCATTTTTCTTCATCTCCTTTTGTTGGCCGATTTTGGCATGTGTTAATGCCTTGCTTCTCTTTGTTTTGAGCTACTCTCCAAGTCTCCAATGGTGGGTTGGGGCTCCTCCTTTGATTTGTGGGCAAAACCAATTCTAGGGTTTCTTAAGGTAATGTCCAATTCTATGCCTTAAGCCTTTCTTTGAATTCATGAGTGGTTGCCACAACTAAAAGAGCTAACTAGTACTCCTCATGTCCAATGGTATGTTGGTCTAGAGAATGGGCCAAGTGAGTTGCCTAGACCGATTTTGGATGAAGAGAAGATGAGAAGAGGAGAAGTGTATTAACAAGGAAATTTAAGAGAATGCAAGGTAAGAAACCAACCCTAAAGTATATTCTATATGTATTAGAATTTGGGAAGGGAAATTAAAATGAATGAACCCCACTTGAGTTGTGGTGATAAGGTGCTTGCTTAGAAATAATGCAAGTGAGAAAGCCTTTGTGAGTTAATGCTTGTTTTGGGAGCTATGTATATGATGAATTATGCTTTATGGTGCTTAATGAGTTTTGCTTGATTAATGAGGAAAATATTGAGTGCTGATAGAACCCTTGTGGTTTGGCTAGTTTTAGGATGATTTAAATGGTGGTATGAGTTTTGGGCAATGTTCGAGAAGTAGCCAAGTTATGGCAAAATTTATGTGGGAACCTAAGTGGTTTAAGTGATGTTTTGGGGTGGAGAATAACCTAGGGTTAGCTAGGTGTTGTTGGAGTTTGAATTGGGTAAATGATCACCCAAGAATATGAGAGGATGATTGTGGTGAGGTGTGCGAAAATCTGTAGCAAAAGAGGTAGTGTAAGTGCCTTAGGAGCTTCTAGAAAACAAAGGAGATTTAAGGCTTTAAGAGTGAGTTTTGGAACTTGGTATGAGGTGTGCATTATCTTGGAAGTTTTGGAGTGGTTAAATGAAGAGAGAACAATAATGCAAGTGCCAAGAGAGGTTTGAGAATGCACAAGTGTGCATTAGTGTAGAAATGAGAATGAAAGAAATTGTGACTTGGAGCAAGGAATTGTGTAAGGGTTTAACCCATGATTTGAAGGGGTTTAGAGCATGTTTTAAGGTGATTAATCATGTAGGAATCTTGTGGAAAGATTAGGCAAAGATTGGGTGTGGATTAAGGATTGAATTGGAGTTGAAAGAACAAATTAAGAGAAAAATCTGTAGTGGACCGACCCAGGGTCCGACCCAGTTCTGGGTCGGTCGGACCATGTTAAGCCAGCCAGAAAGCTTCGGCAATGGACCGACCCAGAGAGTTTTGGGTCGGTCGGCTTAGCTTTGGGTCGGTCGGGCAAAATTTAACGAAGGAAAAAGTTTCGGCAATGGACCGACCCATAAGGATGGGTCGGTCGTGGGTCGGTCTAAGGTTGATTTCTGAACCAGAAAGTTACTGGGACGGACCGACCCAGGGGTTGGGTCGGTCGGTGGGTCGGTCGACCCTTAACAAAAAAAAAAAAAAAAAAAAGAGAAATTTTAATTTCTAAGAATGTTAATTGGTATTAAGGTGTGCCATTAATAGGGTAGTGATGATTGGGACCCTAAGAACTTAAGTAATTAAGTTAAGATTAAGTATAAACCTTAATGCTTAGAGTTAAGATTATAAGGTTGTAAATGATGGGGGTTTGAATGCTAATGATGTTATAAGATGTTAAGGCCTTGTTTGGTGACATGTAAAGGCCCTAAGAAGTGTAAGAAAGTATTAGAAGAGAGTGAGAAATGAGAACTCAAATTAACAAGTGTAAAACCGAGATAACGGGATAAACGGGGTTAAGTACGGGAGTATTAGTTTTACATACCGTAATGCTTTGATGTTAATAAAACATTTGAATGTTATCAGTGGATCGTGTGTGAACCAAGCATGGTGAGATGACACGGTAAAAGTAAAAACCCCGGTGAAAGGTATGATTTTCTCATGCCCCGTATGCTAACCGAGTTACTCTGATTTGTGTGTTTGTGTGCCGGCTTAATCAAGACTAAAGCATGAAAATGATCCCTTGTTTGATTATGAATGTCTTGTTGTATGTTGAATGAACTAACATACTTGTATGCCGGTGTGGTCTAACATAGTGTAAAGACCGACTCATAGTGAGTAACGATCGGCTAGAGATCCGTAGAACGGAACGAGGCGTATGATAACGAAAATATGCAAACACACACAAGCTATCGATTAAAGTATAACGATAACGCAAACATATGAACTCCCTAAAATGTGAGGAGATGTACGGGTTGAGTATATACCCGATAACGGTTAGAGAACCTTATTGAAACAATCCACGAAATAAATATGAGTGGAGAGATAAATGACCTCCATCGAGAGGATTGAAGTTAGTCCAACAATGTAAACATTCAGAAAGGTAAAAGAGACCTAAGGGACTATGTGACTCCCTTGAGATACGGTCGACCTCCTATAAGAGGTTTACCCGGTATAAGAATATAACCGAAAGTATGCGTATAAGTATTGTAAAGGTAACTCTTAAAACCTAAGATTAACCAAACTTGAGTGATGTTCCCTAAGTCATTAGAAACATCGAGAATGATGCTTCTAGACTAATATACATGATATAGTTATAACTCCGAGAGAGGAGTATATGGGAATGTGAGTAGTCCGAGAGTAGTCGGATCTAAGTAAAAGAGATAGGAACTAAGAGAGAGTTCCGTGAGCTAGTTGAACCTTCCCACCATGCTAGACCCAGAGTAGGGTCGAAACCGGGGAAGTAAGACTATGCTAGAGAGCCATGAGTTTTGGCTTAAGTATGTAAGAGAGTAACAAGCGTGATGTAGGAGACCTGTAGTGTCTCGAGAATCTACAAGAGCTTGAGTATGAATAACCCAAGAGTGCGGGTGAGATAATGAGTATAAATAACCCGAGAGAAAGGGGTGAGTATGAATGTGTAACCCGAGAGAATGGGTAAGTGTAAAATGGGTAGCCCAAGAGAATGGGTGTGTATACGAATAAGTAACCCGAGAGAGCGGGTGAGGGCATCGAATAAGTAAACAAGGCATAGTGAGGAACAACTCTCAATGCCTAAGAGTAACCAGTTACCACTAACAACATTGTTATGTTAGTTAGGAATCGTGTTCCGTGATTGGATGTAGATTCCTTGTGTGATATACATATATATTGTATTGCCATGATGCATGTTGTTTGATTAAAATGAACTCCATGTATATCCGACCCAAAGTAGTCGGCGTACCGCGGTTAGCACGCGGTATATGCGAATTTCATGCGCAGCGAAAGCTGACCCCCTAGGGGGAACGTTTTTAGTGTGCAGGTACTTGAAGCTGGCCACCGTTCGAGAGAGAGTAGGACGGGGACTGCTGTGAGCATGGGTAGTTAGATTGTAGTTACTTATGCATTTGAATGAGGTGCAAGTCCGAGTATGTTATCGGCAACCGTATATTGTAGACTCGGTTTAGTAAAGAAGTGAAATGATTATGGTGTTTGTATGAAGTACTCGGTTGTTCCAGTCCATCAGACCGTTACTGTTTGTGAGTCAGGCCTGGTTAGCCACGAGGGTGGCTAACGGCGTTGTATCACCCTCTGTTGTATTTGAATTCCGCTGCGAGCTTAATGGTGAATTGTAACAGTCTAAGAGTTAATGATGAGATTAGCAGTTGGGGTGTTACAGAAGGTCAAGTTAGCTGAACTGAAATGTCTGATAGCTGTCGTGTCCACACAGTGGGACTGACAGATGTATAAAAGTATATCAATATAGTGGAGGTATAGTGACCTCGTTATAGAGAAAGGTTGGGTATAAAAACCCCAGGAGATAACGTAGTTAAACCCTGAACTGAGTGGCGTGGGAAATAGAATCCCACTAGAGGAATAAAGTCTTCCTCAAACTGAACTGATGGGCATTTGAATCCCGGAAGGAATAGAGTCTTCCTCCCAACTGAATGTTCCGTCGCGACGTAGTAGGAGACGACCTGAGACAGGTACAACTCCCGTAGCATGCATGGCCAGATCCAACTGGGCTCCTCATTCTCGAAGTATATATTTGTTAAGTGTCATATAAAGACATTAAACAAAAACACAATGTATTGTCAATTATCACGTTTAGGATAATGACGTTTGTTATAAAGTGAAGTTAGTGAGAGACTTGAGTACAAGTCCTCGGTATACTGAAACGCAGGTATTTAATCCACTGGTATAGTAGTGTTTGTATGCGTGGGACATACACGTTGTAGTCAGCAACAATCACGCACATGAAATAATACAACAGTGCACAAGAGTAAAACAACATTTTACATTAATTATCTTGGTCGTTATTTCAAACAACAGATAGCACACAAGCCGGTGTAATCTGTTAGAAAACAGGTTGCAAGAATCCCATACCGTTCACCGTAGACTGTACTCGTTTAATTCCCGGTCAACGTCTGGTCAAACAGAGTCCTAGAATAGGATTGACTGAGAGGGTTAATTTATGTTACCCTTATATAATAATTCTATTGGATCATTTAACAAATCTCGTATTTGTTATTTCATGTGAGGTTTATTTCTTTTAATTACCTCATGATTTAATGTATAACTTATTTGTTATTCCTTTGATTTATTTATACATCCTTTAATGCACATATATGTGTTCATTGCATTTGTTGTTTATTTTATTTGTCTAGGTGACATAACAACTTATAATTTCTTAACTATATTTATATGTCATACATAGACATAAAATTCTTATAGTTTTATTATTCTCCTTTTAACCATAAATAATATTTATTGTTTATCTTTTAATTCCTTATAACCATGTAAGCCATAGTTTTAATTCCATAATTCCTTTAATCAAAATTGTTTCTTCTAAATCCTCCAAATATCCATATAGGACCTATATTTATTTAAATCTAAATTCTTAAACTTGTATTCGGTTATTTACAAAACAACCACATTAATTCATAAACTTTACACTTAAATTCTAATCTCTTTATATAACATAGTTTTAATTCCTCATCTAATTAAATTACAAAACTACCACTAATCTTTTGGACATAACTTATAAATATTATAACTTTCAAGAATTACATCTTAGCCCCTCAAAATCACGGCATATATTTATATACTTTCTATAATTGCAATTTAGCCACAAAATCTTATAATCTTTACATAATGTCTTATAAACTATAGTTTAAATTTTAATTCTCCATAAATGCCGAATATATATATATATAATTCTTAAATTACCAAACTAACCCCAAAGTAATTTGGCTATGTCATTTATTCTTCCTTAATTACATTTTCACCCCAAAACTTTATATTAGTATCTTAATAACTTATAATCTAAAGCCTAAATATTTAATCCTTCAAAATTTCGAAAGTGAACTCAATGATTCTCTTAATTATCAATTCGCCCACTAATAATTTACAAACTTTCATATCAACTTTTATAAATTACATAATAGCCCAAAACTTTATAAAAGTTATTTTAAGGCTTGTTTAAATTATCTAAAATTCATAAACTTAATTCCTAACCTTATATTATATCATAATTACACTAAATACCCCTTTAGCTCTCGGCTTTCACAATATTTGCACTAAACTTTGTAAAAATTACATTTAAGCCACATAACTTAATTAACTAGCCATTTAAGCACTAAATAAATATTTTTAACTCACCAAACTTTATAGTATGAGTTTATATACATAAGTAGCTCATTAAATTCCATTTAACTCCTAGAGCATTCGGCCATATTTTAAATGAGACCATATGTTATATAAAAGTGGATTTATATGTCTAAATAATTATAAATAAATTCATAGGAGTCATATAACTCATGTATAAATTATTTTAATGTCTTATATTGATTCTTAGCTTAAAATAAAGCATTTTTGCCCTAGACTTTTCAGCCCTAATTAATTTGTAACATAAACAAATTCTATGACACAAAAATGTGTCTTAAGGTAAATATTTTCTATATATGTTATAGATTATATTTTTGGCATATAAAACCATATAGTTTCGGTATTATTTAGCCTGGGAGATGTACATAATTTTTGTACAATTTTTAGAAGCTTAACAAAGCTTATAACATAAAGATTTACTTAGTAAACTTACTTCTTAACAAAGGTGGTTAAGTGCTTGAACTTCTTCTTGAATCTCCAAGCTTTCTCCTAGGTAAACTTGATGCTCCTCTTCGGTTTTATGCAAGAGGTGAAGGTGTTTAGAGTAGATCTTGAATAAAGATCTTAAGTAGATTTGGAAGTAGTTTTTACAAGACTTACCTTAGACTTTTCTCCTTATAAATTCGGCACTCGTAAGGTAGGTGAAGAACAAGTTTTCCTTCATCAAAATGAAGAAGAAAAGAGGCTTAGAAGAAGTAGAACTTGGTTACACATAGAAATGTGCTTTAAGGATTTACAAGCTTTAAAACCTACCTTAAGATAACCTTGAGATGCTCCTTGGTTTAATGTTTGTTTGGACAATCTCCTTGGAGAACTAAATGAAGCCGAACACACCTTGTTATGCTAGGAAGAGTTTTGCTTCAAGTCTTGCCAAGAAATGCTAGGAAATTACCTTAAAGGTGAAGATAGAAGTTAAAACTCCATTAATGGACTTAAGAGCTTCAAAGGAAGAAGATGAAGCTAGAAGAGAGAGGAGGGAGCTTACCAAACCGTGCAAGAAGAGGGCAAGGAAGAAAGTGAAGCTCACTCACGTAAATGAAAGAAGGCATTTGGAAATTGATTTTGTTTTGTCAAATTTTTAATGTCATTTGACAATTCTTTTCCTTAGTTTAATTCATGGTTGATTGGCTCAATAAATGATCTCTTTTCCAGCCTAAAAACCGGCCATGTGGAGTGACTAAGCAAGAGTTGGCAAGGCAATTATTTTGGCTAGAAGACAAGGTGAGAAAAGGTGAGTTTATTCCTTTCATTTTTCAATGTCAATTGACTTGTCTTCTTCTTCATGTAGGTGCACGAATTGGAGGCTTGAATGGAGATCAAAAACCGGTGGAGAAGAGCTAAGAAACAAGCAAGGAAGGTTACTTGCTTAAGAAATCAAAAGGCAAAAAGAAAAGGAATCTACTTTTTGCTTTTAGCATTTGTTTTTGTCTAGCCAACTTGGCCATGTTCTCTAGCATAATTTCGACATCTCTCTGGTCAAATGAGTCACACATTTCTTTGCCATTAAGTATTATAGCACATGGGATGATGAGTCATTATGTTTTAAGCCTTTTTTAAACTTTAAAGGCAAATTTTATACTAGTTTTTGCTCTCAAAATCGGCCCCTATAGAGAGCCTTGTTGACTAGTCACACCAACTTATTTAGAAGGTCATTTTAACCCTATTTAAGATTACCAATTCGTGGCATGTCAAAAACTACAAGGTAATTGCGTAAAACGCATTTTCGTGACACCCGAAGGTGTGTTTTTGTGCTCTAAGGAAATTTTGGGAAACCAATTGTTTTTATGAGTTCCAAGTGTTTGTAAACACTTATTATAGTAAATAAACATATACTAAGATGTTACATTGGGTTATATGGGGTTATATCAACCCGTGACATAATTTACGGGCCATCGGGACACTCCCGGGCCAAAAAGGAGCGCTAAGAAATCCTCCTGTGGTTTTTGCTGAATTTTGAGAAACCACTTCGTGGGTTCTCTTTAAATGGTTAATAATGATGTTAGGAACTCAAGGAATCAATTTTATAGGAGTTCGTGCCACCTCGGCACTCCTCCGGACTTTTCGTGCTTTAAGGGGTGTGCGTGAGCACTCCCGAGCGTTTTGCGTTTTTGACTGAATTTAGCTTAGGGAATATATTTGTATATTCATATAATAATTGTATGACCATTTGGTTTGAATATTAGAGGGTCATACAAGGTCATGTTTGACCATATTCTTCTAAGGCGTTTTAGCGTTTATGGAGAAACGACTATTTTTACGTAACGTTCTCATGCATGGGTTTGCATGCGTACGTGAAATGATTCATATTTGGATTATATTCCAATAAATAATGATTTAATAATATTATTTAGATTTGGGGTATTTCAACCGCTATAAGAATTACGGTACAACAATAACACATATCACAACGGGTACGGTTCTCTTAAGGAACCGACCCAAACATAATTAGTTCACTGTAGAGCCTAGAGAATGTTGCCAAACTCATGATAAGCTTGTTACATAACTCGTTACCGTCTCGTTAAATGAACGGATAACTTAACACCAAGGTGCGTCGGATATAGTAATCCAAGCACACCGAACAACATAGTATGCCCCTGTGGCCCGACGTGAGTCAGCAAAATAGCTTTGGTTAAGCTAAAGGGGAAAATTGGAACCCAATGGGAAAACAACCATAATATACAGAGAGGGTCGACCCTGAAATGACAACGACCCCCATCCTCACACACGTGGCCGGAACAGACCGGACTCCTCACCCCCCATTAGTACATATATTCTTATAAATAAATAGTTAGAGCTCCACTATGGAACCTATCACATCCACACACCATACGGTATCATAACCGAGTTAAACACACAAGGGAGGTTCACACACTTGCACACAGCAACCAAACCCAACTAACTCACACATAGCCGTGGTTAGAATGTTCCCATGGTTTGGGTCGTTAAATCCGAATACCGATCTCTTATGTGATCCTAGAGTCGGTTAGTTAAGTTTAACACATATTGAGGTTAACGGTATCGGAATCATACACGCCACATAAATGAATTACTATAAACTCATTACATGTTTTTATCTTACAAGGTGGCAAACACATAGAAAAACACATTGGCATACAAGCCGGTGTAATCCGGTAGGACACAGGTTGCAAGAAAACCATACCTGTCACCGGATTTCACTCTATCATGTCCAATTACATTCCTCGAACAATTCTCGGACAACTGGTAACATTAAAGTTGCTTTCATTAACATTGGGGGTAACATGTTTGTGTACCATCGAATAACCAGGATTAACCCCGTTAACTAGTTAAATAACTTCACATTTTAACTTGTTTCACTTTCTCATTTTTCTAAAACTTTTCACTCACTTAATTATCATTATAACTCACTTAACATGTCCTTAACAATCTCATAACATCATTACTTATCAATCCCCATCATTAGATATCATTTCCTAACCTTAAACAAAGTTTTTGGTCAAAACAGCACCTTGTCCGAACTTGTGTCCGGACTTCCCAAGTTCGGACACTGTTCGAGACTCTGAAGGGTGCAAACTGACGAATGTCCGAACATGCGTCCGGACTTCCCCAGTTCGGACACTGTTCGAGGCCAAACCAGAGAATAGAGATAGGTGTGTCCGAACTTCCAAATTCGGATGGTAGTTCGGACACCAGTCGAAGATCAAAAAAACTTACGCGCAACAGGACATGTCCGAACGTCCAAGTTCGGACGGTAGTTTGGACATGCCAAAAACTTTATTTTCTACACCCTCAAACACTTACTCATTTCTTACCTAAATGCTCAACACTTATAATGTTTCCCCCCCCCCTTAGGTTTATAGCATGTTCCCACACATTATTTAGCCCTCCAAAATACTTTATGTCCTTCCAAGAAGTTTCTCCTCAAGTTCACACATCTTCCTTGCAACACCTTACTTCCTCATGGTTACCAAACTTGTATAAATCCTTAGCACAATCTCACCATGACTTGAAGTATCCTTAAACTCTCACTTGCATTCTACATCCTCCAAGACATTGACCAAGACACTTTAACACTTAAGAACACCTTAATTCACCTTCTTTCTTCATCTTAACACTTAACAATTCCTAGTACAATCTAGGTCACCAAATTTCATTAGAATACATAAACTCCTTTGTTTACCAACTATATTTTTCCAAAGCTTCTCTTGTATACTCTCACACCCCAAACACTTAGGTTTTCACCTTTAGACAACCAAGAACACTTAATCACTCAATACACATTCCTCACATTTTCCTAGTCCACCAAAGCCCATTTAAACACTTAAAACTCCTATAAATTACCCAAATTTTGCCATGGGCTCTTGATAAGTGTCCAAATGAGCATGATTTATAGGTGTATTTCATATATAATATTAGCACTTTTCTTGCTCATTTCTCCACTTCGTTAGTTTTCCACTAGTTTATGTTTTATTGTTATCTCACAAATTTATTGTTTAAACATGAGGAAAACCAAGCTGGGAGTAAAGTAGACGAAGAGACGAACGCATAGACGCAAACGGCTCAGAAAACGGAGTCCAAACGAAGAATCTAGAGCCGGTCAAAGTTTGAAGAAAATAAGTCACGACCACATGGTTTCAGGCGGACGACAAGGCGGACGTGAGATAGAGTGTGACCGCCCCTGCAACCGCATGGATCTAGGCGGAAGTGAGTGAGTTACCTAGGCGGACGTTAATGAGTTACCTAGGCGGACGAGTGAGTTACTTAGGCGGACAACACATGCAACCGCATGGATTCAGGCGGACAGTCACGCGGACGTGACTAAACATCAACGCGACAGTTTTCTTCTTCGCGCGACTGTCTGCAACTTGAGCGACTGTCTACAACATGCTTCTGCCATATCCATCTACTCCGCACCGCCTACCTTAATTCACGCGTGTGTTCAGCTCTGTCCCCTACAATTAATGAGCAATCAATGAGCAAATCCTTTCACGCGTGATCCAGCTCTTTCTACCGCCCCAATCCATTCCTCAACTTGCTCACGCGTTTGTCTCCAATCAAACCTTGTTCTGTCTCCTCTCCAGCTCTATCTTCAATCTTCCTGTCCTCTATATAAACACACGTACCTTCTGCTCTCATTTAGACATCCACCACCCAACATCATCGATCCACTTCACCACACATCACACGTCCATCCCATTTCTCTTCTCCCATCTTCTCCATTTTATTTATTTTACATTCCACCATATCCACCTCTAGTCCTACGTATACAAAATAGCAGAACGAATACATGAGTGATTACAGATGATTTCTATTACTCTTGCTTCTGTTTATCTATTTAATATGTTAGGCTAGAATATTTATACTCTGGGAAAGGTTATTATATGTTTGTATTAATTATGCAATATTTTTACTGGTTTTTATTTAAATACAGTTTGTTACGATTAAAGGTTATCTCGCACCTTTTTAATAAATGTCATGAGTTTATTAAATTGCTTTACTAAATCTATTTCTAATCTGATCGGTGACAAATAGATAGGTTAATTAAGCCGTAAAACTGGGGGAAACTTATTTTCAATGTTTAAGTTAGTACTCAGTTGCAAGAATAAAATTCCTCATACTCCTCTGCCGTTTACACGTATTTTGCTTGAGTTTTCATCGGACCTTGCATTTTCAGGTAAACGAGTTCTTATGAGTTTTCATCGGACCTTAAGATAATAACAGGAATCTTGCCAAACTATTACATTAAACCAGTGGAGATAGCATAATTAAGCAGACTATATTAACCTGACCCAGAGTCCCGTTTAATTTATCTCTTAACTTAGTTTATTTTATCTTTCCTTTTTATTTATAATACAAATCAATTAATCCCCCCTTTTTGTGACACGCTTAGGTACTATAATATGCACATTAGTCCCACGGTACGATATCCGGTCGCTTACATTTCATTATACTACCACGACCGGGATTTGTTTGCAGCCCGACGTTTATTTTGAGTTTTAATTTCTTTTCTTTTATTTTTACACCAGTTTAACCACTCAGATATACACGTCTGCAAAATGGCGCCGTTGCCGGGGACTTGATTTATTCTAGTCCCTAAGCCCCGGATTATTCACTTGTTATATTAGAATATTTTGTCTATTTTATTTTGTTTGTTGTTTATATTAATTATCTTTTATATTTTGTTTATATTATTAGTATGTTTGTTTTCTAATCTGTTTCAGTACGGTTGATCTACGAAAAAAAAAAAGAGAATCGCAACAGAGCTCCGCTGTAGAGCACGTCCGCCCAACGCCGTGCGGACGCCAACGCGGTGTAACACCCCATACGATAATTCCTTTAACCATGGTCTAAACGTCACTGACACTCAACTAATCGCAGCGGAAGAACATCAACTACCGAGGGTGATACAATACCGATAACCATCCATATGGTTACCGGATCCAAACTACTACAACTACAGTCCCGGTCTGATGAAAGAAACACCAACTTAATTTACATAGCTTACAACACCTGATTACCGAGTACTAAGAGTATTTACATCGGGGCTCACAGCCCGCCAAAAGAATACAAGTTTATGGTCACACAACTACTTCATGTTGCTACTAACAAAAGCAACCGGTGTACCACATAGTACACCGACATACTTGGGCACAAGCCCGTGTACAACTCGGTACACCGCCCCATCTACTATAACCAAAAGCATAACATCGCGGACTCCATAACTAGCAACCGTCTCGTGTACCTGTAAGAAAGAAAAATGGTGCCCGAAGGGGCTCAGCTAAAGCTGCATATGGTAATCGCATACCCCGCGTACTAGCGAGGGTACGCAACTACTTGGTCGCCAACATGCGGTTCATTATTATCAAACAAGCATGCTATATTAACAACAATATATCAATAAAAAACAACCCCACATAGAGTATCACACATGGAAACATTACAAGTCCCCCACATTGGTCACTGAGGCCTTGAGGTTCTCCCTCAAGATTCACACCTCGTGTTAGCCAAATTCTCATCCGGGTTAGACGGATGCTCATCTCTTATCTCTTGATCATATTTCTCGCACAAGGCATGATCCACACTTAACCATTATTTATCTCATGAAATAATTACTCAGTTAAGTCGGGTGACCTCCGGGCAGAGAAGTGGCATACACACCACACTCACCACCGGGCTTAGGTTTGGCTTACTTCCCCGGGCTGCGACCTTACGGTTCGGAACCATGGTGGGAAGGTTAGGCCAGAACTCGGTAAGCAACTCTCTTGCTTCCTCATTCTCACGCGTGGCCGACACTCTATCGGTCTCCTCTCATCATCAGTTACCATTTCCAGTTAGGTAAGTCAGAAGGTTAGTGTGTTAGTGAGAGCATCTCAAACACATGAATTCTTCCCATTCAAACATTTCATGAATTATACAAACTAGTCTTCAAGACATAGTTCTTGGGTGAAGTCAAGCACAATATACAAGGTAATACCATTAATCATATTCATGCATTTAATCTTGATTAGGTGATTGCATAAACACACAAACACACAAATCAGAGTAACCAAGTTAGGATACAGGGCATGAGAAAACCATACCTTGGTCCTGTTCCAATTGATTTCCACCGTATGCCACTCCTATACATAATTGGTAACGTTGGTTAATTAACGTACTCGGCCTTTATTAATTTGGTACTTCACATCTCTAGTTTATTTTATTTTTACACTTGTCATAACTTCTCATCCTTTTAATTGCCTTTAAAACACACCTAACTTGTCTTAATCAACCTCATACCATCTTTACTAGGTAATTACCATTTTTAGGCATCATTTCCCAATTCTAAAACAACATTTTTGGTCTGTAGTGGCCTGTCCGAACTTGTGTCCGAGCTTCCAAGTTCGGACACAAGCCGTGACTTTAAGCTGAAAACAGACGCATGTCCGAACTTGTGTCCGGACTTCGGAAGTTCGGACATGAGTCGAGAAGAATTTAAGACAGAAATCCATGCGTCCGAACATGTGTCCGGACTTCCAAGTTCGGACACAGTTCGAGGATAATTCTAAGGCCGAAGTAGGTACGTCCGAACTTGTGTCCGGACTTCCGAAGTTCGGACTTAGTTCGAGTGAAAAATTCCTAACCAACAGAGCCTGTCCGAACTTCCATGTCCGGACGGAAGTTCGGACAAGGCAAAATCCTCACTTTCCAAGCCTTTAACACTTAGCCAAATTTCTCCAAAACTTCCGACACTTATAGCATCTTCTCCTTAGGTTACCAAGTGATGTTTCATGCCTATTCTAACCATTATACCAAGACATTTCCTCCACACAAACATCATCATCCAAACATCCTTTCTTATAACCAAAACTCCTTTTCATTTCCAAAATTTGACATAGGTTCTCCTAGAATTTTGTCACACCAAAGCATACTGTTTTCTCCATTAAACACCCAAGGACACTAAAAACCATCAAGCACACTCTTCTTTCTTAGTTAGGTTCCCAAACTTAAACCACTCAACTTAACCTTTAAACAACCTAGTTTCTTCTTTTAAAACAGAACACTCAAACTATCCATCTAGGTGAATTTTGACAGCACCTATTTACTTCCTAAGCATTTTCACCACACTACAAAAGTTCACAACACACATCTCCCACCTGTTTTTTAAACACATATAACACACAAATCCCATTTGCTCACATATGTAAAACAACTTAACTTCTGGTTTATTTCACACTCAACACATTAATACATCTGTTTCAAAACAATATGCAGTACCAAGACACAAACTCAAAGTTATTCAAAACATCAATTTCACAAGGAATAAAAAATACAAGGTAAGCTTTTACCTTGTTTCACTTTCAGTTTACACTCCCCTTCTTCCTCTTTATCTGTTCCCTCTTTCTCTCTTGTTTTTCCACACCACACAAGGCCTTGGATTGCCAACTACAACCGCAGCCCATCACACATACACAATCAATTCACTTTCCTCCACAAAACCTAATATAATTTAAGAGCTAGTTTACAAAGTTAACCTAGATTTTACCTTGGAGAACCAAATGGTTGGATTGGCAATCAATTGGAGAAGTTTTCCAACACCCACAAAAACTCACGGCTCGACTGAAATGAGGGGAAATTCCACGTGAGGGAAAAAGTCTCACAATGGTAGAATAAGCTTGAAATGGTAAATACTTATATATACCTTAAGGCACTAAGGAAGAGAAGAGTTGAAATACTCTTCAAGCTCCAAAAGCTCCACGTCGGAGATGAAAATGGAGGAAACGAAACTTTGATGGGTGGAGATCGAAGCTCTCACCGAGACGAGTTCAACGGTACCAATTTCGTGTGATTCGGTGGAGGAATGAGCAAGTTATGGTGAGACAAGAGAGGGTGGGTGCTGTTGTGTCGCGAGAGAAGAGAAGGAGTTTCAACGTACTGGGCAAATCGTGAATGAAGAAGAGAATGAGAAGGTAAGCTCTTATTTACTTTCACTTTATACTATTTACTTACTTTATTTATTTGTTTGTCTTGTTATCACTTAATAGCTAACAAGCTATTAATGGTGTATACTCATTAATTAAAACCGGCCCACATAATTAATCGGGTCGTTTTTCGTCTTTTCAAATTAAACGCGTTTCGTCTCCGTTTTGACACTATTCATTTACCGGGTCCGTTTTCCGGAATTTTGCCGTTTAATTAATTTTAATAGCTCTAGACCCACACTATGGTCTAATTATAGATATTTAACTAACTATAATTATTACGAGTTAATTTAACCCGTTTAAAATCATATTTTCCCCGGTTTCTCGAAAAGCGCGTTTTAAGCTCGTTTGCGTTTTTAACTCGTTTTACGAATCCGTTTTCTTCGGGAATCGTTCCTACATATTTATTTAGGACTAATTAAGCTTTAAATATTTAATTAGCCTAATTAATCACTGTTTTAATACCGGGGTATTTCAACCTACCCCCCTTAAGGAACTTTGCCCTCAAAGTTGGTCAAAGTCAGTGGATTAAAGCTTCAATCATTTGACAAGTCCATTGTCAAATCACATAACACACACACAATGTACACAAACAGATATCATATTTGTCAAACAAGTTCGCAAAACAAATCACACATATATTCATAGCAACATGCACATACACACACTGTGCAAACAAGAGTCATACACACACTGTGCAACCAAGCACCATCCATGCAAGCAACACACTGCAAGCACTAACAACACTACAACCAATACACTGGTTGTTACACTGTGTCAACAAAATGTAACATATACATACAAGCAAGGCTATCCCGAAGCAATGCTAAAACAAAACGGTCTTACCCCCCTAAAAAGGGTACACCCCGTACCCTCACGACACTAGACAAGCTAGTCTACAAACAGTGTCGGGTACTTTCGCCCTCATGGCGTCCTCTAGTTCCCAAGTAGCCTCCTCGGCGTCGTGGTTCGACCACAAGACCTTGACCATCCGCACAGACTTGTTGCGGGTGTCTCTCGTCTTGGTGTCAAGGATACGCAAGGGAGTCTCGACGTACCTCATCGTCGGCTCAAGGGATATGTTATCAGGCTCTAAGACATGAGATGGATTGGCCATATACTTCTTGAGTTGTGAAACATGAAAGACATCATGAACACGACCCAAGTCTGCAGGTAACGCTAACCTGTAAGCTACAGCTCCAATCCTTTCCGCGATCGTATAAGGCCCAACGTATTTCGGGCTCAACTTGCCTTTCTGGCTGAATCGGAACACGCCCTTCATCGGTGAGACGCGCAGAAATACCTGATCGCCTACAGCGAACTCGAGGTCGCGTCGTCGCACATCGGCATAAGACTTTTGTCGATCCTGGGCCGCTTTCAGATTCGCTCGAATTTGTTTGCACTTGAGATTGCATCTGCTCAAGGTATTCCGGTCCAACAATGACCGCTTCACTGGACTCATCCCAACACAATGGAGTACGACACGGTCTGCCATACAAGGCTTGGAAGGGTGACATCTTGATCGAAGTGTGGTAGCTGTTGTGATAAGAGAACTCGATCAGATGTAACTTGTCCACCCAACTCCCCTGGAAATCTAAGGCGCATGCTCTCAGCATGTCCTCCAGTGTCTGGATGGTCCGCTCTGTCTGACCGTCAGTCTGTGGATGGAAGGCTGTACTAAGCTTCAACTCGGTACCAAGCGCTCGCTTCACGTGTGGCTCTCCAGTATCTCGAGAGAAACCTAGTGTCGCGGTCAGACACAATCGTCCTAGGAACTCCATGATGTCGAATAATCTCTCGATCAAATATCTCAGCAAGCTTTGCTACCTTCCAAGTGTCCCTCATCGGTATGAAGCGGGCCACCTTGGTAAGGCGATCGACAATCACCCAGATCATGTTGAGTCCTCCCCTAGCAGATGGGAGTCCAACAACAAAATCCATCGATATATCATGGAACTTCCATTCAGGAATCGGCATAGGTTGTACCATTCCTCCAGGTCGACGGTGTTCAAACTTCACCCTCTGGCAAGTGAGACACCTCAAGACAAACTCATTCACATCAGATTTCATTCCCGACCACCAGAAATACCTCTTCATACCCTTGTACATCTTAGGGCTCCTGGATGGACAGATAATGAGGAACAGTGGGCTTCTCGCAGAATGCGATCCCTCAGCTCAGCTTTGCTTCAGGGAACGCATAATCTGCCATTCAGTCGGATCAGACCATCGTCGTGGAGCCTGAAGTCATACTTCCGGTGCTCGAATGTGCCGTCGATGATACTCTGTCTGATCTCACTCATATACGGGTCTTTCATCTGAGCGTCTCGCACCTCATCAACCAAGCTGGAAGAGGCGAGCAGCGAATGGAGCGAGTGTGCTCGACGACTCAGTGCATCTGCCACGACATTCGCCTTCCCTTCTTTGTACTGAAGGTCGATGTCATAGTCTGATAGGAATTCTATCCATCTCATTTGCCTCAGATTCAACTCTTTCTGCGTGAAGACATACTGCAGGCTTTTGTGGTCGGAGTAGATGGTAACACTAACCCCATAAAGATAATGACACCATATCTTCAATGCGAAGACAATGGCTCCCAGCTCGAGGTTGTGGGTGGGGTATTTCTCCTCATGCTTCTTCAGCTGGCGGGCGTAAGCAACTACCTGCCGTGCTGCATGAGTACGCATCCAAGGCCTCTGCCTGATGCATCACAATAGACTTCGAATCCCTCTGAACCCTCAGGAATGGTAAGGACGGGCGCAGAGGTCAACGAGTCCTTCAGGCTCTTAAAGGAAATCTCGCAGTCATCGGTCCACACAAACTGTGCGTCCTTCTTCATCAAGGCTGTCATAGGCTTGGCGACCTTTGAGAAATCTTTAACGAACCTTCTATAGTAACCGGCTAGCCCAAGGAAGCTCCGGATGTCGGAAACATTCCTGGGTCTAGGCCAAGAGCGAACTGCTTCAATCTTAGCCGGTCGACTGAGATACCCACGCTTTGATATCACATGACCAAGGAATGAAACTTGGTCAAGCCAGAATTCACACTTAGAGAATTTCGCATACAGTTGGTTCAAACGGAGTGTCTCGAGTACTTGTCTCAGATGGCTCTCGTGCTCCTCTCTGGATTTCGAATATACCAGAATATCATCAATGAACACCACAACCGATGTGTCTAGCTGATCGCTGAACAATCAGTTCATCAGATCCATGAACTTCGCAGGCGCATTCGACAGTCCGAATGGCATCACTGTAAACTCATAGTGGCCATATCTCGTACGGAACGCTGTCTTCTCAATGTCTTGCTCTCGTATGGCTATCTGATGGTATCCGGATCTGAGATCAATCTTAGAGAATATAGAGGCTCCCTTCAATTGATAAACAGATCATCTATACGTGGTAAAGGGTACTTATTCTTGATGGTGACCGCGTTGAGCTCGCGGTAGTCGATGCAAAGGCGGAGGCTACCGTCCTTCTTCTTCACGAAGAGGACCGGTGCTCCCCAGGGTGGTACGCTCGGGCGTATAAACCCCTTGTCGAGCAGGTCTCGAAGCTGCTCTCTCAACTCGGCCATCTCTGCCGGTGCCAATCGGTACGGTGCCCTGGCTATGGTCCGGTACCAGGCAAAAGTTCGATCTCAAACTCAACCTCCCTCTGAGGCGGCATGCCGGGAAGCTCCTTCGGAAACACATCCGGGAACTCCGACACTACAGGAATATCAGTGCTGAAATCAGGGTCTCTCTCAAGATCTTGCACATAACAAAGGAATACCTCGTGCCCCTTTCTAAGCTCTCGGTACATGGCCATGGCGGTGATGACTCTAGTCGAAGGCTCTCTAGGCCTCTGGCGGTATCAAACTGCAACCCCAGACGGACTCCTGAGCAGCAATCTATGCTCGGCACAAAGGATTCTCCCCTTATGCCGCTACAACCAGTTCATCCCAACTATCAAGTCGAAGCCAAGACCACTGAATTCGATGAAGGATATGGGGAACTGCTCGCCCCTGATTCGGATGGTGGCATCTCGGTAGTACTTCGTGCAACGCACTCGCTCCATCGACGGGAGTGTCACCATAAAGTCGGGTAACCCACCGCATCTAGCCCCAACCTTCTCGCAAATGACGGCGAGACAAAGGTGTGAGAGGCGCCGGAGTCGAATAGCACGGAGGCATCAATGCCATTAACCGGAAAGGTCCCCGTGAGGATCGTGCCGCTTTCACCGGCCTGTGCCTCAGTAAGTATACTACAGGCTACCTTCCGTACCGAGTCCACGACCTAATTATTCATAAGCTTTATGAGTTCGATGGTAAAATTGTATGTAAATGGAAAGATTGATAAAGAACACTGCTTTATTATTAAACCATTCAAGGTACACATGGTGTTTTGTTACAGCATTACTAGGATATTACATGGGATTACATGATTTAATATTTCCTAAAGGTGAGGTTCAGGCGCCCTGGTTTCATGTGCGTGGCATTAATCACAGTCGATGGAGCTGTATTCAACTTGATCCTCTTGATACCGTGGTACAACATTCTCGACTCACCACCCATGACCAAGACATCTCCTGACCTAAGGATAACCTTCTCCGCTCGATCTGCACGCTTCTGCTCGCCATACAGGAATTCGGCGTCGTCACCAATGGACCAGACACCTACGGGCACCCCCTTCTCAAGGGATCCCGCTGTCTCGTCCTTATTTTGGTGTAAACCAAGTCGTCCTCCGTCTTGGTAGAAGTTGACAATACAATATCTGCTTCAAGTGCAGGTACGGGATCAGCTTCAAGCTGTTGTGCAATCTCTACGGCTTGTGTAACAACCGTTTGGAATTCTTGGGTATTTCAGGTGGTGATGTCTCATCTTCAGCTCGCTACTTATGGTAGGTGCGGGTGTAAGGATTCCACTCCTTCCCATGCACATCATTTTTAGTTTCATTGTTGCTCCACCGGGGTATTCTGGTGTGTAAAATCCCTCCTAGGCTTGCTCCGAGTTCGTTGCAGCATCGAATAATGGCAATTTGTGCTTCGGGTGTCAGGTATCCCCTTAACAATAACATACCTGGGCGGATAACCTGACACTGGTCGATGGAGTAGTGGTGTGTGGTGATGTCGGACTCTTCAGGGGTTGGTTCAGTCGGTATAGGATAGCAGATGTGGAAGGTCCCTAAGCGGTGAGTTCAGCTTATAAGTTCTAATCTTATTTTTCGATTTATGTTCTAACTATATGTTAGTTCTATGTCATACACTGATGCAGGTAATTAAGGCTGTAGTCATGCTCTCAAGGACTAAGGTGTGTGTGAAAGTACCTGAACCGGTCTTCTGACCAGCTCCCTCCGAGCGATCTATGATATGAAGGGCGGACTGTCTCTGCGGTGCACCTTTCGGAGCACCTCTAGGTCCCTGCCCCTGCTGGCCATACTGGGGCTGAGTATCACCAGCTGCTACCTCTTTGCCCTCTCTCTGCTTGAACTCCTGGCTGTTGCCCTTCTTGGCAGGGCACTCATAGGCACGGTGCCCCATCTTGTGGCAGCTATAACACCTGACCTCTCTTCTCTGGCAATCTGTACCGGGGTGGTCGTTCTTGCAATACTTGCAACTGTAGGCCGCCCATCAGAGTTGCCCTTGCCAGAGCCAGATCCAGAACCTAAAGCATTGAGAGTTAGCAAAGTTCGGTACACTAAGCTTAGGATCACACAAGTGTTGGTTATCGAGAATCTTACCCTTAGGCGGGTGAGATCTCAGGGGCTTCGCTGCTACCGGCGCGGTGTAGGCGAGCCGTAGTGGCTCAGCTGCCTTGCCCTTCTCAGCATGGGCACCGCTCTCTTTAGTGGTAGTCTTCTGGGTTTGGGTCGGGTGGGAGTACTTCCCTTTCTTCTTTCCCCATCCTTTTCCTTGGGTCTGCTCACCAGAGCCAGAACCCTTGTTGCTGAACTTGCGCTTCTGCGCGTTCTCCTCGTCCCTTAGCTGGACGGTAATCTCAACTCTCGATGTGGCATGGTAACACTCCTGATAATAGGGCATTAGTTGGTATTCTTACACAAGAAGGGCACTAACTATATTGACTATGGCATTAAAACTCAAACCGTCGTTTGAGAAGGGCAAGAATGTGACGAAGACAAAAGGTCAAAGCAGTCCACACCTTAGACCCCGGCCCAGACCATGAGCCTCCTTCAGGACCCTGTTCAGGCTCCAATTTGGGCACCAAACATCAATCCGGGTCCTAGGCCGCATGATCAGGTCCTATATTCCGGCCCCGCACTCTATGATCGGGTCCCGTATTCCGGCCCGCATTCTATGACCGGGTCCTATATTCCGGCCCCGCACTCCATGATCGGGTTCCGTATTCCGGCCCCACACTCTATGACCGGGTCCCGTATTCCGGCCCCGTGCTCTACGACCGGATCCCGCATCCTACCCTATGAGACCGGAAGGCTTTATATGGAGAGAAGTGCCAAAATAAAGAAGGTTGCTCTAATAAAGTGATAACACATGTACAAGGGTTAAGGGATAAACCTCGCCCTAGAAAGTCTATAAATAGAGATGAGAGGCTCATTTGTACGGGGACAAAACATAAGAAGAGAGAGAAAGCTCCAAGAAACTCTCTAAACTTGTAATACCAAAAGAAGGAATAAAGATATTGTCTAGAAGTGGATGTAGGCCGGGTTATTGGCCGAACCACTATAACTCTCGGTGTTCAGTACGTTGCTGTTAAAGTTTCCCATCTGATTTGCTTCAGTATAGTAAAATACAATTTCTAACTATAATTACTTACGTCTTCTACTGCTCAGCAACGTAAACTGTCTTCCAATTGTGCCTTTACCATTTTACAAGTTTCTGAAGTTCCTCGTTCTTGACTTGCAAGATTATTTGGCTACTATTCTTTGGTGTTATGGTGCATCTAAACTGTTTGCTTACTTCTATCACAACTTTTTCATAAATCTTTTGATTAAAAACTTTTTGCTGGCGTTGGATACTACAAAATACCGCACTATTCAGCTATTGCTAGTGGTCATGCTGTTTTACATCTATTTTACACCCACGCTATCACCTGATCAAAACCCAGTCTTTATACTGATATGTCATTCATGGCTTGAAAATATCCTTTGGACACTTTACTCCTGTTTTGAACTATTTATTATGTGGTTTCATTACATTAATCAGAATTACAGCGTCTATCTTCAAAAAGCTGTACAGTTTGCTACAAGCCTTAGAGTTTGGGTTATCCTAAAGTAGCTGCCGCTATTATCTCAGAATAAATTTTTTACACTTGCTGTTTTGTGGTAGACTGAATTTGTACCGTTTGAAATTCTGAAACATGCTATTTTACTTCGCACTTATTTCCCTTTATATGAAAATTACTTTGGCTTACACATACCCTCTGTTATTACTCACAATAATTTAGTTTTCCATCTTTTGTTTAAATTCAGCACAGTTTAGCTGTCATCTCACATCTTTGTCTTTAAACACTGGTGCTGCTATATTAATTGACAATTCATTCCCTGTAACTGTTTCTATTATTGTGATGGTCGGATCACTTTAGCAGAATGAATAATTTCACTCATTGCATGCGTAGGCGTCAGTTTGTTTATATATACCATACAGCTACGGTTCAGAGCTTTAAATACTATGGCATGTCATAACAATCGTCCTAAAGAAAAACACTGTCAATTACGCTTCCATACATTTACCCTGTAAACAGTTTTACAAGTACTATATTTCTGTTTCATGCTTTGTTTCTGTTTCGTGCTTTGTTCCGGCTTTGTATATTGAAGTGTTCAGTATATAAGAATAAGATCTAGATTCCCTTTTTATTTCTGATTACCGTTGAATTTACAATAATTTAGCCGTACGAGTTGGTACTCACTCTTGCATCTTGATGATTGCATAAAATACTCTGTTTCTGGCTCATTCTGATTGGCTTTGTAAACCTTATTCACTCCTTTCACCTCTGTCATTTTGCTGAATTTATGTAAAATATAAGTGTACTTCAGTTTTTAGAGAGCACTTCAGTTTTTTGCTTCCTGTTGCCCCACTGTAGGAGCATAATTAAACCTGTGTAACTTTGAGTTGTACTGCTGTTTAGGCATTCCCTATTAAGCACCCATGAGCAGATATAAGGTCATTCAAGGCATTGCTTCACATTGTTTTCTGCTGTAACAAGATGGCATGTTAATAGATGTATGCTGAAAATTGATCGGTACTTCATTTTTCATTTCCCCACTATGATATTACTTTCAGTCGGTCTGCAGGCCGCATTAAGACTACATCGGTTCAGTTTAATAATTCTCTTTAGTCTGTTTTGAGATAAAAGTTTGATTGACAAAGCTGATTGCATAACTTGATTATATGTTACATTCACTACTGCTGCTATTTGTGTATTGATTAACAGGTTCTAAGTCTACACATCTCAAACATGATGTACATTTCTTTGGTTGTTATACACAACAGTGGACGGTTGCTGGTTGTATACCTCCTGAAAATGCGAGGAACTACAGTGCTACATGGTAGCTCATTAAAGCGTTCAAAAGCAAGCAAAAATATGGATCACACTTGGGTATAAACTCAAGCTCCAGAAACAAGCAAGGCTCTCAATTTCCGCAAGGGACGCACCACGTCTCCGATTTTCGAGTCAAAGTCGAAGCTGTCAAACAATCAAGAGTTGCAGAGCAGCATATGAGACAGAAAAAACTGAAAAAGCCGGAATACATACTCATGACCGGAGTTCTAAATTTGTCAATAAGAAAAGATGGCACATTCAAGAAAAGGTGAATCCGTATCAGGTCAACAAAGGAGCAATTTCCTTCAGCCGCAATTAGTAAGAATTCTATGAGCAGAATGAAGTAGATATTAAAAACAGCATTCTCTCAAAAGTCCAAGCCCGGAAAACGTCTCAGGGCAACATCTCAGCGCAACTACAGACACAAGCCGATACGACCAGGCCCAGGTGTATCTCTCCCTCCAAATTATGTTGAAATCATCCAGAGGATCCTCGCTTTAACTACCGCCGGAACAACGAAGGTTTCAGAGAAAGCCATTTCAAAGGACTGGAAGCGGCTGTCGGAAAATAATAAAGGGCAGCGTCCGAATGAAACTTGTGTAATCATCGAATTCTCGTAGGCGTAGGCGGCGCAATTCAAAGAGTCTGGTCCATCACAAGACCAGGGTGAAAAATATTGGAGGAAGATCGACCGGCCTCGCTTGAAGAGTTTTTTCTATAATTTGTGACTAAAAGGGTTACTCTGTCCCTGTACGGTTGAGTATGCTGAGGGACAAATTGGGCAAACGGATAATGTTTTACCCGTGACCGGGCCTCAACCAGTAAAAGGCCGGATTCAAAAACCGGTTGCTTGTCTAGAAAGGTGGCATACGCTTTAAAAATACATAGCTGATTGGCTGTACTCCATGAATTCATAATCTTTAAAAGTACTAACTAAACTCTCAAGAAAGTGCAGGAACTCTTACCCGGGCTGATCACCCCTGGAGTATCCGAAGAAAGTTTGAAAAGAGGGCCACCGAGCCAAAAAAGTAACACCTACCCATGCACTTTCTACATTAGAGTTATATATCCATGGTGAAAAGTAATACCCGGCCAACGAGCCGCAGGCTATCATGCCTTGAAAGTAAAAGAAAGCATCGGCCAACGAGCCGCAACTATCATGCCTTGAAAGAAAAAGAAAGCACCGGCCAACGAGCCGCAGGCTATCATGCCTTGAAAGAAAAAGAAAGCACCGGCCAACGAGCCGCAGGCTATATGCCTTGAAAGTAAAAGAAAGCACCGGCCAACGAGCCGCAGGCTATCATGCCTTGAAAGAAAAAGAAAGCACCGGCCAACGAGCCGCAGACACTTGTGCCTTGAAAAGTAACACTTTGGGTTGAAATGAAACCCGGCCATCGAGCCAACAAAAAAAAACCCATCTCTGGACCCATCAGGAGCTCTGGTCGCCTGTAATGGGTGTATTGTTAGGTGTGGGACGCCGCGCCATACTTGAATCACAAGTACCATCCTTTGGCTAGCATAAGCAAAGTTGGGAAAATATATTATCTTTGTTCTCCCTATAAGGGATTATCATCCTTTGGCTAGTATAAGCAAGGATTTAATCATCATATTATTTCACCCTTTCAAAAAGGGAATGGTTCTTATTAAAAGAACCATTGGTCTTCTTTATGAAGATCTTGTTATGGACTTCGGGACTTCTGGATTTCTGACATTCTTAATATTATATACCAGAACAACAGGGATCCATCCATCAAGATATTATGGGATCCGTCCATCAAGATATATTATATCAAAGATTTATGTTCCAGCATTACCAATTTGTCAGATTCATAGAAAAGCACCTGTGGAACTTTTTGGTTGTACTAATTGTACCGATTTTTTGTAAGTTCATGATTCTTTGTAAAACTAAAGAAAAAGAACTTGTGGGACTAGGGGATAGGAGAAAGGAGAAAATGTAATTTCTATTTCTTCTTTTTTTAAGTTCCACTTTTTTAAGCACCAAAAGTAGAACTTGTGGGACTGATGAGAAGGGCAAGAATGTGACGAAGACAAAAGGTCAAAGCAGTCCACACCTTAGACCCCGGCCCAGACCATGAGCCTCCTTCAGGACCCTGTTCAGGCTCCAATTTGGGCACCAAACATCAATCCGGGTCCTAGGCCGCATGATCAGGTCCTATATTCCGGCCCCGCACTCTATGATCGGGTCCCGTATTCCGGCCCGCATTCTATGACCGGGTCCTATATTCCGGCCCCGCACTCCATGATCGGGTTCCGTATTCCGGCCCCGCACTCTATGACCGGGTCCCGTATTCCGGCCCCGTGCTCTACGACCGGATCCCGCATCCTACCCTATGAGACCGGAAGGCTTTATATGGAGAGAAGTGCCAAAATAAAGAAGGTTGCTCTAATAAAGTGATAACACATGTACAAGGGTTAAGGGATAAACCTCGCCCTAGAAAGTCTATAAATAGAGATGAGAGGCTCATTTGTACGGGGACAAAACATAAGAAGAGAGAGAAAGCTCCAAGAAACTCTCTAAACTTGTAATACCAAAAGAAGGAATAAAGATATTGTCTAGAAGTGGATGTAGGCCGGGTTATTGGCCGAACCACTATAACTCTCGGTGTTCAGTACGTTTGTAAGATAAGAGGATGTATTTTCATCGTTTACCTGTAGAGAGGTTAACCGGGTGTATCCCATGCCATACCGGAGGCGATGGCTCAGGCCGCCATAAAAGCGGTCGACCAAAACCTGACCGGTATACCCGAGGTCGGGTAGTAGTCAAGGATAGAAGTAAAGGTGGTATAATACTCGTCGACGGTCATCTTATCCGTCATCTTCAGAGCATCCAATTTGAGCCGCTTCTTCGTCTTCACGTGCTCGGGATAGTATTTGGAACGTAGAAGTGCAGTGAAGGCATTCCAGTCGAATGCAGGGTCAGCGACGTACTCGCCCTTGACTAGCTTCCACCAGTCCATAGCGGCACCCTTCAGGTAATAGGCAGCTATTCTCACCCTCACTCCAGCCGGAGCCTCGAGGGTCTCGAAGGCCGTCTCCATCTCGGAGATGTAAGCCTCGAGCTTAGCTGGATCGCTCTCACCCTTGAAGCAAGCGGGTCGTAGGTCAGCTACAGCTTTCACCCAATTCGTCTCTCTGGGTGGTGGGGGTGGTGGTGGCTCAACCTATGTCTGCTGTGTCTGTTGTGTCTGCTGCACAACTGCAATAACCTGTGGTAGCATCTGCGCTACCGTAGCCGCGACGATCTCGGCTATCGTCTGCGGTTCTGGCTCCTCAGCAGCCCCCCACGAGTTCAGCCTCGTCCTCTACCGGACATCTGAACCATCAACAATTTACATCCGGTGATGCGACCAAATGGTCTAGAGTTTAAGCATTTGTATCGCCATTATAGACGTTAAAAGGTATCCGTTAACTTAAACGGTCATTCAAGGTTAGGTTTCCTAACTCGGTAATCACTACACTCGTATTTCTTTCTATCAGAGCGAGGCTTCGCTCTGATACCATTTTTTGTAACACCCCATACGATAATTCCTTTAACCATGGTCTAAACGTCACTGACACTAAACTAATCGCAGCGGAAGAACATCAACTACCGAGGGTGATACAATACCGATAACCATTCATATGGTTACCGGATCCAAACTACTACAACTACAGTCCCGGTCTGATGAAAGAAACACCAACTTAATTTACATAGCTTACAACACCTGACTACCGAGTACTAAGAGTATTTATATCGGGGCTCACAGCCCGCCAAAAGAATACAAGTTTATGGTCACACAACTACTTCATGTTGCTACTAACAAAAGCAACCGGTGTACCACATAGTACACCGACCATACTTGGGCCACAAGCCCGTGTACAACTCGGTACACCGCCCCATCTACTACTAATAACCAAAAGCATAACATCACGGACTCCATAACTAGCAATCGTCTCGTGTACCTGTAAGAATAAGAAAAATGGTGCCCGAAGGGGCTCAGCTAAAGCTGCATATGGTAATCGCATACCCCGCGTACTAGCGAGGGTACGCCAACTACTTGGTCGCCAACGTGCGGTTCATTATTAATCAAACAAGCATGCTATTATTGACAACAATATATTCAAGTAAAAACAATACCCACACATAGAGCATATCACACTATGGAAACATTACAAGTCATCCACACGTTGGTCACTGAGGCCTTGAGGTTCTCCCTCAAGATTCACACCTCATCTCGTGTTAGCCAAATTCTCATCCGGGTTAGACGGATGCTCATTTCTCTTATCTCTTGATCAAATGCCTCGCACAAGGCATGATCCATACTTAACCATTATTTATCTCTTGAAATAATTACTCAGTTAAGTCGGGTGACCTCCGGGCAGAGAAGTGGCCTACACACCACATCTCACCACCGGGCTTAGGTTTGGCTTAGTTCCCCGGGCTGCGACCTTACGGTTCGGAACCATGGTGGGAAGGTTAGGCCAGAACTCGGTAAGCAAACTGTCTTGCTTCCTCGTTCTCACGCGTGGCCGACACTCTATTGGTCTCCTCTCATCATCAGTTATCATTTCCAAGTTAGGTAAGTCAGAAGGTTAGTGTGTTAGTGAGAACATCTCAAACACAAGAATTCTTCTTATTCACACATTTCATGAATTATACAAACTAGTCTTTCAAGACATAGTTCGTTGGGTGTGAAGTCAAGCGCACAATATACAAGGTAATACCATTAATCATATTCATGCATTTAATCTTGATTAGGTGATTGCACGTAAACACAAACACACAAATCAGAGTAACCAAGTTAGGATACAGGGCATGAGAAAACCATACCTTGGTCCTTGTTCCAATTGATTTCCACCGTACGCCACTCCTATACATAATTGGTAACGTTGGTTAATTAACGTACTCGGCCTTTATTAATTTGGTACTTCACATCTCTAGTTTATTTTATTTTTACACTTGTTATAACTTCTCATCCTTTTAATTGCCTTTAAAACACACCTAACTTGTCTTAATCAACCTCATACCATCTTTACTAGGTAATTACCATTTTTAGGCATCATTTCCCAATCCTAAAACGACATTTTTGGTCTGTATAGTGGCCTGTCCGAACTTGTGTCCGAGCTTCCAAGTTCGGACACAAGCCGTGACTTTAAGCTGAAAACAGACGCATGTCCGAACTTGTGTCCGGACTTCGGAAGTTCGGACATGAGTCGAGAAGAATTTAAGACAGAAATCCATGCGTCCGAACATGTGTCCGGACTTCCCAAGTTCGGACACAGTTCGAGGATAATTCTAAGGCCGAAATAGGTACGTCCGAACTTGTGTCCGGACTTCCGAAGTTCGGACACAGTTCGAGAGTGAAAAATTCCTAACCAACAGAGCCTGTCCGAACTTCCATGTCTGGACGGAAGTTCGGACATGGCAAAATCCTCACTTTCCAAGCCTTTAACACTTAGCCAAATTCTCCAAAACTTCCAACACTTATAGCATCTTCTCCTTAGGTTACCAAGTGATGTTTCATGCCTATTCTAACCATTATACCAAGACATTTCCTCCACACAAACATCATCATCCAAACATCCTTTCTTATAACCAAAACTCCTTTTACATTTCCAAAATTTGACATAGGTTCTCCTAGCATTTTGTCACACCAAGCATACTGTTTTCTCCATTAAACACCCAAGGACACGAAAAACCATCAAGCACACTCTTCTTTCTTAGTTAGGTTCCCAAAACTTAAACCACTCAACTTAACCTTTAGAAACAACCTAGTTTCTTCTTTTTAAAACAGAACACTCAAACTATCCATCCGAGGTGAATTTTGACAGCACCTATTTACTTCCCTAAGCATTTTCACCACACTACAAAAGTTCACAACACACATCTCCCACCTGTTTGGTTTAAACACATATAACACATCAACATCCCATTTTCTCACATATGTAAAACAACTTAACTTCTTGTTTATTTTTCACACTCAAACGCATTAATACAATCTGTTTCAACAACAATATAGCAGTGCCAAGGACACACAAGTTCAAAGTTCAATTTCACAAGGGAATAAAACTAATACAAGGTAAGCTTTTACCTTGGTTTCACTTTCAGTTTTCACCCCTCTTCTTCCTCTTTATCTTGTTCCCTCTTTCTCTCCTTGTTTTCCACACCACACAAGGCTTGGATTGCCAACTACAACCGCAGCCCATCACACATACAACAATCAATTCACTTTTCCTCCACAAAACCTAATATATATTTTGAGAGCTAGTTTACAAAGTTTAATCTAGATTTTACCTTGGATAACCCAAATGGTTGGATTGACAATCAATTGGAGAAGTTTTCCAACACCCAAAAAAACTCACGGTTCGACTGAAATGAGGTGAAATTTCCACGTGAGGGAAAAAGTCTCACAAATGGTAGAATAAGCTTGAAATGGTGTAAATACTTACTTATTTATACCTTAAGGCACTAAGGAAGGAGAAGAGGGGTTGGAATCACTCTTCAATCTTCAAAAGCTCCAACGTCAATGGAGATGAAAATGGAGGAATCGAAACTTTGTTGGGTGGAGATTGAAGCTCTCACCGAGACGAGTTCAACGGTACCAATTTCGTGTGATTCGGTGGAGGAATGAGCAAGTTAATGGTGAGACAAGATGAGGGTGGGGTGCTGTTGTGTCGCGGCTAACAGAGGAAGAAGAAGGAGTTTCAACGTACTGGGCAAATCGTGAATGAAGAAGGAGAAGGTGAGAAGGTAAGCTCTTTATTTTACTTTCACTTTATACTATTTACTTACTTTATTTATTTGTTTGTCTTGTTATCGCTTAATAGCTAACAAGCTATTAATGGGTGTATACTCATTAATTAAAACCGGCCCACATTAATTAATAGCTCGGGTCATTTTTCGTCTTTTCAAATTAAACGCGTTTCGTCTCCCGTTTTGACACTATTCATTTACCGGGTCCATTTTTCGGAATTTTGCCGTTTAATTAATTTTAATAGCTCTAGACCCACTCTATGGTCTAATTATAGATATTTAACTAACTATAATTATTACGAGTTAATTTAACCCGTTTAAAATCATATTTTCCTCGGTTTCTCAAAAGCGCGTTTTAAAGCTCGTTTGCGTTTTTAACTCGTTTTACGAATCCGTTTCCTTCGGGAATCGTTCCTACATATTTATATAGGACTAATTAAGCTTTAAAATATTTAATTAGCCTAATTAATCACTGTTTTTAATACCTGGGTATTTCACACGGACACACCCTTGTCCGCCTAGCTCTATGCGGTCGTCCAAGCGGACGCCACTGAGGACTGCTACTCCGCGCAGGCACACTTGTCCGCCCACCTGTCCGCACCCCTCCACGTGGACGTCCAAGCGGACGTCACCAATTCAGCTAAGCTCCGCGTTTTCAATTTCTGTTCTTCCCCATCCCCAGCACGAACCGAAGAGAAGAACAAGCTTGCGACTACAGTCCATCTCCAAATTGCTCCAGCTTCTTCATTTCTCCACCGAATAACTAGTTACGTTTTATATACGAAAATCAAAAAAAATATCTGTACGTGGCAAATGGAACAGGTGTTCGAACAAGAGTTTTGCTATTCACAGTATTTATACTGCTCCGTATGTGGGGGAGCTCATGATTATGAGGATTGTCTCATATTACAAGAACAACTCTGGTTAGAAGACTAACCAGATTACCTGGAGAGAATCACTCAACGAGAACAGCAACAAAGAGCGAAATAATTCATGAGGTAGAACACCCCACTACGGATGTAAGTTACTCTCTTCCCTCTACGGTCACCTACCGCCAGTTTCCATCCTTCTCTATGCTCTATCCAGAAGATGAGGATACTTACATCCTCAAAAATGAAGAGAAGGAATTGCCATCACCTCCCGCCAAGATATCCAAACAAAACGCCACTATCACCTTCGAAGAATCAACTTTCTGTGAAGATGATATCAATCCGCGTTCTTTCTTTGAGCCTCACCTACAAGAGGAGGATCTTTACATCCTCCAATTTGAGGAAGAAAAATCGTCACCACCGGGTCTTCTGTTAAACTACATTACCGGCAGTACCTCCTCAAACACCAGATTTTGTGGAGTATTCATTTTCCTATTATATTTGCCGAAGTAACGTTTTGTTTTAATCCAGGTGGTTTGATTTTAATTACTGCTAACTTCGTTATCCTGGCAAAACTGTTATCTACTTATATTTTGGTCCAGGATAACAAAGTGGGCGTCTAGCCAAAGACGTTAAAGAAGGGCAGCTTCCCGGGAGGCAACCCGGATGAACTTTTATTTTATTTGCTTTTATGCTCTTTTAATTTTCAGGTTCTCTTTAAATTTTATTTTTGCTAACTTTTAACCCCGTTTGTAGTATGGTTGCTTCTAGTGTCTTATGCAGGTGCACCTTCATATCCACACTGCAACCAAGCTACGCTACTTGAGGCGGAAGCTCAAGTGTGGGGGAACTCCTTTACCAACTAGCAAAAATAATATCAGGGGAGTACCGGTGTCTTTAATTATGCTTTTAGTTAAATAAAAACTACAGAGGAGCGTTTATGTGCTTAAATGTTTATTTGTGACCTTGTGTTATCTCTATTTTATCTACTTACCGAAAAGGTCTTCTGAAACCCTCCCTTGTTTTTCTGGTGAACAATGAGGACATTGTTCAAATTAAGTGTGGGGGAGTGTGCCCTTTTCGGTGGAATTTTGTGTTTAAATGCTTAATCTCTCTGCTTATCTTGCGTTTGTCCAATTCAATATAGTGGACCCTTTATATGTGGGTTGTTCTCTTTAAGAATAAATACTGTTATGAATTGTGGGATAAATGGTACAAAATTTTAAAATTTTGATTACTTTTGAGGAGCATTTTATATGCGGTGTGACCAAATAATCTGCAAATGGTTGGATTTTATTACTCAGGGTTTCTTTCTGTCTTCTCTCTTAGGGATTGCTAAGGGGTGCTTCTCTGTTAAAAAAAAAAGAAAAATACAAAATAATAAGGGACTTGCGAGACACCATTGGTAACCAACAAAGAGAGTCGAGTGTTCTTAAATACAAAGGCGTGATGCCTACATTTTCTCATCTCTTATGCAAAAGCGAAACAAATGCATGAATCTATTTTTCCTTTTGTTTTCTCCTCAAAAGCCCATTCTTGAGAGAAGTTGGCCATGGTAAAAGTTCTCAGAGTCACCAAAACAAGGAAACATTGAAGTACCTTAGATCATACCCCGAAACTCTATATTTTATTTTTACCCTGAGCACACCTATGCCACCAGCAGTTGTTGGATCACACTCCTCAATAAGTTAAAAAGATCATGAACTGTTCACCTCTTTATCCTACCCTTCATAATAATATTTGTTAGTATTGAGCATTCCCTACTTACTTGGGTACGTGGTTTTGCTTGAGGACAAGCAAAAGATAAGTGTGGGGGTGTGATAAGTGTCCAAATGAGCATGATTTATAGGTGTATTTCATATATAATATTAGCACTTTTCTTGCTCATTTCTCCACTTCGGTTAGTTTTCCTCTAGTTTATGTTTTATTGTTATCTCACAAATGTATTGTTTAAACATGAGGAAAACCAAGCTGGGAGTAAAGTAGACGAAGAGACGAACGCATAGACGCAAACGGCTCAGAAAACGGAGTCCAAACGAAGAATCTAGAGCCGGTCAAAGTTTGAAGAAAATAAGTCACGACCACACTTGTGAACGCATGGTTTCAGGCGGACGTGAGATAGAGTGTGACCGCCCCTGCAACCGCATGGATCTTGGCGGACGTGAGTGAGTTACCTAGGTGCACGTGAGTGAGTTACCTAGGCGGACGTGAGTGAGTTACTTAGGCGGACAACACATGCAACCGCATGGATTCAGGCGGACAGTCACGCGGACGTGACTAAAAATCAACGCGACAATTTTCTTCTTCGCGCGACTGTCTGCAACTTGAGCGACTGTCTGCAACATGCTTCTGCCATATCCATCTACTCCGCACCGCCTACCTTAATTCACGCGTGTGTTCAGCTCTGTCCCCTGCAATTAATGAGCAATCAATGAGCAAATCCTTTCACGCGTGATCCAGCTCTTTCTGCCGCCCCAATCCATTCCTCAACTTGCTCACGCGTTTGTCTCCAATCAAACTCAGTTCTGTCCCCTCTCCAGCTCTATCTTCAATCTTCCTTTCCTCTATATAAACACACACGTACCTTCTGCTCTCATTTAGACATCCACCACCCAACATCATCGATCCACTTCACCACACATCACACGTCCATCCCATTTCTCTTCTCCATCTTCTCCATTTTATTTATTTTACATTCCACCATATCCACCTCTAGTCCTACGTATACAAAATAGCAGAACGAATACAGGAGTGATTACAGATGATTTCTATTACTCTTGCTTCTGTTCATCTATTTAATATGTTAGGCTAGACTATTTATACTCTGGGAAAGGTTATTATATTGTATTAATTATGCAATATTTTTACTGGTTTTAATTTAAATACAGTTTGTTACGATTAAAGGTTATCTCGCACCTTTTTAATAAATGTCATGATTTTATTAAATTGCTTTACTAAATCTATTTCTAATCTGATCGGTGACAAATAGATAGGTTAATTAAGCCGTAAAACTGGGGGAAACTTATTTTCATCGTTTAAGTTAGTACTCAGTTGCAAGAATAAAATTCCTCATACTCCTCTGCCGTTTACACGTATTTTGCTTGAGTTTTCATCGGACCTTGCATTTTCAGGTAACGAGTTCTTATGAGTTTTCATCGGACCTTAAGATAATAACAGGAATCTTGCCAAACTATTACATTAAACCAGTGGAGATAGCATAATTAAGCAGACTATATTAACCTGACCCAGAGTCCCGTTTAATTTATCTATTAACTTAGTTTATTTTATCTTTCCTTTTTATTTATAATACAAATCAATTAATCCCCCTTTTTGTGACACGCTTAGGTACTATAATATGCACATTAGTCCCACGGTTCGATATCCGGTCGCTTACATTTCACTATACTACCACGACCGGGATTTGTTTGCAGCCCGACGTTTATTTTGAGTTTTAATTTCTTTTCTTTTATTCTTACACGAGTTTAACCACTCAGATATACACGTCTGCAGTTCTCCTAACACATTGTCATACCAAAACACATTGTTTTTCACCATTAAACATTCAAGAACACCTAAAACCCCCAAGAACCGTCACACACACAAAACTTCACCAAATATACACTACACCACAATATAGTGCACAATCAAATTGCTTGGCACTTAGGTAGGCCCTTAAATGACCTGGCTCTTAGGCCCTTAAATTGCATAAACCATAAACACTGAATTTCCCACAATATATTTGCCTTTGACCTGCAAATACACACATCAACACATATGTCCTTTTACTAGTCTCCTTGAGAACATTTTACTAACTCATTCACCATTGGCTCCTTAGGTATTTTATTAGGCAAATCAAGCTCATTTTCCTAAGGTATCTAAACCACATTGAGATAGTTTGTTTACCTCTTTTTCTTCAAGATTTTTACTTGAACACTCTTGTTCTTCCTTGTTTGGAAATCGGCAAGAGGACTGGTTACTTGTCAATGTTCTAGTCAATACACAAGTAAAGCCAATGAGCACTCAAGCTCCATTTTCAAACTCATTTACAAACCCTAGGTTATATATATTGTCTTAACACATTAGGATAGTTGTTTTACCTTGGAAACAAAAGAGAGCTTGAATAAGCATCAAGAGAGGACTCCACCAAGCCCTTGGAAGATTGGAATGGAGCTAGAACAAGGCAAGATAAAGGCACCATAAGTGGCGATTTTTGGTCACACACAAAAACAAGAGGAAACATTGATTTCCTTTGACTTTCCTTACCTTGAAGCAAAGGAGAACAACAAGGTGTAAAAAGATGAGGTCAAGCTCCATCAATGGTGAATCTTCATGGCACCGAAATGAGGCTTTTGAAGATTTGAAAAGATAGAAGTGTAGAGCGTGCTCCAACTAGAAGAATGGTGGTCTTGAAATTGAATTTGGACCATGGAGCTAGGAGTTACAAGCATTCAAAGGTGGAGAGGGTATGGTTTGCTGTAGCAACCGAGAATGGAGAAGAGAGGGAGGTTGGAGACGGTGGAAGTGAGTGGGAAAGGAAGAAATGAATGAGGTGTTTGCTTTTACAAGATATTTGTGTTATAATGTAACTTTCTTCTTTTTACTTTCTTTTCCTTCCTTCCTTTAATTGATTTTTCACATGGTGGTGACTCACCATAATAAAAACCGGCCCCCATCACCTACTTAGGGGTAGTTTGGTCTTTGTTGACCAATTAAATTACTTATAATAACATATGTTACAAACTAGCTTATAATAGTTATTATTCACTAAAACAAGGCACATAGATGTGAAATTTTTGATTTCTCATTGATCTAGACTTCCAAATGTGTTACAAAGTAGTACACATATTAATGAAAGAGTAATTATGGACATTTGGACACTCAAAACTCATTTACAAGACAATTTTTCAAAAATGTGCTTTAAGACTCCTTAAAGACAATTTTGAGTTTTAACTTGTTTTCAAGCATGGTTTCCTTTAGTAACTGATTTAATACGTTCATTAACATATTTATAAGGTCTAATAATGACCTTTCGTTTTTATACAAGGTTACACCAAGTCTAGAGCAAGTATTTGCTTAAATTGACTTTAAGGTGTTTTCTTGTGTTTTATTTGGTTTAATTGTCCACCAACGTTCCCTAAGGACTTAATTATCCTTATTAAATCATAATTGAATATTACAAAGTCTTGGTAGGCTCTTACTAGGTCCTAACAAAACTTATTCCAAGCTTAGAGCACATTTTCGCCCATATTGCCTTTTAGGCATTCATTTGTGTGTTATATGGTTTAAATTGTACACTGATGTTTCTAAGGCACTTTTTAGTCTTTAAGTACCATAGTTTAACATTTAAACAACATATCGAGGTTTGGGGTATTTCAATCTACCCCCCTTAAAAGAACTTCGTCCTCGAAGTTCACACTTTCCACGCATCATTGGATTAGAATACGGGGATTACTTGTAAAATAAAACTTCCATAACCAACCACACTTTACATCACAACCTCGGACTTAACGGTCCGGTCAACATATCCACATCCATACATAACATAACATACTCACATGGTAACCTCGGCCTTAACGGTCCGGGTACCTTAACCACACTTGTACTCACATAACAATCCTCAGACTCTTAGGTCTGGGTAACATAACAACATTTGGACTCATAGCCCGGGTACCATAATCAACTCAGAACCCATCCACATTAGGACTCAAGGTAAAAATATATTTATTACACGTTCCACACAACATGTCTTAGCATGTATAACAACAGAAATACCTTTTCCATCTCTCCATGGGCTCGAGTCCCATGTTGAGTACTTATACACTGTGATCCCGCAAACCCGGTCGTGATGGACACCTTCTGGTCCCCGTTCCTTTGGGAGATCAAAACAATCACTTAATTTTTTAACATATATACTTCTCATGTCACCGGTCCGAAGACAAAGGCTCATACGTCCTCAGCTCGTGAGCAAGTACTACAAAAATATTCTTTACTAGGTTAAGTACAAGAGAATCCTTTATTCAAAATATTAATCGACTGTTTTGGAAATATCAATTGAAAATCCTTTTTTTGAAAACACAACTCCAAGTCCAATTTATGCTCTTTGCATCCTTTCTTAGCGGTGTTATTTGTGACCACTTATAGGGAGCTTCAAGAATCATCCAACCCTGATAAGATCAGCATCAGTGTTGAACTATCCTTCCACCCCAATTTGTGTTCGGCTTCCCTTGATCTCATGAAAATCAAGTTCCACCTCACACTTCAATTCAATTTCAAGAATAATAATACACCCATTTCCAATTTTCTATCTTTTTAGTCATTCTAGTCATAATCATTACATCTCCAAGGGATAGAACTCCGTCTATCAGTTATCTCCATTCACTTTTAATCAAGTTACCTAGGGAATCTTATTCTCACTAGGTTTTATGTCAATTTCTTTCCTCTTCACAAATCACAATACTGTATAAATATATATTTTATGAAAATACAATACACGGTTTACATTTAGTATTAGGTGAACATATACTGTTGGGGTTTTAGTTCCCTAAGAGTCTCTTTACTCCCTTACACTTGTACTAACACACACAACTGTTAACAAAGTATACACACTTATCATAATGGCATTCGCATCTTCTGTGCGCAATTGCCACAATTAAACCATGAATGAATGCATATGTTTATCTAACATGTGCACCAATCATCAAAACAAATTATCTTGTGCTATGCACACCATAGTTCACGTACCCTTGTACGGTAAAACACACTAAGCGGTTTTGCGCTCTACCCCCCTTAAAAGGGATTACGCCCACGTAATTAATCACTGAACATTGGCTTAAAATGTTCTACCGTCGTGAAATGTTTTAACTTCCACACGGTCTGTTATACAATGTGCTCTGGTTAGAGGATCTTAACCATACTGGCGGTTTAGTCCCTAAACCAAGAATTCTCATCGGAGTTTGCTTTAACTCTTAACTGGTTTCGATTCTAGCCTGTGAGGCTTCTAGGCATTAATAATTAGCCATTCACTCCTGTTCACTATGCATATTCAACACTTGAGTCACTGGCTCACTAGTTTCTGCTGCGTGACTCTGATAACTTTGGAGGTTAGTTTGCCTCATTCACTTTCCTCAATGTACTATACATCACCGATTCATCACCCTTATCGTGTGAAGAATGGTTTATCAACCGATGCGTGGTATTTCTTGCCATGCACAAATTCGGTGAGTTACAAACTTTCTATCCACTTCCATAATAATTTACTGTGTATACTGCTATGTATTTTACAATGATTGACTTAATTTCTTCCGACTTACTGTCGGTTGAGATTGAGCTACTACATAGTGTGTAGTGCTCTCTCAGTTATTTCCCACACTAGAGGTATATCCATACCGGTATTTGGCATTCCGTGTTACTGCAGTCACTTATTGCTAATCATGCCTCCACATTTGGTTATGTACCAATACTCTTTCATTGGTACGACCTTGCATTTCCTATGCCTCAGTCTTATTACGTTACAGGTCTTTTTCTACTTCTACCACAATTAACATTTTTTTTCCAACTTCCTAGCTATCTCACTTGATCACTACCACGCAAGCGCAATACCAAAACACTCAGTCATACAGAGTGCAGAGGCGTAAACTCTTGGCAGTAATTCTCTATGCGATTACAATAGGAATTCACACTGTGTTTTACTGAGATTCTTATCTCATAACACTGGCTACTGGCTTACTGCCTAGTTTATTTGCTATCACTTACCGTTGTATCTCCACTGGGTTTAACTCATAACTGTGCTTAGTTGCCAAAACAACGGTCGTTTATTGCGCACCGTATCCTTACGCATTATACAACATCAACTTGCATTGCATCCGCTATTATATTAGCTTCCGCCATTACACTGTGTTCCGCCACTTATTTTGCTGATTGCTGGATACGCTATTCCTCGAGTCTTTATGCTCCTTGAGCGTTGTTCACAACACATTTAGCATCACACACCCATGGTGGTGGCTATTAACCTTATTACTCTCCTGGTCTACACAACTGGTACAAACACTTCTTTTCGTATTATTCTTGTTCAAATCACTCTTGACTTTTACTGCTGACCGTAGTATGGAGTCGACTACTTCCCGTGTTCCGGACTCCACTCGTATACATATGTGGGGTACCCTACTGATACATTGCTACTTACCTGGCTAACCTATAAGTAGGTCTGTCAGGCCCACAAGCTCCTAACGAAGTGCGGTCGTCCCACATTTCAGTTGGTACACTCGTAGTGTCCGTCACACGCCTAGGTGAAGTATTCTGTTGTCAACCCCCTTATATTACCCTGTGATAATATGCATCCCGTGCTTCCCAAACTTAATCAGGGAAAATCTATCCACTGTTGTATCATCATGATCTCCATCCATTCCCCCGGTTGCTACCCTTGGGTTTCCCGGTTTCCGTCCGGTTATTCAAAAGTGCACTGAGTGCAACTTACCTACTATGTGGCACTGAGGCCGGCGTAGGTTCTCTGGCTTGGTTTAAATGAAGGTTTGAGATAAAATGGGTTTGAAAGAAAATGGTTTTGAAAAACAAAGGGTTTGAAATAAAACTGAGTTTGGAAGAAAAATCTCATGGTTTCACAACGTCTTCTTGCCTTAACCAAGCCTAGCTTCTTGCTGACTGGTGTATTTCCAATTACAAAGGTTAGGCTGTTAAGCCCTTCCACGATTACGATGATCTCACTTAAGTTTGTGGTACTTTTCTAAGTACCTTGTGGTTGTTAAAAATTTTCCCCGAACAGCCTTGTTATAGCAGCACTTGTCATGGCAAGTGCGCCATGCTAACTGGCTTATCGGTTCAACATTTACCGTTGCGGTATTGTTTTTACCCCCACCGTCATCAGTGGCCTTATTGGCCCTTACTTGGATACTCTAATTGGTAATTAATCTTCTGCACAACTTCTTATTGTCTTCACATAATATTCATTAACTAGGGTGTTTCCCATTCTCGGAGACCCCTTTTTACTTAGTATTGTATCTTCACCGTAGCCCGTTCCACGCATTTGTCGTGGTTACTGAGTCTGATCTCTGGTTTGGGTACTACGTTGTAATTTCCTTAGTCGGTTGTTATACCGTTAGTGTATTATTAGACATTTGTGGTCCCGTAGACACTCGTCTCGGGTCCCATTACTTCACTTCTTGCCGGTTGCACGGTTGGTGCGTTGCAAGCTGGTTGTTCTCGACTGCTCGGCATGTCGACCCAGGTTGCCGGAAATTCCATTCTCCTATACGTAGGATTCTGCATTTTTCGTTATTAAATGCGGTTAACGTTGATCATATGGAAACCGTCTCCGGGATTCCTAGTTTTCGGAATCTACCGTATGACAGGTTCTCCGTACTTACAGGGTACTTAATAACAGTCAGATCGGTATTCCCGAGTAAGAGAGGACTTTCATCCCTCTGGCGTTCTTTTCCAAGTTATAAAACTGGGATTGTGGAGGGCGGGAAGGATGTTGTAGGTTTCCAGTACTCACTGGTAATTCCTACCTAGCGTATCTCTCACGCTATCACTCAACCCTTAACCCCAAGTACTTAAATCCTAACTCGGTACTTCCTAAGCTCGGTAACTCAGTCATCAGAGCGATACTTCGCTCTGATACCACTTTTGTAACACCCCAACTAACAACAACACACTTAACCACAAACTGCAGCGGAAAACATACTTCATCACATTACTTAACTCGTTGGTGTTACACCGCCGTTAACCACCCACGTGGCTAACAAGGCTAATACATATACATTGTATCGGTCTGATGGACTAGATTCCCGAGCAACTACACATCATTATCCCTTTCCATTAACAACAACCAATATACATAAGCATTCCAACTGTACCGATGATTTACAAACCAACACCGATAACAATTTCGGTCTTACAACACCTACAATACATACACCATTTCTACAGCTACCCATGTATAAACACTACTACCCCGTCCTACTCTCGAACGGCTTCCACTCCTTGTACCTGAAATAAAAAAAAGGAAGAAAAGGGTGGCCCCCAAGGGGCTCAGCACCTTTGCTGGTATGGTAATCCCGCAGCCCGCATGCTCCGGCCACGCACAACTAATTGTCGTCTTAGCATGCGGTTGATTATATTTAAATCATGCATGTAAACCATAAACACACAATACATTGCATACACCCAACAATAGGGCTCAACAAACATCCAACGCATCCACACTTAACAAATCACTCATTGTTTCCTTTAACCCTAGAGTGGCTCTCCTCTAAACGGAGCTACTTCCTTAATAGACGACACTTACCCATTAATTGGGTTACCCTTAAACGCCTCTTATTATAAACTCGGATTCATATCCATGATCCACATACTCCACATTTTAACAACATATACAACATACCGCTATAAGAATTACGGTACAACAATAACACATACCACAACGGGTACGGTTCTCTTAAGGAACCGACCCAAACATAATTAGTTCACTGTAGAGCCTAGAGAATGTTGCCAAACTCATGATAAGCTCGTTACATAACTCGTTACCGTCTCGTTAAATGAACGGATAACTTAACACCAAGGTGCGTCGGATATAGTAATCCAAGCACACCGAACAACATAGTATGCCGCTGTGGCCCGACGTGAGTCAGTAAAAGTGTTGGTTAAGCTAAAGGGGAAGATTGGAACCCAATGGGAAAACAACCATAACATACAGAGAGGGTCGAACCTGAAATGACAACGACCCCCATCCTCACACACGTGGCCGGAACAGACCAGACTCCTCACCCCCCATTAGTACATATATTCTTATAAATAAATAGTTAGAGCTCCACTATGGAACCTTCACATCCACACACCATACGGTATCATAACCGAGTTAAACACACAAGGGAGGTTCACTCACTTGCACACAACAACAAAACCCAACTAACTCACACATAGTCGTGGTTAGAACGTTCCCATGGTTTGGGTCGTTAAATCCGAATACCGATCTCTTATGTGATCCTAGGGTCGGTTAGTTAAGTTTAACACATATTGAGGTTAACGGTATCGGAATCATACACGCCACATAAATGAATTACTATAAACTCATTACATGTTTTTATCTTACAAGGTGGCAAACACACAGAAAAACACAATTGCATACAAGCCGGTGTAATCCGGTAGGACACAGGTTGCAAGAAAACCATACCTGTCACCGGAGTTCACTCTATCATGTCCAATTACGTTCCTCGAACAATTCTCGGACAACTGGTAACATTAAAGTTGCTTTCATTAACATTGGGGGTACATGTTTGTGTAACATCGAATAACCAGGATTAACCCCGTTAACTAGTTAGATAACTTCACATTTTAACTTGTTTCACTTTCTCATTTTTCTAAAACTTTTCACTCACTTAATTGTCATTATAACTCACTTAACATGTCCTTAACAATCTCATAACATCATTACTTATCAATCCCCATCATTAGATATTATTTCCTAACCTTAAACAAAGTTTTTGGTCAAAACAGCACCTTGTCCGAACTTGTGTCCGGACTTCCCAAGTTCGGACACTGTTCGAGACTCTGAAGGGTGCAAACTGACGAATGTCCAAACATGCGTCCGGACTTCCCCAGTTCGGACACTGTTCGAGGCCAACCAGAGAATAGAGATAGGTGTGTCCGAACTTCCAAATTCGGACGGTAGTTCGGACACCAGTCGAAGATCAAAAAAACTTACGCGCAACAGGACATGTCCGAACGTCCAAGTTCGGACGGTAGTTCGGACATGCCAAAAACTTTATTTTCTACACCCTCAAACACTTACTCATTTCTTACCTAAATGCTCAACACTTATAATGTTCCCCCCCCCCCTTAGGTTTATAGCATGTTCCCACACATTATTTAGCCCTCCAAAATACTTTATGTCCTTCCAAGAAGTTTCTCCTCAAGTTCACACATCTTCCTTGCAACACCTTACTTCCTCATGGTTACCAAACTTGTTTAAATCCTTAACACAATCTCACCATGACTTGAAGTATCCTTAAACTCTCACTTGCATTCTACATCCTCCAAGACATTGACCAAGACACTTTAACACTTAAGAACACCTTAATTCACCTTCTTTCATCATCTTAACACTTAACAATTCCTAGTACAATCTAGGTCACCAAATTTCATTAGAATACATAAACTCCTTTGTTTACCAACTAGATTTTTCCAAAGCTTCTCTTGTATACTCTCACACCCCAAACACTTAGGTTTTCACCTTTAGACAACCAAGAACACTTAATCACTCAATACACATTCCTCACATTTTCCTAGTCCACCAAAGCCCATTTAAACACTTAAAACTCCTATACATTACCCAAATTTTGCCATGGGTTCTCCTAACACATTGTCATACCAAAACACATTGTTTTTCACCATTAAACATTCAAGAACACCTAAAACCCACCAAGAACCGTCACACACACAAAACTTCACCAAATATACACTACACACAATATAGTGCACAATCAAATTGCTTGGCACTTAGGTAGGCCCTTAACTGACCTGGCTCTTAGGCCCTTAAATTGCATAAACCATAAACACTGAATTTCCCACAATATATTTGACTTTGACCTGCAAATACACACATCAACACATATGTCCTTTTACTAGTCTCCTTGAGAACATTTTACTAAGTCATTCACCATTGGCTCCTTAGGTATTTTATTAGGCTAATCAAGCTCATTTCCTAAGGTATCTAAACCACATTGAGATAGTTTGTTTACCTCTTTTTCTTCAAGATTTTTACTTGAACACTCTTGTTCTTCTTCGTTTGGAAATCGGCAAGAGGACTTGGTTACTTGTCAATGTTCTAGTCAATACACAAGTAAAGCCAATGATCACTCAAGCTCCATGTTCAAACTCATTTACAAACCCTAGGTTATATATATTGTCTTAACACATTAGGATAGTTGTTTTACCTTGGAAACAAAAGAGAGCTTGAATAAGCATCAAGAGAGGACTCCACCAAGCCCTTGGAAGATTGGAATGGAGCTAGAACAAGGCAAGAGAAAGGCACCATAAGTGGTGATTTTTGGTCACACACAAAGACAAGAGGAAACATTGATTTTCTTTGACTTTCCTTACCTTGAAGCAAAGGAGAACAACAAGGTGTAAAAAGATGAGGTCAAGCTCCATCAATGGTGAATCTTCATGGCACCGAAATGAGGCTTTTGAAGATTTGAAAAGATAGAAGTGTAGAGCTTGCTCCAACTAGAAGAATGGTGGTCTTGAAATTGAATTTGGACCATGGAGCTAGGAGTTACAAGCATTCAAAGGTGGAGAGGGTATGGTTTGCTGTAGCAACCGAGAATGGAGAAGAGAGGGAGGTTGGAGACGGTGGAAGTGAGTGGGAAAGGAAGAAATGAATGAGGTGTTTGCTTTTACAAGATATTTGTGTTATAAAGTAACTTTCTTCTTTTTACTTTCTTTTCCTTCCTTCCTTTAATTGATTTTTCACATGGTGGTGACTCACAATAATAAAAACCGGCCCCCATCACCTACTTAGGGGTAGTTTGGTCTTTGTTGACCAATTAAATTACTTATAATAACATATGTTACAAACTAGCTTGTAATAGTTATTATTCACTAAAACAAGGCACATAGATGTGAAATTTTTGATTTCTCATTGATCTAGACTTCCAAATGTGTTACAAAGTAGTACACATATTAATTAAAGAGTAATGATGGACATTTGGCCACTCATAACTCATTTACAAGACAATTTTTCAAAAATGTGCTTTAAGACTCCTTAAAGCACATTTTGTGTTTTAACTTGTTTTAAAGCTTGGTTTCCTTTAGTAACTGATTTAGTACGTTCATTAACATATTTATAAGGTCTAAGAATGACCTTTAGGTTTTATACAAGGTTACACCAAGTCTAGAGCAAGCATTTGCTTAAATTGACTTTAAGGTGTTTTTCTTGTGTTTTATTTGGTTTAATTGTCCACCAACGTTCCCTAAGGACTTAATTATCCTTATTAAATCATAATTGAATATTACAAAGTCTCGGTAGGCTTTTACTAGGTCCTAACACAACTTATTCCAAGCTTAGAGCACATTTTCGCCCATATTGCCTTTTAGGCATTCATTTGTGTTTTCTGTGGTTTAAATTGTACATTGATGTTTCTAAGGAACTTTTTAGTCTTTAAGTACCATAGTTTAACATTTAAACAACATATCGAGGTTTGGGGTATTTCAATCTACCCCCCTTAAAAGAACTTCGTCCTCGATGTTCTCACTTTCCATGCATCATTGGATTGGATTACGGGGATTACTTGTAAAATAAACTTCCATAACCAACCACACTTTACATCACAACCTCGGACTTAACGGTCCGGGCAACATATCCACATCCATACATAACATAACATACTCACATGGTAACCTCGGACTTAACGGTCCGGGTACCTTAACCACACTTGTACTCACATAACAATCCTCAGACTCTTAGGTCTGGGTAACATAACAACATTTGGACTCATAGGCCCGGGTACCATAATCACTCAGAACCATCCACATTAGGACTCAAGGTAAAAATAATATTTATTACACGTTCCACACACAATGTGTCTTAGCATGTATAACAAACAGAAATACCTTTTCCATCTCTCCATGGGCTCGAGTCCCATGTTGAGTACTTATACACTGTGATCCCGCAGAACCCGGTCGCGATGGACACCTTCTGGTCCCCGTTCCTTTGGGAGATCAAAACAATCACTTAATTTTTTAACATATATACTTCTCATGTCACCGGTCCGAAGACAAAGGCTCATACGTCCTCAGCTCGTGAGCAAGTACTACAAAAATATTCTTTACTAGGTTAAGTACAAGAGAATCCTTTATTCAAAATATTAATCGAATGTTTTGGAAATATCAATTGAAAATCCTTTTTCTGAAAACACAACACAACTCCAAGTCCAATTTATGCTCTTTGCATCCTTTCTTAGCGGTGTTATTTATGACCACTTATAGGGAGTTTCAAGAATCATCCAACCCTGATAAGATCAGCATCAGTGTTGAACTATCCTTCCACCCCAATTTGTGTTCGGCTTCCCTTGATCTCATGAAAATCAAGTTCCACCTTCCACTTCAATTTCAAGCATCAAATAATACACTCATTTCCAATTTTCTATCTTTTAGTCATTCTAGTCATAATCATTACATCTCCAAGGGATTGAACTCCGTCTACCAGTTATCACCATTCACTTTTAATCAAGTTACCTAGGGAATCTTATTCTCACTAGGTTCTATGTCAATTTCTTTCCTCTTCACAAATCACATACTGTATAAATATATATTTTATGAAAATACAATACACGGTTTACATTTAGTATTAGGTGAACATATACTGTTGGGGTTTTAGTTCCCTAAGAGTCTCTTTACTCCCTTTATACTTGTACTAACACACACCTGTTAACAAAGTATACACACTTATCATAATGGCATTCGCATCTTCTGTGCGCAATTGCCACAATTAAACCATGAATGAATGCATATGTTTATCTAACATGTGCACCAATCGTCAAAACAAATTATCTTGTGCTATGCACACCATAGTTCACGTACCCTTGTACGGTAAAAACACACTAAGCGGTTTTTGCTCTACCCCCCTTAAAAGGGATTACGCCCACGTAATTAATCACTGAACATTGGCTTAAAATGTTCTACTACCGTCGTGAAATGTTTTAACTTCCACACGGTCTGTTATACAATGTGCTCTGGTTAGAGGATCTTAACCATACTGGCGGTTTAGTCCCTAAACCAAGAATTCTCATCGGAGTTTGCTTTAACTCTAACTGGTTTCGATTCTAGCCTGTGAGGCTTCTAGGCATTAATAATTAGCCATTCACTCCTGTTCACTATGCATATTCAACATATTCAACACTTGAGTCACTGCTCACTAGTTTCTGCTGCGTGACTCTGATAACTTTGGAGGTTAGTTTGCCTCATTCACTTTCCTCAATGTACTATACATCACCGATTCATCACCCTTATCGTGTGAAGAATGGTTTATCAACCGATGCGTGGTATTTCTTGCCATGCACAAATTCGGTGAGTTACAAACTTTCTATCCACTTCCATAATAATTTACTGTGTATACTGCTATGTATTTTACAATGATTGACTTAATTTCTTTTCTTCCGACTTACTGTCGGTTGAGATTGAGCTACTACATAGTGTGTAGTGCTCTCTCAGTTATTTCCCACACTAGAGGTATCCCATACCGGTATTTGGCATTCCGTGTTACTGCAGTCACTTATTGCTAATCATGCCTCCACATTTGGTTATGTACCAATACTCTTTCATTGGTACGACCTTGCATTTCCTATGCCTCAGTCTTATTACGTTACAGGTCTTTTTCTACTTCTACCACAATTAACATTTTTTTCCAACTTCCTAGCTATCTCACTTGATCACTACCACGCAAGCGCAATACCAAACACTCAGTCATACAGAGTGCAGAGGCGTAAACTCTTGGCAGTAATTCTCTATGCGATTACAATAGGAATTCACACTGTGTTTTACTGAGATTCTTATCTCATAACACTGGCTACTGGCTTATTGCCTTTTTTATTTGCTATCACTTACCGTTGTATCTCCACTGGGTTTACTCATAACTGTGCTTAGTTGCCAAAACAACGGTCGTTTATATTGCCACCCGTTCCTTACTCATTATACAACATCAACTTTTGCATTGCATCCGTCTATTATATTAGCTTCCGCCATTACAACTGTTTTCCGCCACTTATTGTGGCTGATTGCTGGATACGCTATTCCTCGAGTCTTTATGCACCTTGAGCGTTGTTCACAACACATTTAGCATCACACACCCATGGTGGTTGCTATTAACCTTATTACTCTCCTGGTCTACACAACTGGTACAAACACTTCTTTTCGTATTATTCTTGTTCAAATCACTCTTGACTTTTACTGCTGACCGTAGTATGGAGTCAACTACTTCCCGTGTTCCGGACTCCACTCGTATACGTATGTGGGGTACCCTACTGATACACTACTTACCCGGCTAACCTATAAGTAGGTCTGTCAGGCCCACAAGCTCCTAACGGAGTGCGGTCGTCCCACATTTCAGTTGGTACACTCATAGTGTCCGTTACACGCCTAGGTGAAGTATTCTGTTGTCAACCCCCTTATATTACCCTGGGATAATATGCATCCCGTGCTTCCCGAACTTAATCAGGGAAAATCTATCCACTGTTGTATCATCATGATCTCCATCCATTCCCCCGGGTTGCTACCCTTGGGTTTCCTGGTTTCCGTCCGGTTATTCAAAAGTGCACTGAGTGCAACTTACCTACTATGTGGCACTGAGGCCGGCGTAGGTTCTCTGGCTTGGTTTAAATGAAGGTTTGAGATAAAATGGGTTTGAAAGAAAATGGTTTTGAAAAACAATGGGTTTGAAATAAAACTGAGTTTGGAAGAAAAATCTCATGGTTTCACAACGTCTTCTTGCCTTAACCAACCAAGCCTAGCTTCTTGCTGACTTGTGTATTTCCAATTACAAAGGTTAGGCTGTTAAGCCCTTCCACGATTACGATGATCTCACTTAAGTTTGTGGTACTTGTAATGGTATGAAGTATACCATGCGGAAGGTTAAAATATCTACCGAAGGCCTGCTAGCGAAGGACTACTACCGGAGGCCAATTGTCGGGAGGCCTATCGTTGGAAGCCCTACTACCGGAAGGATTATTGTTATAGTGACGGTCCGGAAGAGTTAGTCCAATGCGGAAGCGGTATTCCAGTCCGGAGAGACTACCCGTAAAAGGACTGATAGCTATATTTGTAATACTGTCACATGTATAGGGGCTTAAGGGTAACTTGGCCATAGAAAGTCTATAAATAGAAGTAGAGGGGCTCATTTGTAAGGGACTCAAGTTAGAAAAGAGAGGGCTCATCACCAAAAGCTCTCTAGAGTTGTAAACCAAATGATGAATAATAACTCTGTCTAGAAGTGGACGTAGGCCGGATTATTGGCCGAACCACTATACATCACGGTGTGGAAATTGTGTTGGAGAGTAATCTCTGTTACATCTTCATTGGCGCCGTCTGTGGGAAACGAACAATCAAACCACGATTCATCCACGCGATTCAGAGAGTCATGAAGTAGATAATAAACGAGGATCTTGATGTATGAAGATGCATCGATAACTGTCAAACATCCGAAGTCCACGATTCTGTCAAGAGAAATGTGAATTCTCTTCCAGAGGAAGATCGAAAGAAGAAATCCCGGAGGTTTCGCTCAATCGGTCAACGAATCTCCAGCAAAGAACCACGACGAAGTACGATCTTGAGCAACCATGATTCAAACCACATTTCGAGGATGCACCGGATCGAGGAATCTGTAAGAGGATACTGTCGGATGATTTTCAAAACTGATGAAGCCAGACGACTCGCCGGAAGCCGGAAACTTCAAAGTCTCAAGAAAGCATTTCAGATCTCAAAAAGTTTGATTTCTGCGCGTTCATTATCCAAAGGCGAAGTTCACCACCGATCACGATGGAGGGCGTTCTTCGGAGATAGTTTATTGGAATCTTCAATGCGACAACCGCGGAGCGAAACTACAATCTAAGAGAAGCATTAAGAGAAGCAGGTCGATCGTGTCAAATCTCGATGGATTCACTTTTTCGTTCGAAGAAATCCTTCGCTTCGGTTTCTCAGAATGATCCAAGCAAGATGATTCGACACTGATTCACGAACGTTCGTCAATTTTGAACGGCGACAACTACGAGAGATGCCGTGAGGAACTGAGGAAAGAAGGTCGATAGTGATTGAGTAAGTTCATAAGTGAATTGTAGGATCTGTTAGCAGAAGATGGACTACAACCGGCTGGATCATCAAGTTGAGTGTGTAACTCAGAAGTTTCGATATCGAAGAGTACATATCGAGATGAGCAGAGAATGTGTATGGTCTGATCTCGCCCGAAGCATGGAAGAAACACCAGAGGTACATTTTTTCGGAGACAAGACATGCTCTCCGATAGAGATTTTGGTATCTCTCCGGTAGAAATTTCGACATCCTCTCCGATAGAAATTTTGACATCTCTCCGATAGAATTTGAATTCCTCTCCGGAAGAAACTTGGAATTCCTCTCCGATAGAATTTGAGTTCCTCTCCGGAGTTGCCGGTTTCGAATGTCACAAAGCTGCTGAGATTGAAGAGTGAAGGAAAGCCATTAAAGATCGCAGTCTCTCTGGGATCAGACATAGTCAATTCCAGATTGTGAAGTCGGATCGCAAAAATCTGGATAGAGCCTGGTTGCCCCTCAGCCTTGCGAAGGGTAAGTTGAACAAACGGAAAGGAGAATGCAAGCTCGAGACATATGGCATTAGCGTAGGCATGATCTCCAATACAAGAAGGAAGCAAGTTCAGAAGAGTTGGTCAGATCGCGATCGACTCCACTGGAAAGTCATTCATATCCACCTTAAAGGGAAAAAGGTTACCTTCTTCATCCAAACCTCTCCCTCACCAAATTCAAGCTAAATCCTCTAACTCTAGCAATGTCGCCAAGCTTTTCGGTGATGAAAGATTAAGGACGACTGATAACAAACCGAAGTTCTGACTTAGAAAATTTCGGCGATAGAATTTACGGTGAACACCTCCTCATTAATCTGTTAGAGTTGATACAATTGAGTTTGTGAGCTCATTTTGATTCTGGCTTTGCTCCTCTTCTGCTGTTGTTTGATCTTGTCAGTTCAGATAAGTTGATCCTTATATCACTACGATGCGTACTTCATTTATTCTCTTAAACCAAACGCTAACACCTGCTGATGAGGGATAGTATGTTAAGTAAATTTTTATTTTGGAAACTCTTTCTGATTTACTACTCTATTTTGCTTCTGAATTAGTTTTGACCTGAATTAGTCTGGAACTGCGGAAACTCATTAAATCTAAAGATGCTTGGTACCTGATAGTCCTGCTTAAGTTATCACTTTGACACTGTTTTGACATAATGGAGCTTGTTTAAATGTGGCTTTTGTACTGAGATACTAATATGGTGAAATTTCTGCTTAGATAGCGGACTATACGAGCAATTTTTAATCTAGATTGTAGTTCATTTTTTGCATTTGTTCATACTACTTAGACAGTGCCACTTCTTAGCAGTTCTTAAAAGATAATAAAAGAATGCCCATACCTTATCTATATTTGCTGCTTGCCCTTGGTAATTAATAAAACGGCTCATTCTGAGCACGTCTTCTGATAACAAACCAACTAGGAACTGTGATACAAATTAAATTCATCTGTTGCAATTGTTTGTTACATTCTGCATCAGAGGAACTGTATTACACTCATTTAACTGTTGTTTTGGTATTCCCCTCTAGAGGAAGTCTTTTCTCTGCTGAAATTGTGGTCTGAGTGAAAGTACGGCAAGATACAAAGGCCTGTTTGAGACTACACTTTCTTTGCTGTTTTACATGAACACTAGTGCAATGTTTCTACATTAAATTACAATTACTGCATGATAAGATTTTGACGATAACTAGACAGTAACTGCTGCTGCAATACTAGACTGTTTTATCAGTTTTTGGCTGATCAATTTCTCATAGCTTTCTAACCAATGAATTATGTTTTATATGGTGGCCTGAGGGGCTACCGATCCTGGCAAGATAATGAACTAAAGAGCACCGTCGTCATCCAGAAACCAGAAGAACAAGAAATTAGAGGAGAGTTCCGCAAATCCGATGACCCTCCAGAAGCAGACAACAAGAATTGATTGCACATATATCTCAAGGCAGAAGCGGGCAGAGAAGAATGCATTCTTAAAGAGCTTATCCATGGTAGGCGGCAAGAGATCCCGAAGACCTGGTAAATCATTACCTTACCGGTAGAACAAGTAAGGATAAAGGTCGATCGATACCCTATCAGAAGTAGGCAGTACCCAGAATATTTCCCAAAAAAATATACAAGGATTGCAAAGATAAGAATGTTCTTCCGAAAGATTTTGAGGCCTAAAGTTCAAGAATCCGATTCGAAACTGGGAGAAGGAAACCCAAATTTCCAGAAACGTCAGTGTAAGAAGGTGTTAGTCACGTCTGTGTTCCAGACTTGCGGTATAGCATGACCAACGGAATGCCAACCAGAAAGGGTGTCGGTAGGGAAATCAAACTCAGAACGAAGCTTGATGTGGAAGGATACAGTTGCGACCGACAGCTGATGGAGCTCTCGGGGACGACCTTGTTCAAACTCGGTCATGTTGAGCCCAAATTTACGGTCTTCGGAAGGGGATTTCGTCGTCCAAAGAGCAACCCAATAAGCGACCTGGGAGTCAACGCAAAAAAAAAAGTCTATGAATAGGTTAATTCAGCAACAATGATGAGGCTTCCGAAAGAAACTCTCAACTATGGACTTTGAACGGAGAAAAGTAAGTACGGACAAGAAGTCTACACTTGGTACTCCTAAACAGCAAGGGATGTTTCGGTGGCTACGGAAGAGAATATTCGCCCGATAGAAGTTTCAGTCCGACAGAGGAATGCCAAAGTTACCGAGAAATGTCGGAGGGAATTCTCTGGGCACCAGGGAAATATTAATCCGATTATGCTCTAAATCGTTCCACCGGTATAAATATTTTTGCTTTGCTTACGGAAGAGCTCGTCGACTCAAGCTTTGCCGCCCAGTGATGTTAGTCCTTCGGAGTTGGAAACGGGTTCGCAGTCTTACGGAGGGGTATCGAGTACTCCGCAGAGATTTGCAGCAGTGAAATCAACTCCGTCGGTAAAGCCATTTTCTGCGTCCGGAAGCGCTACCGCTTTTCATCCCTGATTACCTCCGGTAGATTCAGTGAGCTACAGGCACAGGAGGTACGCCGCCATGGAAACTAAAAATTCATCAGGGTTGTAAGAAATTGAGATCGAGAAACAAAAGGCAGGGGCGAATGATTTCGGACACGGGGGATTTTCCACTTCTTCTCTAAGTCACCATCTACCGATAGACCAGCCGCGGGCAAGTGGTGGACGTATTGGTTTGCGGCAAACCAGTTGCCAATAGGAAGGACTACGAAAACAACATCGGACCAACTATCAAAAATCCTGTATAACAGTCTTCCGAAAGTCTAAACCCAGTGTTTTCAATCAAGGTCCGGACACAATCTTTGAGCTACTAGTGGGACTTTCGGTCTCAAACACCTCCGGTAAAAGCGTTGAGCTGAAATACGCGGGTATGCGGTAATACTTCACCACTCGAAGGAGTCTTGTAGTACTCTTTTCATCTCCGAAGAAAGTCTACCAGACGAAATCATATTTTGGGCGCAGAGGTTGGTGGGCTCAGGGGCATGAAATTTTCTACTAAGCAGGATCTGCCCAAATACATCGGTAAAGCCAATCCACCGGTAATATCATTCGACCGGTAAAAAAGAGGTACCAAACTTTTTGATACTTCATTATAAATGTTGTTTCGCAACTGGAAGTTTACAAAACTTTCTCTAGAGGATTGATCACCCTCTAGTTTTCAAAAGAGAGAAATATTTTAAAACAATTTCTGATTTACTTAAAGCAAAGACCAGCGAGTCTTGACAAAAAAAAAAGAGAAAAAGAAAGACAAAGAATGTATCCAAGATCTCACCATTGGCCATGGTAGAGTGTTTTGTATCCGACGATCTACCATCGACGATGGTAGTGTAATTCATCCGACGATCTCGCTGTCAGCGTCCTGGCAGTAGAGTGTTAATCCGACGATCTCACCGGCTCAAAGTCGGTAGAGTGTTAAACCGACGATCTCACCATGTGTACAGTGGTAGAGTGTGAAAGCATAAAAGTGTAACTAAGGGGTTACCAAAAGAGATCTTGGCAAAAAAAAAACAAAAAGAGCAGTCTAAAATTCTTCATTATAAGAATCTCCAACTTTGGGAAGTAATAGAATTTATAGTAATTCCTTTTGTTCACTTCAGACTTGTGCTATCCATGTATTTAGAAAGGCTGCTCTAAAAAACCTATAGGCTGTATATTTGGGTTTTTTATCCCCGTGATTAGTATACTCTAACTAGCAAAAAACTTTTGGGAAGTCCGGTCGCTCCGGGCAGCCCAAAAGACAAATATCTTTTAATCTGTTAAATTTAGATATTATGGCCCTTCGGATTCCAGATCTTTGGATTTCTTATTATGGCACGGTCAAGGGACGGAGACCTTTTCTCAGGAGAACAAGTGGGACTCCATCACCCCGGAACCCGTGGGACTTCTTTGTTTCCGGAAGACAAGCTATTACATAGACTAAAGTTTGTAAGTTCATTTCCTTTTTTAGGCAAAAGAAAAAGAACTTGTGGGACTAGGAGATATATAGTAGAAAAGAAAAGAGTACAAAGTGTAAATTTTATCATCTTTTTATAAGTTCCACTTTTTAGTACTAAAAAGTAGAACTTGTGGGACTGATGTAATGGTATGAAGTATACCATGCGGAAGGTTAAAATATCTACCGAAGGCCTGCTAGCGGAAGGACTACTACCGGAGGCCAATTGTCGGGAGGCCTATCGTTGGAAGCCCTACTACCGGAAGGATTATTGTTATAGTGACGGTCCGGAAGAGTTAGTCCAATGCGGAAGCGGTATTCCAGTCCGGAGAGACTACCCGTAAAAGGACTGATAGCTATATTTATGTAATACTGTCACATGTATAGGGGCTTAAGGGTAACTTGGCCATAGAAAGTCTATAAATAGAAGTAGAGGGGCTCATTTGTAAGGGACTCAAGTTAGAAAAGAGAGGGCTCATCCCCAAAAGCTCTCTAGAGTTGTAAACCAAATGATGAATAATAACTCTGTCTAGAAGTGGACGTAGGCCGGATTATTGGCCGAACCACTATACATCACGGTGTGGAAATTGTGTTGGGAGAGTAATCTCTGTTACATCTTCAGTACTTTTCTAAGTACCTTGTGGTTGTTAAAATTTTCCCCGAACAGCCTTGTTATAGCAGCACTTGCCATGGCAAGTGCGCCATGCTAACTGGCTTATCGTTCAACATTTACTGGTTGCGGTATTGTTTTTACCCACACCGTCATCAGTGGCCTTATTGGCCCTTACTTGGATACTCTAATTGGTAATTAATCTTCTGCACAACTTCTTATTGTCTTCACATAATATACATTAACTAGTGTGTTTCCCATTCTTGGAGACCCTTTTTTACTTAGTATTGTATCTTCGCCGTAGCCCGTTCCACGCATTTGTCGTGGTTACTGAGTATGATCTCTGGTTTGGGTACTACGTTGTAATTTCCTTAGTCGGTTGTTATACCGTTAGTGTATTATTGGACATTTGTGGTCCCGTAGACACTCGTCTCGGGTCCCATTACTTCACTTCTTGCCGGTTGCACGGTTGGTGCGTTGCAAGCTGGTTGTTCTCGACTGCTCGGCATGTCGACCCAGGTTGCCGGAAATTCCATTCTCCTATACATAGGATTCTGCATTTTTCGTTATTAAATGCGGTTAATGTTGATCATATGGAAACCGTCTCCGGGATTCCTAGTTTTCGGAATCTACCGTATGACAGGTTCTCCGTACTTACAGGGGTACTTAATAACAGCCAGATCGGTATTCCCGAGTAAGAGAGGACTTTCATCCCTCTGGCGTTCTTTCCAAGTTATATAAACTGGGATTGTGGAGGGCGGGAAGGATGTTGTAGGTTTCCAGTACTCACTGGTAATTCCTACCTAGCGTATCTCTCACGCTATCACTCAACCCTTAACCCCAAGTACTTAAATCCTAGCTCGGTACTTCCTAAGCTCGGTAACTCAGTCATCAGAGCGATACTTCGCTCTGATACCACTTTTGTAACACCCCAACTAACAACAACACACTTAACCACAAACTGCAGCGGAAAACATACTTCATCACATTACTTAACTCGTTGGTGTTACACGCCGTTAACCACCCACGTGGCTAACAAGGCTAATACATATACATTGTATCGGTCTGATGGACTAGATTCCCGAGCAACTACACATCATTATCCCTTTCCATTAACAACAGCCAATATACATAAGCATTCCAACTGTACCGATGATTTACAAACCAACGCCGATAACAATTTCGGTCTTACAACACCTACAATACATACACCATTTATACGGCTACCCATGTATAAACAACTACCCCGTCCTACTCTCGAACGGCTTCCAGCTCCTTGTACCTGAAATAGAAAAGGAAGAAAAGGGTGGCCCCCAAGGGGCTCAGCACCTTTGCTGGTATGGTAATCCCGCAGCCCGCATGCTACCGGGCCACGCACAACTAATTGTCGTCTTAGCATGCGGTTGATTATATTTAAATCATGCATGTAAACCATAAACACACAATACATTGCATACACCCAACAATAGGGCTCAACAAACATCCAACGCATCCACACTTAACAAATCACTCATTGTTTCCTTTAACCCTAGAGTGGCTCTCCTCTAAACGGAGCTACTTCCTTAATAGACGACACTTACCCATTAATTGGGTTACCCTTAAACGCCTCTTATTATAAACTGGGATTCATATCCATGATCCACATACTCCACACTTTAACAACATATACATCATACCGCTATAAGAATTACGGTACTACAATAACACATATCACAACGGGTACGGTTCTCTTATGGAACCGACCTAAACATAATTAGTTCACTGTAGAGCCTAGAGAATGTTGCCAAACTCATGATAAGCTCGTTACATAACTCGTTACCGTCTCGTTAAATGAACGGATAACTTAACACCAAGGTGCGTCGGATATAGTAATCCAAGCACACCGAACAACATAGTATGCCCCTGTGGCCCGACGTGAGTCAGTAAAATAGCTTTGGTTAAGCTAAAGGGGAAGATTGGAACCCAATGGGAAAACAACCATAACATACAGAGAGGGTCGAACCTGAAATGACAACGACCCCCATCCTCACACGCTTGGCCGGAACAGACCGGACTCCTGACCCCCCATTACTACATATATTCTTATAAATAAATAGTTAGAGCTCCACTATGGAACCTATCACATCCACACACCATACGGTATCATAACCGAGTTAAACACACAAGGGAGGTTCACACACTTGCACACAACAACAAAACCCAACTAACTCACACATAGCCGTGGTTAGAACGTTCCCATGGTTTGGGTCATTAAATCCGAATACTGATCTCTTGTGATCCTAGAGTCGGTTAGTTAAGTTTAACACATATTGAGGTTAACGGTATCGGAATCATACATGCCACATAAATGAATTACTATAAAGTCATTACATGTTTTTATCTTACAAGGTGGCAAACACACAGAAAAACACAATTGCATACAAGCCGGTGTAATCCGGTAGGACACAGGTTGCAAGAAAACCATACCTGTTACCGGAGTTCACTCTATCATGTCCAATTGCGTTCCTCGAACAATTCTCGGACAACTGGTAACATTAAAGTTGCTTTCATTAACATTGGGGTAACATGTTTGTGTAACATCGAATAACCAGGATTAACCCCGTTAACTAGTTAAATAACTTCACATTTTAACTTGTTTCACTTTCTCATTTTTCTAAAACTTTTCACTCACTTAATTGTCATTATAACTCACTTAACATGTCCTTAAAAATCTCATAACATCATTACTTATCAATCCCCATCATTAGATATCATTTCCTAACCTTAAACAAAGTTTTTGGTCAAAACAGCACCTTGTCCGAACTTGTGTCCGGACTTCCCAAGTTCGGACACTGTTCGAGACTCTGAAGGGTGCAAACTGACGAATGTCCGAACATGCGTCCGGACTTCCCAAGTTCGGACACTGTTCGAGGCCAAACCAGAGAATAGAGATAGGTGTATCCGAACTTCCAAATTCAGACGGTAGTTCGGACACCAGTCGAAGATCAAAAAAACTTACGCGCAACAGGACGTGTCCGAACGTCCAAGTTCGGACGGTAGTTTGGACATGCCAAAAACTTTATTTTCTACACCCTCAAACACTTACTCATTTCTTACCTAAATGCTCAACACTTATAATGTTCCTCCCCCCCTTTGGTTTATATCATGTTCCCACACATTATTTAGCCCTCCAAAATACTTTATGTCCTTCCAAGAAGTTTCTCCTCAAGTTCACACATCTTCCTTGCAACACCTTACTTCCTCATGGTTACCAAACTTGTATAAATCCTTAACACAATCTCACCATGACTTGAAGTATCCTTAAACTCTCACTTGCATTCTACATCCTCCAAGACATTGACCAAGACACTTTAACACTTAAGAACACCTTAATTCACCTTCTTTCATCATCTTAACACTTAACAATTCCTAGTACAATCTTGGTCACCAAATTTCATTAGAATACATAAACTCCTTTGTTTACCAACTAGATTTTTCCAAAGCTTCTCTTGTATACTCTCACACCCCAAACACTTAGGTTTTCACCTTTAGACAACCAAGAACACTTATTCACTCAATACACATTCCTCACATTTTCCTAGTCCACCAAAGCCCATTTAAACACTTAAAACTCCTATACATTACCCAAATTTTGCCATGGGTTCTCCTAACACATTGTCATACCAAAACACATTGTTTTTCACCATTAAACATTCAAGAACACCTAAAACCCACCAAGAACCGTCACACACACAAAACTTCACCAAATATACACTACACCACAATATAGTGCACAATCAAATTGCTTGGCACTTAGGTAGGCCCTTAAATGACCTGGCTCTTAGGCCCTTAAATTGCATAAACCATAAACACTGAATTTCCCACAATATATTTGACTTTGACCTGCAAATACACACATCAACACATATGTCCTTTTACTAGTCTCCTTGAGAACATTTTACTAAGTCATTCACCATTGGCTCCTTAGGTATTTTATTAGGCAAATCAAGCTCATTTTCCTAAGGTATCTAAACCACATTGAGATAGTTTGTTTACCTCTTTTTCTTCAAGATTTTTACTTGAACACTCTTGTTCTTCCTTGTTTGGAAATCGGCAAGAGGACTTGGTTACTTGTCAATGTTCTAGTCAATACACAAGTAAAGCCAATGAGCGCTCAAGCTCCATGTTCAATCTCATTTACAAACCCTAGGTTATATATATTGTCTTAACACATTAGGATAGTTGTTTTACCTTGGAAACAAAAGAGAGCTTGAATATGCATCAAAAGAGGACTCCACTAAGCCCTTGGAAGATTGGAATGGAGCTAGAACAAGGCAAGAGAAAGGCACCATAAGTGGTGATTTTTGGTCACACACAAAAACAAGAGGAAACATTGATTTTCTTTGACTTTCCTTACCTTGAAGCAAAGGAGAACAACAAGGTGTAAAAAGATGAGGTCAAGCTCCATCAATGGTGAATCTTCATGGCACCGAAATGAGGCTTTTGAAGATTTGAAAAGATAGAAGTGTAGAGCTTGCTCCAACTAGAAGAATGGTGGTCTTGAAATTGAATTTGGACCATGGAGCTAGGAGTTACAAGCATTCAAAGGTGGAGAGGGTATGGTTTGCTGTAGCAACCGAGAATGGAGAAGAGAGGGAGGTTGGAGACGGTGGAAGTGAGTGGGAAAGGAAGAAATGAATGAGGTGTTTGCTTTTACAAGATATTTGTGTTATAAAGTAACTTTCTTCTTTTTACTTTCTTTTCCTTCCTTCCTTTAATTGATTTTTCACATGGTGGTGACTCACCATAACAAAACCCGGCCCCCATCACCTACTTAGGGGTAGTTTGGTCTTTTTTGACCAATTAAATTACTTATAATAACATATGTTACAAACTAGCTTATAATAGTTACTATTCACTAAAACAAGGCACATAGATGTGAAATTTTTGATTTCTCATTGATCTAGACTTCCAAATGTGTTACAAAGTAGTACACATATTAATTAAAGAGTAATGATGGACATTTGGCCACTCAAACTCATTTACAAGACAATTTTTCAAAAATGTGCTTTAAGACTCCTTAAAGCACGTTTTGTGTTTTAACTTGTTTTCAAGCTTGGTTTCCTTTAGTAACTGATTTAATACGTTCATTAACATATTTATAAGGTCTAAGAATGACCTTTTGGTTTTATACAAGGTTACAAAGTCTAGAGCAAGTTTTGCTTAAATTGACTCTAAGGTGTTTTCTTGTGTTTTATTTGGTTTAATTATCCACCAACGTTCCCTAAGGACTTAATTAGCCTTATTAAATCATAATTGAATATTACAAAGTCTTGGTAGGCTCTTACTAGGTCCTAACAAAACTTATTCCAAGCTTATAGCACATTTCGCCCATATTGCCTTTAGGCATTCATTTGTGTTTTCTATGGTTTAAATTGTACACTGATGTTTTCAGGCACTTTTTAGTCTTTAAGTACCATATTTTAACATTTAAACAACATATCGAGGTTTGGGGTATTTCAACAGCGATCCCGGCCTCAGAAATAACATGACCAAGAAAAGAGACTTGGTCTAGCCAAATTCACACTTCGGGAACTTCGCATATAGGGTTCTCTCTCAATGTTTGCAATACACTCCTCAAGTGATCTTCATGCTCAACCTTGGACTTGAATAAATAAGAATATCATCGATAAAGACAACCACTGACTTGTCTAACTGATCTCGAAACAAACGATTCATCAAGTCCATAAACTTCGCCGGTGCATTAGATAAACCAAACAGCATGACCGTGAATTCATAGTGTCCATATCTGGTTCGGAATGCGGTCTTCTCAATGTCACTGTCCCTGATAGCAATCTGATGGTAACTCGATCGCAGGTCGATCTTAGAGAACACAGATGCACCTTTCAGCTGGCAAACAAATCATCGATACGCGGCAATGGGTAACGGTTCTTCACCGTAACTGCATTCAGCTCCATGTAATCGATGCAGAGGCGGAGACTTCCATCCTTTTTCTTCAAAAAGGACTAGTGCTCTCCATGGTGAACGGGCGAATGATCCCTTGTCGAGTAAGTCTCGCAGCTGCTTTTGAGCTCTGTCATCTCAGCTGGAGCCATACGGTAGGGCGTCTTTGCTATCGGTCCGGTGCCCGACACCAAGTTAATCTCAAACTCAACTGCCCGTGTAGGCGGCATGCCTGGGAGCTCCTAGGAAAGACATCAGGAAACTCCGACACAACCGGCACATCTGGGCTAAACTCAGGGTCTCTCTCTATGTCTTGGACATAGCTGAGGTAACATCATTCTTTTCTGATTTCATGATACATGGCCATGGCGGAGCTGATCTGTGTCGAAGGCTCCCTGGGCCTCTTGCGGTATGAAATGGTAACCCCAGACGGACTCCAAAGAAGCAGACGGTGCTCGGCACACATATGATTTGGCCCTTGTGCCGCTCCAACCAGTTCATCCCCACAATCACATCAAATCCGAGCCCCTCGAACTCTATCAAGTCGATCGGGAACTCTTCATCTTAATTCGAACGATGGCATCTCGATAATATGGGTGCATCTGATCCGCTCCTTAGACGGAGAGTGACTAGGAAGTCAGCATCTCCTCCGCGTCTAACCCCAGTCTCCTCCAACAAAGAGAGTGAGACAAATGTATGTAAGGCTCCAGAGTCGAACAGGATCAACGCATCCACGCCATTCACTGGGAAGGTACCGGTGAGGATAGTGCCGCTTCTGCCGGCCTCTGCCTCTGTACACTCAGTGTAACTTCCATTCCGAGTGCAACGCCTAATTATTTCATAAAGTTGATAAGTATTTGGTAACAACACGGTGGAATACTTAGGAAATCAACACTGTTTTATTCATAAACTCGTCCTTGACACCATGATGGTATTACATTTGACTACATCGCTTAATTTAGCATACTTAATGCATCACATACTTAACATACAGCTGACTTCACACTTTACATGATTACACATAACTCAGAATTGCCTAAAGGTTAAATTCAAACGTCCAGGTTTCATGTGTGTGGCATTGATTATTGTCGGAGGCTCCGTATTCAGTTTGATCTTCTTGATACCATGAACAGCATCCTCGACTGCCCACCCATGATTAAACATCACTAGACTTCAATACTAACTTATTTGCGAGGTCCGCACGCTTCTGCTCGCCATACTAAATCCTGCGTATCACCAATGGACCAAGACACCACGGGTACTCCCTTACTTAGAGACTCGGGTGTTTGGTCCTTATCTTGGTGTAAACTCAATCTTACAAAATTTTGGTAGAATTGACAATACACAAATCTGCTTGATACTCGGAAGTGGTTCCGATTCAACTTGTGAGCAATTCCACGGTGTGGTTAACAACCGCAATGAACTCCTCAGGTATACTCGGTATGGTCGCTCCATCTTCAGCTTGTGTGTCCTGATATGTCTGTGTAAGGGTTCCAATCCTTACACATGCACATCTTTAAATTCATCTTCGCCCCACTTGGGTATTCGGGTGTGTAAAAACCTCCAGGTGCTGCTCCAAGCTCGTTGCATCGTCGTATGATATGGATTTGTGATTCGGGTGTTAGGTATCCTCTTAATAAAATCATACCTGGCTGGATAACCTGACACTGTTCGTCGGATAGTTGGTGATGTCGATGGTGGTCTCTTCAGAGGTTGGTGTGGGTGGGATTGGGATAACAAATTAAGGTTCCTAAGGTTTTAGAATTACCTAATTTAGGTGACTTTCACATTATACTTTAATCATCACTTATGTGGTTACACATTTGGACTTTACTAACACACATGCATGAAATGCGGTATGCAATCCTTATTTCATTTAATGGTTTAGGTGGTACTGGTCTAGAAGAGGATCCTGGTGCCTCTGACGGTCCACCATAGGGCAGCTTGCTGCTCCCGGCCCTTTCCCCTTCTCGAAGTCGGTGTTCCCCTGACCTGAGGATGGCTGGTAAGTCCCTTTCGGGCCTTCAGTGGTCGCGGCAGCCTTACCCTTCCACTGCCCCTTAGGCCTATAGTTTCTAACCATCGGGTTTTGGTAGCACTCGAGTCACGGTGCCCCAGATTCTTGCAGTAGTGACACTGCACATCATTCCCTTTGCAGTCCTTGCCGGGGTGGTCACCTTTGCACCACTTACAGAAGTAGTGGCGCTCCGGTCCAGAGCCCGTACTGGGAGCTATCACACACACAATCATACGACACACTTTACAACTAATAACACACATTAAATCAATTTTAGGGTCAGGTGGTTACCTTGAGTGGCTGAGAGCGTAAGGGCTTAGCGCATAGGCATAGGTGAGCTTCAGCGGCTCCTCAGCGGTGGTGGACTGGGCTTGGCCTTTGCCACCTGTTGCTGGCCTTTCTGGGGCTGGGGTAAGGTTTCTTCTTCTTTCCTCCCCCGTACCCTTGCGTGCTTTGGCCCTCGCTCGAGACCTTGCGCTTATGCGCATTCTCCTCGTCCCTCAGACGGACGGTGATCTCCACCTTAGCAGCGGCATGATAGCACTCCTGAGGTTCAAGGTGTTAGTCATGCCCACACATTTACACACTTACATATAACATAACTCATTCACACTTAGACATTATTTTAAGATACCTGCAAGGTATTGTACTCGGCTGGCCCCATGCCATAGCGTAGGCGGTGGCTGAGCCCACTGTAGAATCGATTCACTAAGACCCGGTTCGAGTAACCTAGGTCTGGTAGAAGATGAACAAGGTCGGTGAAGGCGGTGTAGTAGTCGTCCACCGTCATCTTGTCTCCTTGCTTCAAGCTGTCTAGCTCCAGGCGCTTCGCCTCTTGCACATGTACTGGGTAGTACTTGGCTCGTAGCAATGCCGTGTACTGCTCCCATCCAAAATTCGGGTCGGCCACTTTCTCGCCCGTACAAGTTTCCACCAGTTTCTAGCCGATCCCTTCAGTAAAATGCAGCAAGACGGACCTTGGCATCACAGGAACACCAAGGTCTCGTAGGCGGTCTCAGCTCCGAGATATACGCCTCTAGTTTGGAAGGGTCGGTCTCCCCTTTGAAGGACGGGGGTCGTAGTCGGCCAACGCTTTCACCCAGTTGGTCTCGCGTGGCTGTGGTGGCGGTGGTGGTTCCGGATGATCCTGACCACCAGGCTGTTGCTGCCCTTGCTGCACCGCAGCTACTATCTGTGGTACCACTGAGCTAGGGCGGCCGCCACTGCTTCGGCCATCATCTGAGCGGTAGAGTTATTCCCCGTGTCTCCTGGACCGGGCCCCCGCGGCCTCCTCCTCGTGGTTGCCCTGCCATCTGAACATACATGAGCGCACATTAGTATTGTGCTTACAAACTTATCGGGTCAAATGTTTATAACGTCCTTTGGACGACAAGGTTTAAATTTCCTAACTCGGTATATTCCTAAGCTCGGTAATCGGTAATCAGAGCGATACTTCACTCTGATACCACTTTTTGTAACACCCCAACCATAATCTTCACACTTAACCAATAATCGCAGCGGAAAACACAACTTAAACATTAACCAAAAAGGGCGGTGTTACACGCCGTTAGCCACCCACGTGGCTAACAAGGCTGTTACGTACAAATGTATCGGTCTGATTACAAGAATCCCGAGCATAACTACAACCTTCAAAACTACTATCCAAAAGAATCACAATATACCGAGTGTTAATGTACAAAAATCACCAAAAATATGACCTCGATGTACAAGCACTACTCGGGTTCAATATCCAAAATAACAAAAGTATTCCTTTGAGCTCCATGCTATAACCACTCCGCTTCCTCGATCACTCTCCTGAAAAATAATATGTGCCCCCAAAGGGGGTCAGCAACCCTTGGCTGGCATGGTTAACGTGCAGCCCGCTGACTACCGGGATACACGCAACTATTTGTCATGATAACATGGCATTGATTTTAACATACAACATATATATTACATAGCAAGAAATATTATAACAATAACAACACATACATAGTGAGAACACTTCACTTTAGTAAACAACCAACATAGTTAGTCAACATAGTAAGCCTAGAGAATGTTTCCATCCTCATGTTAAGCTTGTTACATAACTCATTACCGCTCTGTTAGTCGAACGAGTAACTTAACTTAAAAGATGAGTCGGATATAGTGATCCGAGCACACCGAACACATAATTTCCCCCTAGCCCGATTGGAAGTCAGGTAGGTAAGCTTTGGCTAAGCTAGTGGGCGGTCGGAATCCAAAAAGGAAACAACCTTAACATAAGGAGAGAGCCGAATCTGATGCAGATGTCGACCCCCATACATACACGCGTGACCGGAACGACCGGATTCCTCAGTCCCCGGTTAGCACTTGTTAGAAGTCCCATTGTTGGAACTTAACACAATCAATCACACATAAGTATTTAAGTCCAGTTAGACACCAAGGGAAATGGGATACACATTAACAACTCACACCACAACTAGCTCATACATAGCCGAGGTTAGAACGTTCCTTAAGTTGAAACGTTAAACCGGGTACCGCTCTCTTACGTATCCTAGCTTGGTCAACTAACGGTTAGTACGTATTCGAGGTTAACAGTACCGGTACATACGCCACAATAATAACAATGACCGTAAACTCATTTCATGATTTAATCTTACAAGGTCATAAACACACAGAAAAACAAACACACACAAGCCGGTGTAAACCGGTAGGCAACAGACTGCAAGAAAACCATACCTCGGTCCTTGTTGAGTTCAAGTTCCACCGAAGGTAGTTCCTATACATAATTAATAACGTCGGTTAATTACCTTTCATGAACTCTCGGTTTACTAAGTGGTTTACATGTTTACACAACGAGTTTTCACACTAAAACTTACACTTAATTATCCTCATAATACACACTAGGGTTTACTACATAAGCCTCATTACCTTCCTTAAATTTAATTTTTTTTTCTGGCTCGGACCTCCCCACAGGGGCGGTCCTTAGGGGCGGTCCACGACAGAGGCCCCAACGATTTTTTTTTTCTGGTCCGGACCTCCCCACAGGGGCGGTCCCTAGGGGCGGTCCACAACAGAGGCTCCAACGATTTTTTTTTTGTTTCTAGTCCGGACCTCCCCACAGGGGCGGTCCCTAGGGGCGGTCCACAACAGAGGCCAATTTTCAAAGTGTTTTTCTTCTCATTTTGAACTCCAAATTGAACCCAATTTTTTTCTAATCATTTCACATGTTTTCCCACATGTTTTAACACCTTCTTGGCACCCTTAAACCCTCTCTAAACATCCCACACACTCCTTAAACATTTACCCAAACTTTTACTAAATCTTTAACACTTAGAGCATTTTCCTTTCTTGTTCTACTTGATCTCTTCACCCATTGTTGCCCCAAGCTTCTTACATGTATGAAGGTATTTTATAACACCAATATAACCTTTTACACTTGCTTAAATCATTATCTAATCTTGTTACCCAATTCTTAATCAATTTCACCCAAATTTCCCATTCTCCTCTTACAAGAACTAAAACTTAGTTTTGTTAAGTGTTATGCTACATATTTTCTCACCACTCTCACCCACTTACTAGTCCACTATAATGCAACATTCCCACCTTAGAGTTCACTCATCTACCCATCTCCATCTACCTAGTTACCAACCGATTTTCATACTAAATTTTTCCTCTCAAAATACTTGTAGTTCTCTAGTTTGCTCCCACCTAGAAATGCATTTAAACCATTAAATTTCTACACAAATTTTGACATGATCCCCATAATTTTAACATGTTCCCACACATTATTTAGCCCTCAAAAACACTCCAACCCACAAACTCATCCAAAAACACTAAACCACACTTAATTTCACCATTTCAACAACAATAGCACCATGTACATAAACCTTAAAAGCTTGGCTCTTAGGCCCTTAATCAACATCAAATTAAACACTGAATTTCCTCATATTATTCGCAACACCTGCATTTCACTCAACATTTATATTTGCACCAAAAAAAAAAAGTCCTTAAAACACCACATAAGCTTAAGGTAAGTTATTTACCTTGGATTTCTTTCAAACTTTCCATCCTCCTTACTTCTTGTTCCACAACCGATTTCCAATGGGGTTATTTGTTACACTAATGACCAAATACCATGAATGGTAATGAGCATCAAGGAATTAAATAAAGCTCTTGCAACAACCCTAAAACAAGAGGGTGTTTAAACATGAAAATGAAGAGATTTTACCTTCTAATTCACAATGGAGTGTTTGGAATTAAGGGTGGCAAGATCCAGCACTTAATGAGGATTTAAACAAGCTAAAATGATGAGCCAAAAACGAAGTTCAAAACAGAGGCAAAATCGGTCAAGAAGAGATGGAGAAATAAATGAGTTTTTGAGTTATTTCTTACCTTAAACCATCAAAGGGTTGATTAGCTTCAAGAATGGGTGGTTTCCTCTTCAAAATGAGCTACACCCATGGAAGTCAAATGTGGAGTTTGAATATTTTGAAAGGTGGAAAATGATCTCCAAAGCAAGGTGAGTATTTTGGTGTATTTTGTTGTTGATTTGGACTTGATTTGGTGGTGGAACAAGGAAGGAGAAGAGTGGAGTTGGGGAAGGCTCATGAAATCACCATTAGAGGAACAAGGAACAGAGAGAGAGCTGGAAGGGGGGAAAAAATCATAAGGGGGAAGGAGAATAGAGGAAAGAGAAATTGTGTGAGATGAAAGAAAAGTACTTTTTACTTTTTATGCTTTTGTCCTTTAGCAAATAGTGGGGATTTAATTAAAATGAGAGGGAGAGGGGGCAAAACGTGGGCTACCTCACACAAGGGGCAAAAATATGATTTTTGATAAAGTATAGAGGAGGTGGCACATGGTCATTTAGCAGATAACACCCGTAAGTCCGAACTGTCAGTATTTAGCAGTCCGGGTCCGGTTTTTGGATTTTTCTCGTTTTAATAATTCTAATGGTCCTAGATCTTGACTAATGTTTAATTATAGTCTTATGATTGACTATAAATTTTTATTAGTCCATTTAACCCGTTTAAATCACATTTTCTAGGTTTCTCAAAAAACGTGCCTTAAAGCTCGTTTTGCGTTTTAATCCTCTATTTGGATCCGTTTCCTTCGGGAATTTTTCCCACATGTTCATAATGACTAAACAAGTCCTAGGAATCCATTTAGGACCCTAGTTAAGGTTATATACTTACTATAATTATTTAACACGCGTTTTTACGTTTTGTGACTTTTACGCGTTTTCTTTTTCGTTTTGGTTTTTATTTCTTCACCAATGATCTTAAAGACTTAATTAGCCTTAGAAATCATAATTACATAATTAATTAACATATTAATGTTTGGGGTATTTCATTTAGGCAGGTCATAATTTGTAGTTATTGTAAGTTTGGATAGTTAATAACGCTCTTCGGCGGTCCAAGCAAAAATTAACTTACTATTCCTCACAGTACTATCTCACACACTGTATCGCAAGGTTAATCTTGGTTTAATATTCTTAATCCCATTGTACACCAATATGGATTCTCCACCAAATATTAACGCGTCTCCTGACTTCGAAATAATCTTGTTGCCTTATCTATCCTCTTTTTATCACCGTATAAAACTCAGCATCAAGGTGCGTTTTTGTGCTTTAAGGATTTTCTGGAAAATAAGTAGTCGCTATGAGTTCCAAGTGTTTATTGACATTGTTTATGGTCAATAATAATATGTTAAGGTGTTACATTGGGTTATATGGGGTTATATAAACTTGTAACTCAATTTTTGGGCTACAGGAACACTCCCGAGTAAAATAGGAGCGTTAAGAAATTCCCCCGAGCTCTTTGTTTATTTTTGAAGAAGTAGCTTGAGGTTTCTCTTTAGAATGATGAATAATGATTTTAGGAACTCTAAGAATAATTTATATAGGAGTTCGTGCCACCTCGGCACTCCTCCGGGGCATTCCCGGGCCTTTATGGGGCCCACATCGGGAACTTCCGAGTACTTTGTATTTAACTGGGAATTTAGTATAAGAACTTCATCTTATATGTTTATTAAAGTGTTATAGTGTATTTGGAATGAAGTGTAAAGCTTTACTCTATTTTATAAAGTATTTCCAGGACTTTCAGGCCTTAAGGGCCCTTAAAGGAACTCCCGGTCATTTTGTATTTCCACTCTGTTTTAACTGAGGACTTGTGTTTTAAAAGTCATAAAATGATCCTTGTTTAAATTCATATGAGTGTTATAGCTTATATAACTTGGTTAGCTTAAGGTCGGGCTTTAACGCTCGTTTATGACCTTAAGGAGTTTAGGTGCGTTTTAACGCCTAACTGTTTTATTCTTTCCTCAGGGTTTAATAATCCCCCCAAATAATATATATTTATCATTATTTAATTATTTAAAGGTTAGGGGTATTTCAGTCTACCCCCCTTAAAAGGACTTCGTCCCGAAGTCATAACTTCTACTTACATATCCTATGGAATCAAGTTCCTCGTATCTATTCCTGTATACTTATCATTTCTGGGTGTCAATACTATATTGACCCCTCTACATTCCATCAATAATCTGAGTGTATGCTATTCGTACATGCACATAACCTTGCTCATGGCAAACAATGTAATCATAGCATAAGTGACTTGATAAATACTGTAAAGCAAATAAGTGTCCCAACTTCCTAGCTATCCCACTCGGTCATCACTGCACAAGTGCAATACCAAAACACTCAGTCCTACAGAGTGCAGAGGCGTAAACCCTTGGCAGTGAATCTCTTGTGTGACTGTAGGAATGAACATACTGCAAAGTAAATATGTGTACTTTTATTAATCATCTAAGTGTTACATTAACACATAAATATCAAGTGTTACATAGAACACAACCATAACCATTCAAGTGTCACATAGGACACAACAATAACCATCCAGTGTCACATAGGACATGTCAATAACCAAACAAGTGTCACATAAGACATATCAATAACCAACCAGTGTCACATAGGACATATCAATAACCAACCATCCAACCAATTGCACACATGCGTAACAATTAAACACAAACAACCAAATATAAAACCAGTATAGACTGCAGATATGCAAGTCGCATGTGGTGCTCTACCCCCCTTAAAAAGGGTTACGCCCACGTACCCCTTCAAGTATACACAAAACTAAGAGTAAATTGCTGGATACTTGTCTCGCATGGAGTCTTCTAACTCCTATGTTACCTTCTCAGTGTCGTGGTTTTACCACAGAGCCTTGACTATTCTAATGGTTTTGTTCCTGGTCACCCTAGTTTTGGAGTCTAAAATGCGAATTGGGGTCTCCTCTTATCTAAGTGTAGGATCTATCTCGAGTGTCTCGGGCTCTAAGATATGTGAAACATATTGTGCGCTCTCCCAAGCTCAACATATAAGTCTAATCTGTAAACTAATGGGCCCACTCGCTCCGTAATAAGGTACGGTTCTACATACTTCGGCTAAGCTTGCCCTTCTGCCCAAATCTATAAATTCCCTTCATAGGTGAAACTCTAAGGAAGGCTCGATTGCCTACTGCAAACTCGAGGTCTCTCCTACGGACATCAGTGCATGACTTCTGTCTGTTTACGGGGTATATCCCCCAAGAATCTATGCATTCTCTGATATGCTCCATAGTGCATTAGTATGCTTTTATATTTGAATCCCTTGTGTATGGGTGAAGGTGATCTACTATTTTGTACGTTGTCAATATCATCTCATTGCTTCTTTAAACTATCGTGTGTAACGCACTTTCATTAGTCGCCTTTTATAGTTGTAATCGTCGGCAGGAGGGATTGTATTAATCCTGGGGCATACTTAAAATTCCTATCCTTAGGTCAACATCTTATGATTCTGGTATTTGAGTTTATTGTCGCCATATACGGCTTTCATTTTCAATGTAAAATATGGGCTACGGTTGAGCCGTGCATCTTATGTATATTATAGAAAGATTCCTTGATATTATTGATTCACCAATTATCGGTAGTATATACACGATTATTATCGTCTGTTCATCCGATATACCACAGTAGGGTTCCCGCAAAGGTTTCTAACAAGGTACAGTTTCCTCCTAATTGTACGTGTTCTTGCGGTTGTGAATCAACTCATGTGAGTATTAGTATAATGTTCCTACTCTTTATGTTCTACCATGTTTATAGGTAGGTTCCCATTTAATATATTGGGTTTGAATTCATAAAGAAAGACATGGAAGTCGATCTTTCCTTCCAGATGGAAATTTGGCCATAACTTAGAAGGTAGCTTGAGAATACTTTTATTATAGGTAATTGTCTCTTGATCTCATCTTTAATTTATTAACATGGTTCATGGGATAATGATAGTTAGTATTTCCCTCACAATTGACTATTTTTCCGACATACGTGGAGTTGTCTTATCTATTTAATCTCCTCAGGGTAACCTGGACAACTTAACTCTTAATTACACGTTCTACATCTCATATACTTATTAGTCAAATTTTATATTAGATTTAAGAATAAATACCTACGTATAACAAAAATATTTGTAACCACTTGTAAGGAGTCTCAGGAATCATCCAACCCTGACGGGGTCAGCATCAGTGTTGAACTATCCTTCCACACCATTTTGTGTTTGGTTTTCCCTTGATCTGACCAGGATCAAGTTCGACCTCCCACGTCAATTATCAAACAATCATATAATTGTCATTTTCCAGATTTTATCTTATTAAACTTTGTGACGTGGTGACTACGACATTTTCTCTTGATCACTATACAACTAGTCTAATATTTGTTATAACATATACTCGAATCTAGTGTATCACCTTAATCCCCGGAACCATATTCCTTTGATCAAATCATCAAGCGGGGAAGCCAGTTTTTCCTCTTGGCTTAAAAGGTAAATTCTTATTAAAACATCTAGGCTCATACTGTCAAATAATTATATCCATCAGTCTTTTTAACTCTTAAATCCATCATCCAAGTAATACATTCAGTTATGGACTTGGATATCTTTGAATACCCTCTTCTCTTAAAAGGCTCAACTAGTATTTAACTTACTAGGGCTTGATTATTGCCTACATTTTGGTTATCATTACATGGAACAAAGACAATCACAGTTAGACTTCAAGGAAAAGTTTCCATAACTCGATCCACAATTACAGTTCCATAAAGTATTATTTCCTCCACCTTAAAGCTTGGCTTTTCCTTATTCCTCCTAAACTCCATGAATCAGGTGAACCTAATGTTCAGCCTAGGTTAAGTATCTCTTAATATTAGTACCATCTCAAACAAAGGGTTTCCAGTTTGAATCCTACGGTTTGGTAACGGACAATCAAAGCTTATTGTTTGTTTCTATCTCTTAGAAACGTGGTTAATCCACAAACTCCATGGCTTCTAAAAATAGGTCGATTAGGTGTATCAAATAGAGAATTTAGAATCACAGGGATCAGTTATATATCATTAGGAAGGTTTACATGTGAAACAACTGTTACAAGCCAAGGGGTATGTTTTCCTACTTGCAAATTTAACTTCCACTCACTTTTAGTGTATTAATTCAAACTCTTAATTTTACTTATACTACCTTCATTGTAAGTGTCAAGAAGAGTTATTCGTTACAATATTTATATTAAAATTTTTATTACGTAGGGGGTTAACCTTATTTAATTTCTTGCGCTCTTTCTTCGCATTCATAAATTGAGCTGTCATAGGAGACATATGCTCGTATAGAATCATAAGGATAGTGTAGGACGTGAGCCTCAAAATAGGGTAGGTATATTTAATGATACTTAGCCCTCTGAAATATATCAATACTACGGAAAAAATTTAGGTTTACCACCTCCAAATTATATGTATATACAGCTTTTGGTATTGCTAATTAGGTAGTTCTCCCGACTTCAGAAAATATAGATTCAAAGTTTGTTTTCTTCCGTTTTTAATTAGGAGTCCAGCACTGTCACTATATTGATACTAGCTGAGACCATTGGTATTTGTTCAGGTATTTAAAACCCGTGTTTATCCGTGATGGATGTTTGGTTATATATTTTGAGATTCTACTGTCATATTTCAAGGTTTCGCACTATCTTCTCTCGGAGTTAATAAGGGATTGTAAGATTTTCTAGTCCCGCACTGAGCGGTAAGCTCGGTGTCTGGGTATCCCATAAAATTTCAGTGTTTGTTCTTTACGTGTAGGTCTTCATCAAACCCTTTTGACAATTCATGTAGTCTTAAGTATTTTATATTAGTTAATGTATTCCTTTTCATGACATCTGCTCGTCATTTAGGCAGGTCATAATTTGTAATTGTAAGTTTGGATAGTTAATAACGCTCTTCGGCGGTCCAAGCAAAAATTAACTTACTATTCCTCGCTCTACTATCTCACACACTGTATCCCAAGGTTAATCTTGGTTTAATATTCTTAATCCCATGGTACACTAATATGGATTCTCCACCAAATATTAACGCGTCTCATGACTTCGAAATAATCTTGTTGCCTTATCCATCCTCTTCTTATCACCGTATAAAACTCAGCATCATTTCCTACGGAGAATGATACAACTAGTATCCCAATCCTTACCCATACACATCATATATAATTTAAGTTTTGATCCACTCTCATATCCTGGAATATAAAATCCTCCAAGGCCTATCCCCAAGTTCTACATTGAAATACCCCAAACCTAGTTATGTTGTTTAAACACCTAAATAGGGTGTAACAAGACTAAAAAGAGTCTTAGAAACCTTACTAAACAAATTTAAATAAAAGGAAACACAAATGTGCTTTAAAGTCAATAAGAGCTAAAATGTGCTCTAAGCTTGGGATAAACTTGAGTAAGACCTAATGAGCTTACCAAGACCTCATTTATATACTAATGAACTTATTAAACCAATTACCAATGAAAACCAAGCTTGAAAACAAGTTAAAACACAAAATGTGCTTTAAGAAGTCTTAAAGCACGTTTTTGAAAAATTGTCTTGTAAATGAGTTTTGAATGGCTAAATGTCCATCATTACTCTTAAATATACATGTGTACTATATAGTATCACATTTGGGTGGCTATATTAGTGGGAAATCAAAAATTTCACTTCTAAGTGCCTTGTATAGGTGAATAGTACTTTTTATAAGCTAGTTTGTAACATATGTTGTATTAAGTAATTAAATTGACAAATAAAGACTAAAACACCCTCATACTAATAAAGGGGGCCGGTTTTATAAGTGTGTGACTCACCACTCTCTAGTTAATATTATAAGTAAGTAAAGAAAACTAAGTAAACTTACTTTTTACTTTATAAACATAAATATCTCCTAAAAGCAAGTTCTATCTTCATTCTCATTTCTTTCCTTCATTCCCACGGTTTGCAAACACCCCTCTTCTTCCTTCTTCCTTGTTCTCTCTCGGTAATACCACTATCACCATGGAAGCTCCAACTTTGACCACTTGTTAAACCTAGCTCACTTGTCCAAATCAAAAACAAATACCACCAATCTCTTCCTCTCATCAAGCTTCATTCCTATCTTCTCAAAACTCCAAGAGCTCCATTTCGGTGCCAAGGTGTTCCACCATTGAAGGAGCTTGAGCTTGTATTTTGACATATTATTACTCTCCTTTGCTTCTAGGTAAGGAATCTCAAACAAAAATCAAGTTTCCTCCTTGTTTTTGTCATGTCCGAAAATACACATTGATATAGCTCTTTGTGTGACTTTGTTCTAGCTTCATTTCAACTCTTCATGGACTAGGTGGAGTCCTCTCTTGTTATATATTCAAACTCTCTTCAAAGATCAAGGTAAAACAACTACATTAATGTTTTTGAAACAATGTCAAATTAGGGTTTACAATGAGATGAAGCTTATAGCTTGAATACTCATTATAATGTTTGTATATTGTGTAGAACTTGACAAGGAATCAAAATACCATACGATTTTGTAAGGAAACAAGAAGGAAGTGTGTTGGAAAAAGAGGTAAATCTACTAACTTAATGTTGTTTAATGCCTTAGGAGAAATGAGCTATAATTGCTTATTAAAACTACCTAAAGAGCACATGGTAAATGACCTAGTAAATGTTCTCAAGGAGACTAGTAAAAAACATATGTCTTGTTGTATGTAATCGCAGGTTAAAGGCATATATATTGTGGAAATTCAGTGTTTATGATTTAAGCACTTTAAGGGCCTAAGAGCCATGCATTTTAAGGGCCTAAGTGCCATGCAATTTAAGTTATGCACTATATTGTGATGTAGTGTGAATTTGGTGAAGTTGTGTAAGAAAGTGTTCTTGGTGTTATTGGTGTTCTAGGATGTTTAATGATGAAAATAATGTGCTAAGGTGTAACAAAATGCTAGGAGAAACTATGTCGAAATTTAGAAAATGCATAAGGAGTTCAAGATGTTGTAAAGGAATTTTGATGAACTAGGAAGTGTTCTAGAGTGTAATAAGGACTTAGGCATGATCTTGAGGTTTTAGTATGTACCAAAGTCATTTTGGACTTAGATGAAGGCTTAGGCTAACTTTGGTAAATAAGGAGCAAGTGTAAGCTTAGGAAAAAAGGGATTTCAAGAATGACTTAAGGAGTTTTAGTTTGTAAGAAACAATGTTAAAGTAATGATGTTGTGTGGAAGAAATATCTAGGAATAATGATTGGAATGGGCAAGGAATGCCACTTAGAAACTTAAGGAGAAGACACTATAAGTGTTAGAGGCTTTGGGGCAATTTGGTTAAGTGTTTAAAGGCTTAGAAATTGAGTATAATGGCACGTCCGAACTTCCGTCCGAACTTGGAAGCTCGGACATGCCCTGTTACGCTTGCAGTTTTCTGGATTTTAGGTAGTGTCCGAACTACCGTCCGAACTTGGAAGTTCGGACGCACCTGTTACTTCTTTAGAAATTATCCTCGAACTGTGTCCGAACTTCGGAAGTCCGGACACATGTTCGGACATATAGATTCTGCTTTGGATTTCCCTCGACTCATGTCCGAACTTCCGAAGTCCGGACACAAGTTCGGACATGTGTCTGTTTTGGGTTTAGAGTCACGGCTTGTGTCCGAACTTGGAAGCTCGGACACAAGTTCGGACAGGGCACTATATGGACCAAAAATTATTGTTTTAAGATGGGAATTGTTACCTAAAAATAGTAGTTGGTTAGTAAAGATATTATGAGGTTAAGCAAGACATGTTAGGTGAGTTTTAAAGGCAATTAAAAAGGATGAAAAGTTGTAACAAGTGTAAAGTAAAAGTAAACTAGTTGTGTTGAGTAGATAATGTTAACAATGGACTAGTGCGTTAATTAACCGGCGTTACTAATGTGTTTAGGATTCTTCCAAGGTGGAAACCAGTCAAGGCAAGGACCGAGGTATGGTTTTCTTGCAGTCTGTTGCCTACCGGTTTACACCGGCTTGTGTGTTGTTTGTTTTTCTGTGTGTTTACGACTTTGTAAGATTAAACCATGTAAAGAGTTTACAGTTGTTAAATATTATTATGTTGTTAAGTGTGACTCTCTCTTCCCTTGTGTGGGTCTAACAAGACTTGACCTATGATTGTGAATTGTGTGTGTTCAATGATGAACTACTAACAAGGGCTAACGGGGGAAGTGAGGAGTCCGGTCTGTTCCGGCCACGCGTGTGAGTATGGGAGTCGATGTCATAACCGGTTCGATTCTCTCTGTATGTTATGGTTAAGTTTCCAATTTGGTTTCTAACCTTCCCTTTAGCTTAACCAAGGCTATTTTACTGACTCACGTCGGGCCACAGGGGCATACTATGTGTTTTGTTTCGGTGTGCTTGGATCACTATATCCGAGGCACCTTGTGTTAAGTTAACCGTTCAATCTAACCGGACGGTAACGAGTTAAGTAACGAGCTAAGTATGAGTGTGGCAACACCCTCTAGGCTCTCAATGGGGACTAACTGTGTTGGTTCTCTTCCTAAAAGGAATTGTATGTTTGTGACGTGTGCTATGATGTGTACAATACCTGTGTTATGTTATATATGCATATGTTGTGTGTTTTAAAATAAATATCATGTCATCATGACAATTGGTTGCGCGTATCCCGGTAGCCGATGGGCTGCGCGTTAGCCATACCAGCAAAGGTGCTGACCCCCTCGGGGGCTCCATATTTTTATTGCAGGATGAGGATCGAAGAGGCAGAGTGGCTCTAGATCCTAGAGAGTAGTTTACTTTTGGAGTACTTTTGGATGTTTGCCCGGGATGCGCCTGTGCTCCCGTGGCGTATTATATACTTGTTATGATGGTTACGGTGGAGTATACGGTGAAAGGATTTTGTAAACACTCGGTATTACGTGATGTCGATATATGGTTGTTAGTTCTATGCTCGGGTCTGATCATCAGACCGGTACATTTGTATTTATTCAGCCTTGTTAGCCACGTGGGTGGTTGACGGCATGTTTCAACCCTAATCGTTTAGTTACCGTTTAGTGTTTATTTTCCCGCGGCGATTCCAAGTATTGTTATGTGCGTAGTAGGGGTGTTACAAAAAGTGGTATCAAGCGAAGTATCGCTCTGATGACTAGAATACCGAGCTAGGGATATACCGAGTTAGGAAACCTAACTACAGATACCTAAGTGAACATATTGGAAAGGTTGACCACTAACTAATGTGGAGATACCTTATGTCGGAAGATGTTATAACCATTGGACCGCTAAGTGTGTAAGCATAATGCTAATGAGATGTTCATGAATTCAGAGGCAGTGACCACGAGTAGAGGCCGCGGGCGCGGTACTGGAGATTTGGGTAACCATGGCGATGATACTACGGCACAGACTATGTTGAGGCATTGCAGCCGCCGTAGCCCAGTTGGTACCCACCCGATCTAGTTTGCTGCTATTCAGCAAGGGCAACCCCGGAGTTCAGCCACCACCACACCGCCACGAGAGACCAATTGGGTCAGGCGTTGGCTGATCTGAGGCCGCCCTTCATTCAGTGGGGAGACCGATCCCCGTAAGCTCGGGCATACATCTCCGAGATGGAGACCCCCTTCGAACACCCTATTGCACCACCGGCTGGCAGGTCAAGGTACGACTTGCTTGCTTACTACTAAAAGGCTCGGCAGCAAAACTGGTGGAAGCTTTGCGCGAGGGGTAGAGTTGCTGATCCGACATTCCAGTGGAGGGAGTAACACGGCTCTGCTGCGAGCCAAATACTACCCCATACTGTACAAGAGGCCAAGCGCTGGAGTTGGACAACCTGAGACAGGGGATAAGATGACGGTAGATGAGTACTACTCAGCCTTCATCGGACTATCCACCTGCTAACCGGATCTGGGTTACTCAGACCGGATCCTTGTGAACCGTTTCTATAACGGACTGAACTATCGCCTACGCTACGGCATGGGCCTACTGATATACCACCTTGCAGGTAAAGGAACTTACAGTGTAATGTGAATAAGGGTACAATGTGTTAATTGTTGTGAATTTATTTGGGCGGGCATAACTGACACCCTAAATATAGGAGTGCTATCATGCCGCTGCTATCGTGGAGATCACCGTCCGTCTGAGGGACGAGGAGAGTGCGCTTAAGCGCAAGGCTCAGAACGAGGGCCAAGGCACGCAAGGGCAGTGGGGAGGGAAGAAGAAAGTCATACCCCCAGTCCCGAAAGGACAGCAACAGGGTGGCAAGGGCTAGACCCAGACCACCACTGCTGATGAGCCTCTGCAGCTCACCTATGCGTATGCGGACAAGCCCCTACGTTCTTACCCACCTAAGGGTAATTGTCTAAACCTGTGTGATAAGTTAGAGTATATGTTAATAAGTTGTGAACAAGTATTAATGGTGTATTGTGATAGCAGCTAGCACGGCTCTGGACCGGAGCGCCACTATTACTGCAAGTGGTGCAACGGCGACCACCCCGGCAAGGACTGCAAGGGTAATGATGTTCAGTGCCGGTACTATAAGAAGATGGGTCACCGCGACCATGAATGCTGGCAGAACCCGAACAGTAGAACTTCAGGCCCAAGGGGCAATGGAAGGGTAAGGCCACTGCGACCACCGATGGCCAGAAGACGGCGAACCAGCCACCCCCAGATCAGAGGCACGGAGTCCCAGAAGGGAAGGGGTCGGGGTCCAACAAGGCCACCCTGAATGTGGGACCGGTCTGAGGCGCCAGGGCCCTCTTCTAGACCAGGTACCGCCTAAATTGCTAAATGAAATAAGTGTCTGCATACCGCATTTCATGCATGTGTGTGAGTGAGTTTAAATAACAACCATGTGAGTGAATAAGTAAGTATAGTGTGAAATTTACCTAACTAGAGTACTCTAAACTTAAGGAAAACTTTCAATATATGTTATCCAATCCCCCCACACCGAACCCTGAGAAACCACCATCAACATCACCGACTTTCCATTGGAGCAATGTCAGGTCATCCAGCCAGTATGATACTTCTAAATGGATACCTGACACCGGAGCACAGATCCATATCATCAGACGATGCGACAACTTGGAGCAAAACCAGGAGGGTTTTACACACCCGAATACCCAACGGAGCAAGGATGCAATTGAAGATGATGTGCATGGTAAGGACTGGAACCCTTACACCAAGTCATATCAAGAAGTTCGAGCTGAAGATGGAGCAACAGTATCAAGTATACCAGAGGAGTTCCATGCGGTCGTTAACCACGCCGTAGGGAATTGCTCACAAGTTGAAGCGGATTCAATTCCAAGTGTAAAAGCAGATTTATGCATTGTAAACTTCTACCAGAAAGGTGGACGGTTGGTATGCACCAAGATAAGGACGAGTCACCCGAGTCTCTAAGTAAGGGAGTACCCGTGGTGTCTTGGTCCATTGGTGACCCGCAGTGTTTGTGTATGGCGAGCAGAAGCGTGCGACCTCGCAAAGAAGCTATTGCTAAAATTGGGAGATGTATTAATCATGGGTGGACAATCAAGGATGCTATACCATGGCATCAGAAGATCAAACTGAATACCGCACCGTCGGCAGTATCAATGCCACACACATGAAACCTGGACGTTTAATTTGACTTCAGCAGTTTTAAGCCTTGTGTAATCATGTAATGTATTAAGCAGTGGTTTGACAAAGGAGTATATCTGACTACAATGTAACCAATGTGTAAAGACTGTGTTAATGAATAAAGGAATGTTGTTTGGAGTGTAATCAACGTGTTTTTACCCAATACTTACTAGTTTGCCAATGAATTAGGCTGTGCACTCGGAACGGGAGGTATACTAAGTGTCTGCAATAAAGCAGAAGCCGGCAAAGCGGCACAATCCTCACCGGTACCTTTCCAGTAATGGCGTGGATGCATCGATCTTGTTCGACTCTGGAGCCTCGCACACATTCATTCGCTATCATTTGCGAAGAGGCTGGGGTTAGATGGTGAAGAGATGCCAGACTTCGTGGTTACTCTCCCGTCGAAAGAGCGGATCCGATGTACCCGCTACTACCGAGGTGCTATTGTACAAATCAGGGGTGAAGAGTTTCCGATCGACTTGATAGAGTTCGACGGATTGGGTTTTGATGTGATTGTCGGGATGAACTGGTTGGAGCGGCACAAGGGCAGAATTCTGTGTGCCGAGCATCGACTGCTTCTTCGGAGTCCATCTGGGGTTACCATATCTTACCGCCAGAGGCCCAGGGAGCCTTCGACTCAGATCATCACCGCCATGGCTATGTATCACGAGTTACGACGAGGGAGTGATGTATACCTCTGCTATGTCCAGGACATAGAGAGAGACCCTGAGTTTAGCCCAGATGTGCCGGTAGTGTCGGAGTTTCCTGACGTATTTCCTAAGGAACTGCCGGGCATGCCGCCAGCACGAGAGGTTGAGTTTGAGATTGATCTAGTTCCGGGCACCGGACCCATTGCAAAAGCACCTTACCGTATGGCTCCACCAGAAATGACAGAGCTCAAGGAGCAGCTGAGAGACCTACTCGACAAGGGCTTTATCCGCCCTAGTGTTTCACCATGGGGAGCGCCGGTTCTCTTCGTGAAGAAGAAGGACGGTAGCCTCCGCCTATGTATTGATTATCGGGAGCTGAATGCTGTTACGGTGAAGAACCGTTACCCTTTACCACGCATCGACGATCTATTTGATCAGCTTAGGGGAGCATCAGTATTCTCCAAGATAGATTACGTTCCGGATATCACCAGATTGCCATCCGTGACAGTGATATCGAAAGACAGCTTTCAGAACTAGGTATGGGCATTATGAGTTCACAGTTATGCCGTTTGGCTTGTCAAATGCACCAGCAAAGTTCATGGACTTAATGAACCGTTTGTTCCAAGATCAGTTGGACAAATCAGTGGTAGTCTTCATCGATGACATACTTGTGTATTCGAAATCGAGAGGTGAGCATGAAAGCCACCTGAGAGATGTATTGCAACATTGAGAAAGAATCAGCTGTATGCTAAATTTTCCAAGTGTGAATTTTGGTTGAACCAAGTATCATTCCTTGGACATGTGATTTCTGAGGCCGGGATCGCTGTTGATCCGGCAAAGATAGATGCAGTGCGCACCTGGCCTAGGCCGAAGACAGTTACCGACATCAGGAGCTTCCTCGGTCTGGCAGGTACTATAGGAGATTTGTGAAGGACTTCTCCAGTGTCTCGAAGCCGATGACTTCCTTGATGAAGAAGGATGCACCATTCGAGTGGACAGTCGACTGTGAGAGAGCTTTCGCGAGTCTCAAGGATGCTCTGACATCTGCACCGATTCAGACATTACCAGACGGTCCAGATGGTTTTGAGGTCTATTGCGACGCATCAGGCAGGGGTATGGGTTGTGTGTTGATGCAACACGGGAAGGTCGTGGCTTACGCCTCCCGACAGCTGAAGAAGCATGAGGAAACTACCCTACCCACGACTTAGAGTTGGGGGCCATTGTCTTCGCACTGAAGATATGGCGACATCATTGTATGGGGTAAGCGTGACAATCTATTCCGACCATAAGAGTTTGAAGTACTTGTTCACTCAGAAGGAGTTGAACATGAGGCAAAGAAGGTGGGTTGAATTTCTGAATGATTATGACATCAATTTACAGTACAAGGAGGGTAAGGCAAATGTGGTAGCTGACGCATTGAGTCGCCGAGCACACTCTCTCCATTCGCTAGTCTCTCATACTGGCTTGGTTGAAGAGGTGCGGAGTGCTCAGATGACGGATCAGTACATGATGGAGATCAGACAGAAGCTTACTGATGGCACATTCGAGGGTCAGAAGTATGACTTCAGACTCCACGATGATGACCTGATTAGGCTCAATGGCAGATTGTGTATACCCAGGAGTAGCGCTGAGCTGAAGGAGCGCATATTGAGTGAATCCCATTGTTCTACTACTTCGATTCACCCCGGAGCTTCAAAGATGTATAAAGGTATGAAAAGATACTTCTGGTGGGCTGGAATGAAGAAGGATGTGAATGACTATGTGTTGAGGTGTCTCACTTGTCAGAAGGTCAAGTTTGAGCACCGACGGCCTGGTGGTATGGTGCAGCCAATGCCAGTGCCGGAGTGGAAGTTCCATGACATATCTATGGACTTCGTAGTAGGGCTTCCGCCTACAAGGGGAGGTCTGAATATGATTTGGGTGGTAGTTGACCGACTGACCAAGGTGTCTCGATTCATTCCGATGAAGGACACCTGGAAAGTGGCAAGATTGGCAGAATTATTCGATAAAGAGATTGTTAGACATCATGGTGTACCAAAGACGATTGTATCTGACAGAGATACCAGATTCTTATCCAGATATTGGAAGTCTACACGAGAGGCACTTGGTACTGAACTGAAATTGAGCACGGCGTTTCACCCACAGACCGATGGTCAGAGTGAGCGCACTATACAGACACTTGAGGATATGCTACGTGCATGTGCACTTGACTTTCAGACCAGCTGGATTGATAAGTTACATCTGATCGAGTTTAGCTACAACAACAGTTATCATGCATCGATCAAGATGTCTCCCTTCCAGGCATTGTACGGTAGACCATGCCGCACGCCATTATGCTGGGATGAGTCGAGTGAGACGGTCATTATAGGACCAGAGTATCTTGAGCAAGTTCAGGCAGAAGTTCGCCAGATCAGGGCTAATATGAAAGCAGCTCAGGATAGACAGAAGTCGTACGCAGATGTGCGCCGACGTGACCTGGAGTTCGCCGTGGGCGATCAGGTATTTTGAGAGTATCCCCCATGAAGGGAGTATTTCGTTTTGGCCAGAAGGGCAAGTTGAGCCCGAAGTATGTGGGTCCTTATGTTGTGACGGAGCGGATCGGCCCGGTAGCTTATAGACTTGATTTACCCGCCGAGCTGGGCAAGGTACATGATGTATTTCATGTGTCCCAGTTGAAGAAGTATATGTCTCATCCGTCTCATGTACTTCAGCCTGAAAGGCTAACTTTAGAGCCGACCATGCGATCAGTGGAGACTCCGGTACGGATTCTGGACACTAAGACTCGAGACACTCGCCATAAGTCTGTGAGACTGGTGAAGGTTCTCTGGTCTAACCAGGACGTTGAGGAGGCCACTTGGGAGATGGAAGATAAGATGAAGGCGAAGTACCCGTCGTTGTTTACTTCTTAGTATTTGTATGTATAGGGTACGGGGCGTACCCCTATTTAAGGGGGGTAGAGCCGTTTCGGTTATGTATATGACATGTATTTGAATACATTGTCTGTGTTGTATTGTCATGTTGTATTGTCATGTTGTTAATGTTGCAGACCGCTGAGTCTGAATGATGTTGTGATGTTTTGTTGTTTGGACCACGTGTCCGATATGATGTAAGATGTTGTTGATATGTGTTCTCATGTTCTAATGTTTAAAGTTATGTGGAAGTATGAACTTTGGGGACAAAGTTCTTTTAAGGGGGGTAGATTGAAATACCCCAAACCTAGTTATGTTGTTTAAACACCTAGTAGGGTGTAACAAGACTAAAAAGAGTCTTAGAAACCTTACTAAACAAATTCAAATAAAAGGAAACACAAATGTGCTTTAAAGTCAATAAGAGCTAAAATGTGCTCTAAGCTTGGGATAAACTTGAGTAAGACCTAATGAGCTTACCAAGACCTCATTTATATACTAATGAACTTATTAAACCAATTACCAAAGAAAACCAAGCTTGAAAACAAGTTAAAACACAAAATGTGCTTTAAGAAGTCTTAAAGCACGTTTTGAAAAATTGTCTTGTAAATGAGTTTTGAATGGCTAAATGTCCATCATTACTCTTAAATATACATGTGTACTATATAGTATCACATTTGGGTGGCTATATTAGTGGGAAATCAAAAATTTCACTTCTAAGTGCCTTGTATAGGTGAATAGTACTTTTATAAGCTAGTTTATAACATATGTTGTATTAAGTAATTAAATTGACAAATAAAGACTAAAACACCCTCATACTAATAAAGGGGGCCGGTTTTTATAAGTGTGTGACTCACCACTCTCTAGTTAATATTATAAGTAAGTAAAGAAAACTAAGTAAACTTACTTTTTACTTTATAAACATAAATATCTCCTAAAAGCAAGTTCTATCTTCATTCTCATTTCTTTCCTTCATTCCCACGGTTTGCAAACACCCCTCTTCTTCCTTCTTCCTTGTTCTCTCTCGGTAATACCACTATCACCATGGAAGCTCCAACTTTGACCACTTGTTAAACCTAGCTCACTTGTCCAAATCAAAAACAAATACCACCAATCTCTTCCTCTCATCAAGCTCTTCATTCCTATCTTCTCAAAACTCCAAGAGCTCCATTTCGGTGCCAAGGTGTTCCACCATTGAAGGAGCTTGAGCTTGTATTTTGACATATTATTACTCTCCTTTGCTTCTAGGTAAGGAATCTCAAACAAAAATCAAGTTTCCTCCTTGTTTTTGTCATGTCCGAAAATACACATTGATATAGCTCTTTGTGTGACTTTGTTCTAGCTTCATTTCAACTCTTCATGGACTAGGTGGAGTCCTCTCTTGTTATATATTCAAACTCTCTTCAAAGATCAAGGTAAAATAACTACATTAATGTTTTTGAAACAATGTCAAATTAGGGTTTACAATGAGATGAAGCTTATAGCTTGAATACTCATTATAATGTTTGTATATTGTCTAGAACTTGACAAGGAATCAAAATACCATACGGTTTTGTAAGGAAACAAGAAGGAAGTGTGTTGGAAAAAGAGGTAAATCTACTAACTTAATGTTGTTTAATGCCTTAGGAGAAATGAGCTATAATTGCTTATTAAAACTACCTAAAGAGCACATGGTAAATGACCTAGTAAATGTTCTCAAGGAGACTAGTAAAATAACATATGTCTTGTTGTATGTAATCGCAGGTTAAAGGCATATATATTGTGGAAATTCAGTGTTTATGATTTAAGCACTTTAAGGGCCTAAGAGCCATGCATTTTAAGGGCCTAAGTGCCATGCAATTTAAGTTATGCACTATATTGTGATGTAGTGTGAATTTGGTGAAGTTGTGTAAGAAAGTGTTCTTGGTGTTATTGGTGTTCTAGGATGTTTAATGATGAAAATAATGTGCTAAGGTGTAACAAAATGCTAGGAGAAACTATGTCGAAATTTAGAAAATTCATAAGGATTTCAAGATGTTTAAAGGAATTTGATGAACTAGGAAGTGTTCTAGAGTGGATAAGGACTTAAGGCATGATCTTGAGGTTTTAGTATGTACCAACTCATTTTGGACTTAGATGAAGGCTTAGGCTAACTTTGGTAAATAAGAGCAAGTGTAAGCTTAGGAAAAAAGGGATTTCAAGAATGACTTAAGGAGTTTTAGTTTGTAAGAAACAATGTTAAAGTAATGATGTTGTGTGGAAGAAATATCTAGGAATAATGATTGGAATGGGCAAGGAATGCCACTTAGAAACTTAAGGAGAAGACACTATAAGTTTAGAGGCTTTGGGCAATTTGGTTAAGTGTTTAAAGGCTTAGAAATTGAGTATAATGGCACGTCCGAACTTCCGTCCGAACTTGGAAGCTCGGACATGCCCTGTTACGCTTGCAGTTTTCTGGATTTTAGGTAGTGTCCGAACTACCGTCCGAACTTGGAAGTTCGGACGCACCTGTTACTTCTTCTTTAGAAATTATCCTCGAACTGTGTCCGAACTTCGGAAGTCCGGACACATGTTCGGACATATAGATTCTTCTTTGGATTTCCCTCGACTCATGTCCGAACTTCCGAAGTCCGGACACAAGTTCGGACATGTGTCTGTTTTGGGTTTAGAGTCACAGCTTGTGTCCGAACTTGGAAGCTCGGACACAAGTTCGGACAGGGCACTATATGGACCAAAAATTATTGTTTTAAGATGGTTGTTACCATATGTAGTTGGTTAGTAAAGATATTATGAGGTTAAGCAAGACATGTTAGGTGAGTTTTAAAGGCAATTAAAAAGGATGAAAAGTGTAACAAGTGTAAGTAAAAGTAAACTAGTTGTGTTGAGTAGATAATGTTAACAATGGACTAGTGCGTTAATTACCGACGTTACTAATGTTTTTAGGATTCTTCCAAGGTGGAAACCAGTCAAGGCAAGGACCGAGGTATGGTTTTCTTGCAGTCTGTTGCCTACCGGTTTACACCGGCTTGTGTGTTGTTTGTTTTTCTGTGTGTTTACGACTTTGTAAGATTAAACCATGTAAAGAGTTTACAGTTGTTAAATATTATTATGTTGTTAAGTGTGACTCTCTCTTCCCTTGTGTGGGTCTAACAAGACTTGACCTATGATTGTGAATTGTTTGTTGTGTTCAATGATGAACTACTAACAAGGGCTAACGGGGGAAGTGAGGAGTCCGGTCTGTTCCGGCCACGCGTGTGAGTATGGGAGTCGATGTCATAACCGGTTCGATTCTCTCTGTATGTTATGGTTAAGTTTCCAATTTGGTTTCTAACCTTCCCTTTAGCTTAACCAAGGCTATTTTACTGACTCACGTCGGGCCACAGGGGCATACTATGTGTTTTGTTTCGGTGTGCTTGGATCACTATATCCGAGGCACCTTGTGTTAAGTTAACCGTTCAATCTAACCGGACGGTAACGAGTTAAGTAACGAGCTAAGTATGAGTGTGGCAACACCCTCTAGGCTCTCAATGGGGACTAACTGTGTTGGTTCTCTTCCTAAAAGGAATTGTATGTTTGTGACGTGTGCTATGATGTCAATACCTGTGTTATGTTATATATGCATATGTTGTGTGTTTAAAATAAATATCATGTCATCATGACAATTGGTTGCGCGTATCCCGGTAGCCGATGGGCTGCGCGTTAGCCATACCAGCAAAGGTGCTGACCCCCGGGGGCTCCATATTTTTATTGCAGGATGAGGATCGAAGAGGCAGAGTGGCTCTAGATCCTAGAGAGTAGTTTACTTTTGGAGTACTTTTGGATGTTTGCCCGGGATGCGCCTGTGCTCCCGTGGCGTATTATATACTTGTTATGATGGTTACGGTGGAGTATACGGTGAAAGGATTTTGTAAACACTCGGTATTACGTTGATGTATATATATGGTTGTTAGTTCTATGCTCGGGAGTCTGATCATCAGACCGGTACATTTGTATTTATTCAGCCTTGTTAGCCACGTGGGTGGTTGACGGCATTGTAGCACCAATCGTTTAGTTACCGTTTAGTTGTTTATTTTCCGCTGCGATTCCAAGTATTGTTATGTGCGTAGTAGGGGTGTTACATACATTCATTTATAATAGTTATTTATTCATTTATAGTTAAGTATTTCTTGAGTAGGATCATGCCGGGTCAAATTACTTGGCATTATGCCTGTGGATATTCCCGACCTTCGCTCATAGTCTCAGGTGATCTCGGTCTCATAGGTAAGGAAAATAAATATCGAAGCATCCCATTAGGTGAGAGGTTACCTAAGTTAGGTCTCTCTAAATTTTGATACTTACTAACACATATAAGTCTCATCGACTGATAAATATAAACACACATTCATGCATTATGCATTAGGTTTAAGTTCTAGGCTTACCGGTTTCGCGCTGAGCGCTAGCCTCAGCGCTTGAAGTTCCCACTGTATACAGGGTATTTCTTCATGAAACTATCTCCTTTCCCTTCTGACTCCCGGATGAGGATGGTTGTCCTGCCAGTCCTTTAGTATGGTGTTGTTTTCGGCGCCTGGCCTCCTCTTGGTCCGCCCGCCTCAACAGCTGGTGTTCTCTGTGAACCTCTAGATCCTTTGTATACTCGGCTCCCTGGGTTGGAAAAACATTCATACTCCCTGTGACCTTCTTTCTCGCAATCGACACTACCACCTTCCTCTTCCTGCGCAGTCTACGCCTGGGTGATCATTTCCACAGCGCTTACAGTAGTAGTGGCGCTGGGTTGGCTTATTGCCTCTAGGTGGTGTTGATCTTAGTGGTTGTGCATCAATGGCTGGGCCGGTCAGATGAGGGACCTGCTCCTTCGTCTTCTGACCATGGGAATTCTTCCGCCCCTTATTCTTATCAACGAATTTCTTCCCCTTCTTGTAGTAACCGCCAGCGGTTGCTCCCCCATCTTCTCCTTCAGTATTCTTTCTCTTCTTCCCTTGGGCCTCTTCCCTGGATTGAAGCATTAACTCGGTTGCTGATGCTGCGTCATAGCATTCTTGTAAGGTAGTGAAACATATTGCTTCCATGGTTCCCTGGATGCGAAATTGTAGACCTCCCCTAAATTTTTGAAGCTTCACGGTGTCGGAGTAGTCGACCCCTGGTATGTAATCTAGCAGGCTGATAAATCGTGCGTAGTACTGGTCAACTATTTGACTCCCCTGGATTAAGGTCTCGATTTCTTGCCGTTTCCTCTGCTTCAGGTGTTCGGGGTAGTACTTCCCCCGCAACACTTCTATAAACGCTGTCCATCCAAAGTCCGGTGTAGCTCTATGGTGGCCTTCCACAAACCGCCACCAAATATCAGCTGCGTCCTTCAGGTTGTACGCTGCTATGTCGACCTTCTGATCTTTTGGAACTCGAACAGCTTTGAAGGCCCTCTGGTGCTCCACTATGAATTTCTCCAGTGCGGCGGGGTCCGGTTCCCCTGAATACGTCGGTACTCTCATGCCTGCAACACTCTTCAATCAGTTGGTTTCTCTGGGCTGCGGCGGGTGGGGTATGGCTCCCGTTAGTTGAGCTCCTAGCTGCTGCGCGAAGGCTGCCATGGCCGCTGCTAGGCCTGGTGCTTCTGGAACATCTGCCGCTATCGCCACCACGTCCGCTGCTGCCTCCAAGTGGTCTTCCAGCTCTTGACATCTATAGGGCAGTATACTATTTATTTCTACTCGGTTGCTACACCGTTTTCACATTCACAGTTACAAACATGTAAGTAAGCTAACTACTAGCAATTAGATATTCCTACAAGTTTCCTTTCTAAGTCATGAATCCTCACAGACGTTTCCCGTTTCCCATATGTCCTATGCTCATTGTTCTTGACTCAGTATCTTTTCATCAGAGCGGTACTCCGCTCTGATACCACTTTTTGTAACACCCCTAATCCTAAACCTGTAATAACGTCGCAAGTCGTAGCATAATAAATAATCATTCGCAGCGGAAAATAAAACTATCTATCCTTGGTGTTACACGCCGTTACTCACCCTTGTGAGTAACAAGGCATCCTTACTCCTTCCAACAACTTCAACTCCTCACCGTTGTGATGAACAAGATACTGAGCACTCTAATTATTACAAACCAATCCAAACTAAATGAGCAACTAACTGAATACAACAATCTCCTTAATACAGTACATAAATAAAACCCAAGGTGTTTGTTGAAAACACATCAGCTACCCCCGTGTCCCGCACTCCGGCTTGAGTCTTCTTCAATAACCTGGAATTTTTGGCCGATTGAAGGGCTCAGCAATCGAAATGCTGGTATGCTAAATGTAGTCTTAAATCATTTGGATTCCTTAAGTCGTTTTAGCCACCTGGATATTAGATTCTTTACATGAAATACCGGTTTACAATAATAACAGTAATAACTGTGAATGCTAAACAGACACATAACAGTTCACCTGTAAATCACATCACATAATAATAACCAACAACCAGATAATCAAGCACCAATAATCCATAACAATAACCAAACAAGATACGCGTATTGATTAAACTGTACTTGTTAGTTGGCCACCTGGCCCTTATCCTTTAAACCAATCAATTAACCTTTTCCAATTAAATTCCACCTCAGGCGTCATGTTAAGACAACCCTTAATAACTTATTAATGGACAATAGTCCCCTGGGTTCCAATGAAACCGTTACCAGCTGACCTTATGGCCCTGGAAAAATATAAGACCGATCCGGTCGAACCTGTGCACCAACGGTAGTGCCCTCCGCCATCCTCGAATGTGACTGATGGATTCCCTTGAGTGACTCCCCATTGAAGTCTCTCGTAGTGATCACGATGCGCAACCAGAAAGTCGAAACAGTCTGGATTCCTCTCTTTATAAGTTAGCCCTTTTTGTCAGTGACATAATAACCAACCCTTGAGTTAAGACTATAACAGTTGACCATCAGTTAGGTTCAATAATACCTAAAGGTCAGTTAGTCTTGTTCCAGTTTAGATGTATAAACTTCCAGTCATAAGACGTTCGCGTAAAATAAAACGCAGTGGTGTTGAGTAATACAGCATACAATATCATATAGATAAAATCACAGATATCGCTCTTAACAATTAAACACACAACGTCTGGACCTTAGGAAAATCCTTAGGACATTCAGACCACACAATTAACATACCGTTCACCAAGTAACTGCTAGCTTGACAAACTCCTGTTCAGTAGTCCCTTCCCGTACGCTGTTATATAAACATGCAATACCGGGTAATATTAATATAACTATTCACTAAACATTACAGTACTGTCACTATAGAACTAATACTTGTAATATACTAATCTTGTATGTTCTTTATTCCCCCCTGTTATTTTACAGTGACTCTAGGAAGTCCAACAGTTCGTTATTTTATGTGATATTCACATATGATAATGAATTCCCATTATACTATATATCTTTATTTCATTAATCATTTATCCATAATTATTTTCACTTAGTCCATATACCAATATGATTTGGTTATTTTTATTTAACCACAATTATTTTATAAACATTATATTATACTCCATAATGTATCATAATACATAGTTTCAATTCCTTTCTTTATTAAATTACAAAACCAACCTTATTAATCTCTGTATTTATAAGTTGGACATAATAACTTTTATAAATTACCAAATAACCTTATAAATTCAGTATTTATATTTTGGACACATTATCTTTTGTAATCTACCAAATAACCACATATATCTTTTTGGTAATTACAATTCAAATACTCCAACTTTTATAAATTACTAAATACCCATATTACTTTCGGTAATTGCAACCTAATTTTTATAAATTGCCAAATAACCATATAACCTTTATAATTTACTAATTAACCACTTAATATTTCGGTAATTCCAAAATGGATATTCTAATCTTTATAAATTACCAAATGACCTCATTAATTTTCGGTCTTGACATATACTTTCCTTATATTTACATTTTAATCCCAAAACTTTATATAAGTTACATATTAACTTATAAATTATAGTTTTAATATTTAATTCACTAAAATAACCAAAACAATCCACAACTTTCTTCAATTTACATTCTGAAATACCCCGTATTTAAAAATAGTGATTAATTAGGCTAATGAATAATTTAGAAGCTTAATTAAGTGTAAATAATCATGAGGGAACAAATCCCAAAGAAAACGGATCCTTAAAATGGATTAAAATCACTAACGAACCTTAAAGCGCGTTTTTCGAGGTAACCGGGGAAACGTGTCTTTAAGCGGGTCAAATAGACTCGTAACAATTTTGGTAAACTAAATAATCATTAATAAATATTAGTGAAGCTTTAGGACCAATAAAATCAATAAAACGAGAGATTTGTAAAAACTGTCAAAAACGGGAAGTTGTGGGGTAGAAATATAAATAACCAAGACTTATGTGTCCAATAATGTAAAAAGAATTTTGAAAACCCATATGGGTCTGTGTGCTGTCCGATTCCCATCCCCCACACACACACACTTAACTCCTTTTATTTGTAAAAGACAAAAAGAATTAAAACCCCAAAAGTAACTACACTACTTTACCCCCACACTCTCACAATTCTCTCTCCTCCTCTCATTCTCTATTCTCACGTGAAGCCCTCCTTCCTCACTCTCTAATTTCCTCTCTTCTTCTCCAAGCAACCGATGGCCATGGAGAATTAGCAAAACTCACACAAAACCCCTCTTCTCTCCTCTTGTTACTCTAGTAAAACGCTTCCAAAAATTATAAAAATACCACCATTGTAATCCTCTCCTCAAGAGCAACATTTTCCTCTTTTCAAAATCCAGAAAAGAGCACTTGCGATTTTATGGGTATACCCCATTTGGAGTTTCAACACCACCATTAGAAGGCCCTCCTTCTCCTTGTTCTTCTAAGGTAAAAACATTCTCAAAAACTTCATCTTTTTCTAGCCTCAAAGGCAAAACAAAAATTTAGACTAAACCTTGGTTGGTCTCTTGTTCTATAGCCGATTTTGGCATTTTGGTGGAGTTGGAATCTTGTTGTTGAGCCACACCAAACAGCACTTGCACCCTTGGAAGGTAATAAATTTTCTAAACCCTAGAATGTATATTAGAACTCAATTAATGTTTAAGGTTAGTTTTGTATGAGAATGGTGTATTGAAATGTATATGTAAATGGGTTGTAGTGTTAGAGAGGTTGAATTACCAAAACCGGTGGAGAAAGAGTGAAGGAAGAAGAGAAAGAAAATCTAGAAGGAAAGCAAGGTAAGAATGCTCATTGTGTAGCCTTGTATATATTGGTATATGTAACAGATTTTTAGAAGTAAAAATATGTATTGTAAATGGTAATGCATTATTAGTATAATGTGTAAGAGAGTATAAGTATTTGAAGCCTTAAAAAGACATTTTAAAACTTGTCAAACCAGATTGGGAATGAGTTATTAAGTGCAGGAATTTTTAAGTGTTGTTTTAGTATTGGTATAATGTATGGGAGCTTGTATATTGATGTCTATTGAAACAGGTAAATTAAGTGTTGAAATGTGAACTAGAATATGGTGAGAGTGTAAAAATGTAGGGGAGACTATGGCAAAATTTGTCTAGGATTAGGACACTTAGAGAATTAGAACTAGGTGACTAAGGTGAGGGGGTGTAACAGATTTTGGTTAAGGAAAATAGAAGGTAAGTTGAGAGAGATAAATAATGTATTCTAAATGCATTAGAGGTGTTAGAAGTGACATTAGAAGAGGGAGATGTAGAAGAGGAGTGTTAGCATCAAAATCTGTAGCATAATGTAACTAGAGAAGAAACTAGTGTGAGTGTTGTATGAAACTTGGAAAATTATGTGAGGGGTAGAGCATGGAATTGTGCTAGGAGTTAATGAATGAACTAGGGTGTATTAGGAGGTTTAATTAGTGTTATAACATGTGGGAATAAGTGTAGGAACAATGGAGAAGTAATGGGTAAAAGAGAGGACTGAAAACAGAAATTAAAATGCAAATACTGGGCCGGACCGAACTTGCGACCGGACTTGCAAGTTCGGTCGGACCAGAGAAATTCTCCCGTCTGTAACCTACTAGAACCGACCGGACTTGTGACCGGACTTGCAAGTTCGGTCGGCCAGAAAATTCCGCGGATGGAAGCTACTGGAATGGACCGAACTTGCGACCGGACATGCAAGTTCGGTCGGCCAGAAAAATTCTCGTAAGGCAAGCTACTGGAACGGACCGACCTTGCGATCGGACTCGCAAGTTCGGTCGGACCAGAAATTTTCGATACTGATAGCTACTGGAAAGGACCGGACTTGCAAGGTCGGTCGCAAGTCCGGTCCTGACAAAAAAAAAATTATTTTAAATAATTATATATATATATGTATACCCACATATACATATATGCAAGTATGTAAGCATGCCAATCTTAAGTAAGAAAATAAAACTTAAGGTAATGAAAAGTAAGTAAGTAAAGTGTAAGTATAAGAATTGTAAAGACATAGTAATAGTACTAGTTAAGTAATTATAGATGTTTAATCATTCAATGTATGTACATAATAGGATTTGAATTGTGACATCGGAAGACGTTTGGAAACACGTACGACGGTGAACGGTATGAATTCCTCATGCCCCGTATGCTATCTTGGTTACTCTGATTTGTGTGTTGTGTGCTAATTGATCACCAAATAAGATTAATGCACGAATCGGAGTTAATATGCATACCTGTGAATATGTAGTGTGATGTTGTAATTTCTTTAAATCTTAGTTTGTATAATTCATGAAATGTATGAATGAAATGAATGTGTGTATGTATGAGGTATTGCATTGTGACCGAATATGTTTATGAATGGACTTCTAACTTATTCCTAACAAGCTAACCATTCTAACTTAATTTGGTAATTAAATTGGAATGAGTAGAAGTCCGATATAGTTTCGGCCACGCGTGAGGATGCGGAGTCACGAGAGGTTGGCTCCAATTCCTGACTCTTAAGCTGGTCCGCGGCCCAAACCCCTTAAATGGGTAGCATCCCGGATTGGTGAGTCAAGTAAATCCCGGATGTGGGACGGAGTAGTCCCCAAGGCCGGAGGTCCCGACGACTTAACTTGAGTATAAGTAAGTAAGAATGAGTAAGTATGTAAATGAAAAGGGAAGTAAGTGTAAGTAAGAGTATGTATTATAAAATGAGTAAAAGAGTAAATGGCATACCGATTAACCCGGATGCCCAATTGGCTAACCTTGTGAAGGTAAGTATTGTGAACACCATTGTATTGTTGCCTTGGAATGAACGTTGTATTGCAAATGTATGTATGTTGTATGTAAAGCATGTATGTATGAAAGTAATGAACTGCATGTTTAGTAGACGTCAAATAGTCGGCGTGCCCTAGCTAGCACGCGGTATATGCGGAGTTTATGCGCAGCTTTTTGCTGAGCCCCTTGGGGCACCGTTTTTACCACCATGCAGGTACTCGTGAAGGTTGAAGACTAGGAAGTTGAAGTTTAATTTCTTGTCTTCTTTTTGATTGTAAACATTGGATATGATTGGTGTACTGAGTAGTACATGGCTGTAGTTTTTGAATAGCCGGTGTACCATGGGGTACACCTTTTTGGACATGGATAGAAGGGGCATTGGTATAGATGAGTAGGAATTAAACTCATTCTTTTGGAAGGTTGGTAAAGGATGTAATCGTATACACTTTAAATACTCGGTGATCCCAGAATGTAATATTGCTATCTTTCGTAATCAGTAAGTAATGTTTTAGTAGCTCGGTATCTTATGTTCATCAGACCGTGACTGTAAGTATTAGTAGCCTAGCTAGCCGTATGGGCGGTTGCGGCATTGTTTCACCCGCCGTAGTATTGTCGTATTTCCACTGCGCACTGATAAGATTAAGAGGACGATTGGACTATAAGCATAGGATTCGCGGTTGGGGTGTTACAATTTCCGTCCCATATTAAATTCTATTTTTCATATATACTTCCATAAATTACATATTCACCCCAAAACTTTTATAAACTTAATATTTTATGTCATAAATCATTTTAACCCAAAGTTTTTGGTCAACACTTTGACCAAGACTTAATTTCATAATTAATACTTTAATATACCCATAAAATCATAAGTAATTCTCGGCCATACACTTTATTTTCCAATAATTACAAAATAGTCCCAAAACTTTATAAAATGTTATTTTAACACTTAACCACTTATTTAAATTTTCCAAAATCCATAATATTAATTCCTACCTTATATTATATCATAAATATACCAAATCACCCCTTTAATTCTCGGTAATTATAATTAACACACCAAACCTTTTAAAATTTACATTTTAACCACATAACTTATTAAACTAGCCATTTAAATACTTGTAGCTATTTTTAATATTCCCAAAATTTATAATGTAAGTTAATATACTTATATATTTCGAAAATCACCAAATAAAATATTTTGCTCTCGTTTTTAATAAACCTTTACCATATGGTTCTAAAACCTGCTTTAAACTTTATAATAAATACATAAAAATGTATATAAGCCATATAACTATTCTATAGGGCAGTATACTATTTATTTCTACTCGGTTGCTACACCGTTTTCACATTCACAGTTACAAACATGTAAGTAAGCTAACTACTAGCAATTAGATATTCCTACAAGTTTCCTTTCTAAGTCACGAATCCTCACAGACGTTTCCCGTTTCCCATATGTCCTATGCTCATTGTTCTTGACTCAGTATCTTTTCATCAGAGCGGTACTCCGCTCTGATACCACTTTTTGTAACACCCCTAATCCTTAACCTGTAATAACGTCGCAAGTCGTAGCATAATAAATAATCATTCGCAGCGGAAAATAAAACTATCTATCCTTGGTGTTACACGCCGTTACTCACCCTTGTGAGTAACAAGGCATCCTTACTCCTTCCAACAACTTCAACTCCTCACCGTTATAATGAACAAGATACTGAGCACTCTAATTATTACAAACCAATCCAAACTAAATGAGCAACTAACTGAATACAACAATCTCCTTAATACAGTACATAAATAAAACCCAAGGTGTTTGTTGAAAACACATCAGCTACCCCCGTGTCCCGCACTCCGGCTTGAGTCTTCTTCAATAACCTGGAATTTTTGGCCCATTGAAGGGCTCAGCAATCGAAATGCTGGTATGCTAAATGTAGTCTTAAATCATTTGGATTCCTTAAGTCGTTTTAGCCACCTGGATATTAGATTCTTTACATGAAATACCGGTTTACAATAATAACAGTAATAACTGTGAATGCTAAACAGACACATAACAGTTCACCTGTAAATCACATCACATAATAATAACCAACAACCAGATAATCAAGCACCAATAATCCATAACAATAACCAAACAAGATACGCGTATTGATTAAACTGTACTTGTTAGTTGGCCACCTGGCCCTTATCCTTTAAACCAATCAATTAACCTTTTCCAATTAAATTCCACCTCAGGCGTCATGTTAAGACAACCCTTAATAACTTATTAATGGACAATAGTCCCCTGGGTTCCAATGGAACCGTTACCAGCTGACCTTATGGCCCTGGAAAAATATAAGACCGATCCGGTCGAACCTGTGCACCAACGGTAGTGCCCTCCGCCATCCTCGAATGTGACTGATGGATTCCCTTGAGTGACTCCCCATTGAAGTCTCTCGTAGTGATCACGATGCGCAACCAGAAAGTCGAAACAGTCTGGATTCCTCTCTTTATAAGTTAGCCCTTTTTGTCAGTGACATAATAACCAACCCTTGAGTTAAGACTATAACAGTTGACCATCAGTTAGGTTCAATAATACCTAAAGGTTAGTTAGTCTTGTTCCAGTTTAGATGTATAAACTTCCAGTCATAAGACGTTCGCGTAAAATAAAACGCAGTGGTGTTGAGTAATACAGCATACAATATCATATACATAAAATCACAGATATCGCTCTTAACAATTAAACACACAATGTCTGGACCTTAGGAAAATCCTTAGGACATTCAGACCACACAATTAACATACCGTTCACCAAGTAACTGCTAGCTTGACAAACTCCTGTTCAGTAGTCCCTTCCCGTACGCTGTTATATAAACATGCAATACCGGGTAATATTAATATAACTATTCACTAAACATTACAGTACTGTCACTATAGAACTAATACTTGTAATATACTAATCTTGTATGTTCTTTATTCCCCCCTGTTATTTTACAGTGACTCTAGGAAGTCCAACAGTTCGTTATTTTATGAGATATTCACATATGATAATGAATTCCCATTATACTATATATCTTTATTTCATTAATCATTTATCCATAATTATTTTCACTTAGTCCTGTAGACACCAAAAATTCTCACCTCATAAAGCAAATTCCAGAATAAGAAACACAATAAGAGAGGTCGTCGCCTTTCTTTTTCAAAAACGTATTAGCATGCGTACCAAAATGAAACCATCGTTGTATAATCTTTTTCCAAGCATTTCATAAAAACACGATTTTCCAAAAATGAATTTTCAAACAATAATCCGGTTTTAAACCCATTCATTTTGTTTTATTTACTCATCTTATTATTATTTTACGTATTTACGTATTCCATGATGCAGATCAAATCCAGGCCCTCTTCTTATCACAATGCTCCAGTAAAGGCCCATTTCCTTCTTAAGAAAGCCCAACTAAAAGGCCAGCTTTATCTTCCAAAATACCCTAGACCCTATCTATATAATACCCATAAAACAAACCCTACTGTTCACGCTTCACAACTGCCCACCACGACTCCCTTTTGATGATTCGAGAATTGTTATGATCGATGGTCTCTATCCCTTCAGTTCCCGGCATGCGAGCTTGAAACCCAGAAAAACTTTCCGACCTCTTTTCTCTTGCAATCGCCGGAAATCATCCTCGCCACCATCGACATTCCACCCGCCCCGAAATTCACCGTCGACGCTTTCATTCCCCTTCTCCCCGTCGGGAATCACCTCGCCACCACCATTCACGATCGAAGCCACCCCACGTCCGAAACTCGCCACCACTATCAACTCCACATCGCCGTCGCTACATTTCATCCTGAACCCACAATACTTCCACCCTTCACTCTCGGCCCAGAATTACCGTTCATATCGCCTCAACCACCAGAAAACCAACTTGGGTCTCATCCCTTTTCCTACTTAGCAGAGTAGATGGTGTCGTTTTCGCCATGGAAGTGGTTCTCGTTTTGTTTCCCCCGTTATCTCTTCCCCGATTTTCTCTTTATTCCGCTTTTGATTTCTGTACTAAGTTCACCCTCAATGATTTTCGTTCTCGTTTTCCTTTCGTACTGGGTTTGCACTGTCTGTTCCATTTCATCATTTCCTGTTTTATTCCTGATGTGCTTATACTGTCGAGATCCAGGAACCAGAGCTTCGAATCTGTTTCGCATGTCTTTGGTTCCAGGAAAATGCATGAGCATCCCCAGGCTTAGAATCATTGTTGGTTCATATATATTGACTAAGGAGACGGGGATATGGCTTTCGGAGTCAATCCCGAAACATAGGCCATCATCTCTGACTCCGTTTTCTACGTTTTGTCCTGTCCTTACCTTTGTTGTTTTCTGGCAAGCACTTTCAAACATATATTTGGCCTGTTATGGACACTGAAGTCCACGAATATGGCATGAGTTGAAATGCGTACATAGATCTCAGATCTTGCTTGTTTTGTTTATGGTGTGTTTTAGCTAGTCAGAATCTGTTCATGTTATATATCTATTGTTGTTATATGGATACTAGAGGGTTTAGACTGGTTTCTTCCATGTTCAGTCGAGCCTGTTGTAGCTGTGAGATTCATTTCGTGCACTATCAATCGACTATATGCAGATTCAAGTCTGGTTACGATTTCTCTGGGCTAGAGTTTATGACAGCGTAATGTATTTATTCATAAGTTTGAACTGGGAGCGATTTAGTCTTCCTACGAATCCCGACTCCATTACCTTTTCTTTTATGCCTGCACATTCAGTTTATGTTTATTAACTATTCTGGGTTGTTTCTATTGATATTTCATTAGCCATTCGTACGGGACTTTAGCCGACAAAACTGGTATTTGATCCTGACTGAGATAATCTTTAGCTCTTTTAGATTAGCCCAATTTCTCCCTCTGCAGCATTGAACCCTCTGTGTAAATTTTGAGTCCCTCGAACATCTGCTGGAAAAGAACAAGAATTAGTTGAACCCATCTTGGTTTGCTCTGAATATCTATATTTGCTATATCTGTTTGATTTGGTTTATGAAGTGCCTCTGTTTGCTAGTCTGTCATTTTTCTGTCAAGTTCGAAATCTGCTGCAAGAGTCTTTGAAGCAGGACCCCACTCTTCGCACAATGGAGATGAAAGCGCCTTCAATCTATGCCTTCATTGACTCCCCTTTTCTGTCAACTTGATTATACCCTTGAACTAATCCGTGATTTGCCTGTCTATTTGCATTTTCTTGCAGGTTTTGTTCATTCTCCTACCTCTGGTACCTCATCCTGATCTGAGAAACTCTTAATTTCCTGAACTATTACATGTTGATGAGTTATGTATGTAGAACACCTTGCAATGCTTTCGGTTACCTCACTCCGATCTATAAATGAATGATCTATGTTCATAGAACGGTTTGTTTCATAAGGTGTTGCACAAATGTGTTGGATTGAGATCTATGTTCACCGAGCTCGTTGTCATTCCTTGCCGAAAAGAAAGTGAGCAGAAGCCAAGAGAATTAGGTTTAACATTGTAGTTTCAGGTCATCTGTTTGTCACGCTAGAATGTGGGTGTTGTTTTTATTTTCCTGTCAAAACGTAAACGTATCCAAAACTGGAGCTTTTTAGCTCATCGTGGATTTTTTTTTAATAACCTGAACATAGAATTGGCAAAGGCAGCAATACACGAGAAATGCGGCTTTAAGTCAGAGTTAAGAGTTGTCTGTCAAAATTGAGTGCGATTGGTGTAAAACACTTTAGTTAATTGTTGTTCTTGCTGTAACATATTAACTGTCTCGGATTTTTTTTCATATATGCTTGCGTACTGAATTTATTCGGGCGCTGTACATGTTTAGCTTTATTGAAGTTTTTCAAATTCATTCCCCTTATGTTTTTTTTTTATTATTAATAAACCCTAGATGGCCCCTTAGGTCACCCCTTTTCCTTTTGATCAAAGTCTTGGAAGGTACCCCACAACTAGCTTATTTCTATTTGCTTGGGGGGAACAATATCATCCAAAACTTTGAAAACTTTTTGAGCCTTTGAGGGTACCCCACAACTAGCTCATTTCTATTTGCTTGGTGGGGAGCAATACCCTCCAAACTTTAAAGCCTATCCCAAACCATCCTTAATTTCACTAAAAAACTTACCCCAAAAAAAAAAATGGAAAAGAAAAGAATTCGGAATAATGATTATAGCTTAAGTTTTCTCATTCCAAATCCCTCTTTTTCAACTCCTCCCATTGAATTGTCTCTCTTTTTAATTGTTGTTTCATTTCAAAAGAAATCTCATTTTATTTTGAACACCATTTTCCCACTTGTAAATAAAAACCCAAAATTGACCCACTCCTCTCGGCCCAAAAGCCCAAGTCTAGCCCAACACTCCTCTCGGCCCAAAAGCCCAAGTGACCCATTAGTCTGATCCGGCCCATTAGCCCAAGACCCCAACCCCAAGGCCCAAAACCCGAAGCCCAAAACCCGAGGCCCAAACTCAAGGCCCAAAACCCGAAGCCCAAAACCCGAGGCCCAAGCTCAAGGCCCAAAACCCGAAGCCCAAACCCAAGGCCCAAACCGAAGCCCACAACTCAATCCTACGTGATCCGACCCATGTTCAATTCAAATAAGATCGGCTCCATTCAAAACCGGCCCAAGTTCCATTCTTAACCAAGCCCAAATTGACCTCAATCAGCCCAAACCCCAAAAATCCATAAAAATCAAGCCAAGTCCACAAAAATCAACCCACACTCTAAAGGTCCGCAAAATAATCCAAAAGTCCAAGAGTTGACCCGAGTTGTTGACCAACATTGACCATCCGAACTTGACCAACGTTGACCATCCGACCTTGACCAACGTTGACCATCCGACCTTGACCAACTCTGACCATTCGACCTTGACCAACTTTGACTACCCAACTTTGACCGACTTTACTAGTCTCGACCGACTTTGACCAGCTTTAACCATTCGAGCTTGACCAAACTGAACTTTGACCAACCAGACCCGTTTCCAAATCCAGCTCAAGTTCAATCCATGCCTAATTCAAACCCACCCCTTCTTTAATCCGAGCCCAGATCCAATCCATCCGTTTCAAATTTATCTTGTAAATCCCGTACAATCCCAAAATCCAAAAACATTTCTCTTTATTCGGTTTTTAATTCAAAGGTCCCTTTTCTCGAAATTCAAACAAACATTTCATTCGAATTTTGTCAATAAACTATTTTGTGGAATTTTAAAGGAAAAACTCTTCTCACACACAGAAAACTCTTCTCAAACGCAGAAAGTTCTTCTCACATATACAGAAAGTTTTCTCCTAAAAACATTTCTCAAAATCAGTGTTTCTTTACCGAGAATTCCGAACAACGTCAAGGTTTTCCAATTCAGTTTTTAACTCAAACAAACCGTTTTCGGGGAGCAAGTAACGTCTAACCCCTTCAAAACATTTCCTCCATGGTTAGGACATCACTTGTCTTCCTTCCCGAAAATAAAAATCCGAGGCGGGGCACTGGGGTCATAACCTCCCTTGTCGCAGTCTGGATCTCTTTAGGCGGGGCATTAGGGTGACAAACCTCCTCCAATTGCAGCCTAGATTTTTACAAGGCGGGGTGCTAGGGAAGTAACGACCTTCCTAGTTGCAGCCGGGATTTTAGAATCGTCTAGCTCCCTTCCATTCGATTTCAATGTTTTCAGTTTTTAATGTTTTAAAACCCGGGAGTTAGAGACGTTATCAGGGTTCGACTGAGAACATCTCATTCATGGTGTTTCTCTCTGAATCCTATTTTTCGACATAAATTCATTGCCCCATCTTTCGAGCCTCGGCACTTACCATTAATTAAGTGTCGTGTTCGAGGGGGTACATAGGGTAATCCCTCGGGATTATCCGCCCTTTTACAACAAAAAAAAATGATTTCTTTAGTTTTAAAAAAACTTTAAGAGAGACAATTTTGACAATCATTCCTCCAAACATTTCAGTCCATCATCATCTCACTCTAAAACTGAAAATCTCAAAACCTCAACCCTTTTAGAATCTCAAATCTGAAAAACCTGGGATCTCTTCCCAAATTCCAAAACACTTCATACTCAAATCACCATTCAAACTCCAAATTGCCTCAAACTCGAATCGTCTCCCTAATCCCAACTTCTCTCAAACTTCTAACGTCTCACAGGCCCGAGCGCCTCACAGACTCGAACATCTCAATTTCTCCACCATTTTAAGATTCAAGCGTCTCACAGACCCGAGTGTCTCACAGGTCTTGACATCCCATCCCAACCGTCTCATAGACCCGAGCGTCTCACAGACTAATCTCTCACACCCAAAACTTCAAACCCTTCAAAACTTTCAAAACCCCAAAATCCCTGAACTACGTAAGGTCTGATCTCAACAGGGAGTTGAGTACGTAGGCAGCCCACCTAGGGTGCGACCCCATTCCAATCAAAACCCCTTTTTCTCACTCTAAGGTGTTCTTCTTACCTCTCAAAACATTCAAATCCCCTCTAACTCCCACAAATCCTCGACTTCTTCAACTCTCAGAATCCTAATCTTTCATTCTATACTCATTTGAATTCATCAATTCTTCTTCTTGGCGCTAGCTCGGCAGAAAAGCTCGCCTCATCCGCTCGTTTCCTCTCCTCATGTTCTAATCCTATCCTTGGCTTTTAAATGAATCTCTCTAATAAGGTTTTGAAAGAAGGCAATCCCGACAATTGGAGACCGAGGTTTCCTCGGGCACCAATCCGAAGTCGTGGTCGTTGCCACTTCTAAGGGGTGTAACCCAGTGCGAACCCACAACAGAATCTCTGGCTTGATCAGATAAGTCCTATCCATAGGCAATAAATCATCAGAGTCAATTAACGGTTCTTAGAACCCTTCTCCTTCCTTCCTAGTTCCTTAGGTCAAACTAGGTGGCGACTTTAGTCAATTCTGCCTTATAGAGGCATAAGTCCGCGTGGGGCCCATTGAGAGCGGGTGTAGTGCACACTTGCACTCCCCTTCATGCTTTCTGGGAAAGACGGACGATTTAGTAGGTATTTGAGGGATGCCAAGAATAACGGGTTTTCACCCTCCACAGAATGGCAATTTCTAGGATTTAGACTTCTTAGCTATATCATATTTGGATAGACCCCCCTCATACCGAAAAATCACCCTCCACAAAATGGCGACTCTGCTGGGGAAAACTTGAGTAAGTTTTTCTCAAACTCAAGGAAGACTGAACTCCATTCAAAATTGTCGGGATTTCCCCACTTCTTTCCAAACCTTCAAGAGATTCTTTTCAAAGCCTCTAGGATTATTCTACTCCACACTTAGAGTGTGTATCTGATGAGGACAGATAGGATTTATTAGATCCTCAACAAACATTACAACAATTGGGTTAATAATTAGCTCACGATTAGAAAGAGACACTTAGGATGAATGAAGCTAACTTCCCATTAGGTTAATAAACAACCAATTTGTAATCACTAATCTCAAGATAAAACTCTTAGTGAACTAGGTTTGTGCTAACTTCATCTGCTTTATTTATTGCTTTCATATTATATTGCGATTGTGGGGTGATGGGTGGGTAGCTTAGGACATCATTCCTCTGGTCACCCGATTTACCCACGATGTCACGGGATCCCCCGGTCCACGGTTGATTCCCCATGAGCTAGGGTCACTCTCTCAGTGAACAACCCACGAGGCGGTACGATCTCCGATCAACACCTCGGATCAGATCCAAAATAATCCTCCATTATCCGAGTCAAAGCAAGCATATAGTGAACTCTGAGCTTTCAGTGTCCAGCTACCTGATCCGGTGTCTAAGACGGGTTTATGGGAGTCACCCCTTTTATGTCGCCTGTCTGACCGTCCTTCTGCCTTACCCTGAAGATGTATGGGCTCAGTTCTCCATTGTTCACCTGCACCACGAGTGTCTCTAAAGCCCAATGTCACGCTATACGTCCATAGAGGATCCGTATTTACCGGATACCCATACATGGCACAACGTAGTCAGTGAATAATTTGGACTTTAGACACACTTGACCGTGCAGTGACGAGAGACCCGTTCCCATCAATACTTCCCCGAGTTTTCCGAAAAGTGGGGTGTTGTCGGATCATCATGGCCGTGGCGTATGTTTCCTTATCATCTCGGGTGTCCTGACCTTTTGAACTTAAGCACTCCGGATTTTCTTGATAACGTGTCTCGCAAGGGGCATAGCAGAGAAAAACCCCGAGAGATGACAGTGAAGGGACGACGGTTCCCCGGTAAGACAAATCATAATTGACCTGGAAAGTGATTATCCCAACATTAACACTTACAGCTCCGCATCAAATATAGCCACGATTTACTTTATGTGTACATGTGTGCAAACCACTCTTTCAAACCAACCTGTTTTAAAATGTTCGGAATTCTCTTTCACATATCTTTTAAAAGATGTCTTACGAGCGCGTTTAATTTTGAATCCCACCTAAATTTTACTCATAACATTTGCGGTTTTAAACCTGCCACTTCATCTTTAAAATGTTATTTCCAAAACAATTTTCAAAATAGATTCTAAAACCTACTTTCTACAAACGAATTTCAAACAACATTCTTCACCAACATGATTTTTAAAATAGTTTTCGAAAACAGTTTTCAAAGTTGATTTTCACAAACGTATTTCAAAATAAATGATTTAGTCCCTATGTTGTGACCTGCTATTTTGAAGTTCTACCCACCTTCAAGAGCAGCGGTCATTACTGTGGAGCGTACTAGTCATTTCGTGTTTTCACAAAAGTGGTGGATTTTCACATAAGATTTTGTGCTCGATCATTCACCTTTTCCTTTCTCAAGAATATCCCTCATCTCCCTCGTCGGAGCGGATCGAGCTAAAAATCAGAGGCGCACCAACCCGTGGAGCTAGCCGAGCGACATGAAGACTGACGCCAACCGTTCAATTACAAAATCAGATGCGTACCAGCCTGAGCCAAACGACATGAAGACTAGAGACACCGATTCAAGTTCAAACTATGGAAAATCAGAAGAACACCAGCCCGTTTGTTTGATCATAGTACCGCTTCACTGCAAGCGCCCGAAGACAAGCGAGTAGCCGGTCAAGAGCCCGAAGACGAGCGAGCAGCCGGTCAAGAATCCAAAGACGAGCGAGCAGCCGGCCAAGAGCCCGAAGATGAGCGAGCAATCAACCAGAAGCATGAAGATAGACCAGAAGAGTTCAAAAGAAGTTTATCTCGAAATTCCCCCATTTAATGACTTTTAGAATTGATGTATAGGTTTTCCCCTAGCATTCTTTTCTCTCTTGTCCATTTCTAAATAGATTACATGTATAAATTTATACACTCCCTTTGAATTTATTCAGATCAATGTTATAGGGTTCCCCACTCCCTATTTTGTTTGCGAATGACCGAGCATCAAAATCCATATTGAGAAAATCCGCCACTTTGAAAACACACGCTTTCAAAATTGTTTTCCAAACTTGGTTTCTTTTGGCATGCGCATACAAAGAGAAGAGCGAATAAGGAGCGACCCCTCACGGTTATATATTCATAAACCTTGCTTTATGGGGTGAAAATTCATGGTATCTACGGAAGGTGTCCCCTGAACAAACACACCAATAAATACAACCGAGCACAAAGTAAACCGCATGCATTGCATTCATTACAAAAAGTCTTATGCATTCTCGGTCAATCCAAATTCGTCAAACATATTCAAGTCCTGTCCACATCAGAAAAATTGCATAATCATGTGTTCCATTGTCACCATACACACACCAGCTTTCATCCCTATATCTCGACCGCCAAAGCCCGATCTCAGAGGGATAAAAAAGAAAACCGAGTTCAAACCTCTTCCAATTAGAATCACCATGCACGCCAGTGACCAAAAGAGAAAGAGTGTGTCATATCGTGGGGCTGCCATGCGGGAGTTGTCACTCCCTAAAATCCCAAATCCAGGAGCCAATCACCAACCTGACCTCACTTGAGAGTAACTTCTCAGACAACGATCCCAACAGCCAGACTATCTTCAGGTCGACATTGACAGGATGAGCTTTATGGACTATCAACTGGAACCGACTCAAGCGAGACTAGTCATAACCTTACCACTCATGCATTGCATAAAAAAAAACACACACACAAAAAAAAACATTCGGTCAAAACACCAAAGTCAACCATCTTCATTCATCATTTTCAGCATTTTATGCATCCTATACGTAGTAATTCCATATTTCCACAACATATAGCATGGTAGATAGTTTCCTTTTCATACTTTCATATTGAAACGACATCTTTGGAAAAATCTCGATTGATTGTTTGAATAGAGTGTGTGAACCGCTAAACTCTCGACCCGTCAACGAACACAAGGGTCCAATCAAAATCAGCACCACAAACCAAGTGAGTAGTGTGCGAAGAGCAGTATTTTCTCTTGAATTTCAAATGAGGGTATTGGACAATCCGCTGAGCGATGAGGGAAGATAGCGCGTGTCCATAGAGGTAAAACCATGAGCGATATGTGCATTCCTTCAGCACATGGAGAGGCACAATACATAGTGAGATCAATGTCGATAAACAGGATACGAACTGTGATTCATGCAAAGATCTGAGAATAGTAAGAAAACAATCATTGACTAATGAGAATGACGAGGCACTTAGGATCAGAAACCTCCACAAGACCAAACAGCTTTAATTTCCCTGTGCGTAGTCCCTTAGTGAGCCCCGCTGAGCCTTTCACGATAAACCTTTTTCTGCGAACTCCACAACATGCCAACTCACATACACATACTTACTCACCCTTGCAATAGAGGATCTCGAAGGAGCCGGAGCCATGGTCTCTCCCCACCATCTTTCACAAAAACAACAATAAGAATGTTCACAGAACTCAATGAGTCAATGCAACTCCAAAGCCAAACACCAAAAAAAGAACACCAAAAATGTTCAAGAATATCAATGAGTCCATGCAACTTCGAAGCTGAAAACCAAAATACAAAGCAAAGAACGCCTGAGAAAATCGATGAACCAAATGCAATACCGTACACTAAAGAAGCAAGAAGCAGAAAACCGAATCCAAAGGACCAATGATGTCCCGTAGAAATCAATAAAAGGGTTATCAAAACCTATCTAATCATTCCACCCATGGCAAGGGCGAAACATATCCTCTATTGCAAAAAGCTCCATGACTCCCAAATTGATCCTCCATTCCCATGTGACATACATCATACCCCTCATCCCCGTTATAACCCAATAAAAGACCTCTGACTTGTTAGTTAATGAGCGTTAACTGAAAGTATCGGATCTGAAACATGAATCATAAGCTTCGTACTTGTTATCAACATGTCCCACCATACCAAAGGGGACCGCGAGCGAATGAGTGTGACCTAATCTCACAAGGTCTTTAGAGTGCGAGTGACTCTTCGATTAAACTACCAAATCATAATCAGCCTACCCCATTGCAGGTGAGGAATTTGTAAGGAATGGAAAGTTCATAACCTCGAAGAGAAATTCTTAGGAAAATATTGCTCTGAGCGTCTAGAGCATCATTACACCATTAGCACACACAACTAAACTCAAGAGAGATTGACCCGCATCCCTCCATGAGAGGAAAGTGATTCACACATTCTAATTCAACAATCACTCAAGATCGAGCCGAAGATGTTTTATATTCGTAAACCTCATATTAATAGAGATAGGGCCATACCTTCTCTCCAAAAATTGCATATGCATTTTACATCGTATCCAGCATTTTACCTGCATGCATCATAAGCACTCCATTTTCAACATCCGTCTGGTAAGAACTCTGCCTAGTCTCTGAAAGTCGACTTCAAGTGCAGTTGTTAAAGCATAACTTTTGATCAAAAGATGTCAATTGGAGCCATCCCGCCATTCAAGCTACATCGATCCATCTCGAAGCCATCCTGGGCTATCCTCAAGCTACATCGAAACAAACTAAAGCCATCCGAGGTCGTACGAAGACAATTCTGGAGCCATTCAGCGTCACGCTCGAGCCTCATCAACACCATATCCATAACCGCACTGGAGCCATTCGGGAGCCATCCTCATACGTTGAGACCATCCCCTAAAGCCATACGGGAGCCATCCCAACAGGTCAAGAACAATACGGGAGCCACCTCAAATCCCTGTCTGAGCCATTTCGTCACCAAGACATTGCTCACAGAGTTTCGAACTACGTCAGGTCCGATCTCAATACGGAATTGAGTACGTAGGCAGCCCGCCCAGGGTGCGACCATCTCAAAAGAAAGTTCCCCTTTTGTTCCCCACTATCATTAAATGATGCCATCCCGTATCCTCCCCGGAGCCATCCCGAGCTATCCTGGAGCCATCTCGAAGAACCTGAGCCGTAACTGACCGTACCAAAGCCATTCATCTGCAACCAAAAAAACTGTCAACCACAGTAAATCACATCGACCCACCACTCGACTCAAAATCCAAACTAAATCAAAACTTACCAACCGTCCCGAAAATCTCCACCCAAATCAAACCCACCAACGATCCCGAAAATCCCCAATCAGACCAAAACCCACAAACCATCCTAGAGTCGTTGCTTACAAGGGAGTCACATATCAGACCGGAGCCATCTGACCGCACCAGAGCCATCTGACCGCACCGGGGCCATCCAATCACATCGAAGCCATCTAATCATACCAAGGTCATCCGCTCATGTCAAAGCCACCAGGTTCCAAAGTCACTCATTAAAAAAGAAAACCCATCCATTCAAAACCAATCACAAAATCACGAAAACCAAAAAACTCGAGAGCCATACCGGAGCCATCTCGAACTCTGGAGCCAAGAGCCCTACCAAATCCCGAAACCATAGAGCACATCAGGCCGAGACCACCAAAAATGAAACCAAAACAAAAGTCCCGCACTGACAAAGTCAAAGGCGACATCATCAGACAAAAGTCGATTATCACATCCCTCACGAAAACAACCGAAAAGCATCCAATCCCGAATCTATCCACAATCGAAATCATCCTCAAATCAACCACCCAAAGCAGCGAGTTTCGTACAACTCCATCAAAGTATTATAGGCTCGTCATAAGTCCTATAGCTGGATGTCAAGAGATCTAGTTGAGGCCCGTCATAAGTCCTCGTACTTTCAATTGCATTCTAGGCCCGTCATAGTCCTAGAGCTAGACACCGAGATCTAGTTGAGGCCCGTCATTAGTCCTCATACATTACGAAGATGCATTCTAGGCCCGTCATAAGTCCTAGAGCTAGACACGAGATCTAGTTGAGGCCCGTCATTAGTCCTCATGCATAACCCTTATACCTATTGTATTCTAGGCCCGTCATTAGTCCTAGAGCTAGACACCGAGATCTAGTTGAGGCCCGTCATTAGTCCTCATACATTTCGAAGATGCATTCTAGGCCCGTCATAAGTCCTAGAGCTAGACACCGAGTTCTAGTTGAGGCCCGTCATTAGTCCTCATGCATAACCCATATACCGATTGTATTCTAGGCCCGTCATTAGTCCTAGAGCTAGACATCGAGATCTAGTTGAGGCCCGTCATTAGTCCTCATACATTTCGAAGATGCATTCTAGGCCCGTCATAAGTCCTAGAGCTAGACACCGAGTTCTAGTTGAGGCCCGTCATTAGTCCTCATGCATAACCTATATACCGATTGTATTCTAGGCCCGTCATTAGTCCTAGAGCTAGACACCGAGATCTAGTTGAGGCCCGTCATTAGTCCTCATACATTTCGAAGATGCATTCTAGGCCCGTCATAAGTCCTAGAGCTAGACGCCGAGATCTAGTTGAGGCCCGTCATTAGCCCTCATGCATAACCTATATACCGATTGTATTCTAGGCCCGTCATTAGTCCTAGAGCTAGACACCGAGATCTAGTTGAGGCCCGTCATTAGTCCTCATACATTTCGAAGATGCATTCTAGGCTCGTCATTAGTCCTAGAGCTAGACACCGAGATCTAGTTGAGGCCCGTCATTAGTCCTCATACCATCAATCACCGCAATTTGGGGCCCGTCATAAGTCCCCGTGCACCCGCACCCATAAGAACAAATCATAAACCGCAGTGAGAATTTTTGGCGCCCCGTCAACCTTGATCCAATTCTGCAAGGGCTTGCAAAATTGAATCAAGGGGAGCCATCTGTAGACACCAAAAATTCTCACCTCATAAAGCAAATTCCAGAATAAGAAACACAATAAGAGAGGTCGTCGCCTTTCTTTTTCAAAAACGTATTAGCATGCGTACCAAAATGAAACCATCGTTGTATAATCTTTTTCCAAGCATTTCATAAAAACACGATTTTCCAAAAATGAATTTTCAAACAATAATCCGGTTTTAAACCCATTCATTTTGTTTTATTTACTCATCTTATTATTATTTTACGTATTTACGTATTCCATGATGCAGATCAAATCCAGGCCCTCTTCTTATCACAATGCTCCAGTAAAGGCCCATTTCCTTCTTAAGAAAGCCCAACTAAAAGGCCAGCTTTATCTTCCAAAATACCCTAGACCCTATCTATATAATACCCATAAAACAAACCCTACTGTTCACGCTTCACAACTGCCCACCACGACTCCCTTTTGATGATTCGAGAATTGTTATGATCGATGGTCTCTATCCCTTCAGTTCCCGGCATGCGAGCTTGAAACCCAGAAAAACTTTCCGACCTCTTTTCTCTTGCAATCGCCGGAAATCATCCTCGCCACCATCGACATTCCACCCGCCCCGAAATTCACCGTCGACGCTTTCATTCCCCTTCTCCCCGTCGGGAATCACCTCGCCACCACCATTCACGATCGAAGCCACCCCACGTCCGAAACTCGCCACCACTATCAACTCCACATCGCCGTCGCTACATTTCATCCTGAACCCACAATACTTCCACCCTTCACTCTCGGCCCAGAATTACCGTTCATATCGCCTCAACCACCAGAAAACCAACTTGGGTCTCATCCCTTTTCCTACTTAGCAGAGTAGATGGTGTCGTTTTCGCCATGGAAGTGGTTCTCGTTTTGTTTCCCCCGTTATCTCTTCCCCGATTTTCTCTTTATTCCGCTTTTGATTTCTGTACTAAGTTCACCCTCAATGATTTTCGTTCTCGTTTTCCTTTCGTACTGGGTTTGCACTGTCTGTTCCATTTCATCATTTCCTGTTTTATTCCTGATGTGCTTATACTGTCGAGATCCAGGAACCAGAGCTTCGAATCTGTTTCGCATGTCTTTGGTTCCAGGAAAATGCATGAGCATCCCCAGGCTTAGAATCATTGTTGGTTCATATATATTGACTAAGGAGACGGGGATATGGCTTTCGGAGTCAATCCCGAAACATAGGCCATCATCTCTGACTCCGTTTTCTACGTTTTGTCCTGTCCTTACCTTTGTTGTTTTCTGGCAAGCACTTTCAAACATATATTTGGCCTGTTATGGACACTGAAGTCCACGAATATGGCATGAGTTGAAATGCGTACATAGATCTCAGATCTTGCTTGTTTTGTTTATGGTGTGTTTTAGCTAGTCAGAATCTGTTCATGTTATATATCTATTGTTGTTATATGGATACTAGAGGGTTTAGACTGGTTTCTTCCATGTTCAGTCGAGCCTGTTGTAGCTGTGAGATTCATTTCGTGCACTATCAATCGACTATATGCAGATTCAAGTCTGGTTACGATTTCTCTGGGCTAGAGTTTATGACAGCGTAATGTATTTATTCATAAGTTTGAACTGGGAGCGATTTAGTCTTCCTACGAATCCCGACTCCATTACCTTTTCTTTTATGCCTGCACATTCAGTTTATGTTTATTAACTATTCTGGGTTGTTTCTATTGATATTTCATTAGCCATTCGTACGGGACTTTAGCCGACAAAACTGGTATTTGATCCTGACTGAGATAATCTTTAGCTCTTTTAGATTAGCCCAATTTCTCCCTCTGCAGCGTTGAACCCTCTGTGTAAATTTTGAGTCCCTCGAACATCTGCTGGAAAAGAACAAGAATTAGTTGAACCCATCTTGGTTTGCTCTGAATATCTATATTTGCTATATCTGTTTGATTTGGTTTATGAAGTGCCTCTGTTTGCTAGTCTGTCATTTTTCTGTCAAGTTCGAAATCTGCTGCAAGAGTCTTTGAAGCAGGACCCCACTCTTCGCACAATGGAGATGAAAGCGCCTTCAATCTATGCCTTCATTGACTCCCCTTTTCTGTCAACTTGATTATACCCTTGAACTAATCCGTGATTTGCCTGTCTATTTGCATTTTCTTGCAGGTTTTGTTCATTCTCCTACCTCTGGTACCTCATCCTGATCTGAGAAACTCTTAATTTCCTGAACTATTACATGTTGATGAGTTATGTATGTAGAACACCTTGCAATGCTTTCGGTTACCTCACTCCGATCTATAAATGAATGATCTATGTTCATAGAACGGTTTGTTTCATAAGGTGTTGCACAAATGTGTTGGATTGAGATCTATGTTCACCGAGCTCGTTGTCATTCCTTGCCGAAAAGAAAGTGAGCAGAAGCCAAGAGAATTAGGTTTAACATTGTAGTTTCAGGTCATCTGTTTGTCACGCTAGAATGTGGGTGTTGTTTTTATTTTCCTGTCAAAACGTAAACGTATCCAAAACTGGAGCTTTTTAGCTCATCGTGGATTTTTTTTAATAACCTGAACATAGAATTGGCAAAGGCAGCAATACACGAGAAATGCGGCTTTAAGTCAGAGTTAAGAGTTGTCTGTCAAAATTGAGTGCGATTGGTGTAAAACACTTTAGTTAATTGTTGTTCTTGCTGTAACATATTAACTGTCTCGGATTTTTTTTCATATATGCTTGCGTACTGAATTTATTCGGGCGCTGTACATGTTTAGCTTTATTGAAGTTTTTCAAATTCATTCCCCTTATGTTTTTTTTTTTATTATATAAACCCTAGATGGCCCCTTAGGTCACCCCTTTTCCTTTTGATCAAAGTCTTGGAAGGTACCCCACAACTAGCTTATTTCTATTTGCTTGGTGGGGAACAATATCATCCAAAACTTTGAAAACTTTTGAGCCTTTGAGGGTACCCCACAACTAGCTCATTTCTATTTGCTTGGTGGGGAGCAATACCCTCCAAACTTTAAGAGCCTATCCCAAACCATCCTTAATTTCACTAAAAAACTTACCCCAAAAAAAAAAATGGAAAAGAAAAGAATTCGGAATAATGATTATAGCTTAAGTTTTCTCATTCCAAATCCCTCTTTTTCAACTCCTCCCATTGAATTGTCTCTCTTTTTTAATTGTTGTTTCATTTCAAAAGAAATCTCATTTTATTTTGAACACCATTTTCCCACTTGTAAATAAAAACCCAAAATTGACCCACTCCTCTCGGCCCAAAAGCCCAAGTCTAGCCCAACACTCCTCTCGGCCCAAAAGCCCAAGTGACCCATTAGTCTGATCCGGCCCATTAGCCCAAGACCCCAACCCCAAGGCCCAAAACCCGAAGCCCAAAACCCGAGGCCCAAACTCAAGGCCCAAAACCCGAAGCCCAAAACCCGAGGCCCAAGCTCAAGGCCCAAAACCCGAAGCCCAAACCCAAGGCCCAAACCGAAGCCCACAACTCAATCCTACGTGATCCGACCCATGTTCAATTCAAATAAGATCGGCCCCATTCAAAACCGGCCCAAGTTCCATTCTTAACCAAGCCCAAATTGACCTCAATCAGCCCAAACCCCAAAATCCATAAAAATCAAGCCAAGTCCACAAAAATCAACCCACACTCTAAAGGTCCGTAAAATAATCCAAAAGTCCAAGAGTTGACCCGAGTTGTTGACCAACATTGACCATCCGAACTTGACCAACGTTGACCATCCGACCTTGACCAACGTTGACCATCCGACCTTGACCAACTCTGACCATTCGACCTTGACCAACTTTGACTACCCAACTTTGACCGACTTTGACTAGTCTCGACCGACTTTGACCAGCTTTAACCATTCGAGCTTGACCAAACTGAACTTTGACCAACCAGACCCGTTTCCAAATCCAGCTCAAGTTCAATCCATGCCTAATTCAAACCCACCCCTTCTTTAATCCGAGCCCAGATCCAATCCATCCGTTTCAAATTTATCTTGTAAATCCCGTACAATCCCAAAATCCAAAAACATTTCTCTTTATTCGGTTTTTTAATTCAAAGGTCCCTTTTCTCGAAATTCAAACAAACATTTCATTCGAATTTTGTCAATAAACTATTTTGTGGAATTTTAAAGGAAAAACTCTTCTCACATCACAGAAAACTCTTCTCAAACGCAGAAAGTTCTTCTCACATATACAGAAAGTTTCTCCTAAAACATTTCTCAAAATCAGTGTTTCTTTACCGAGAATTCCGAACAACGTCAAGGTTTTCCAATTCAGTTTTTAACTCAACAAACCGTTTTCGGGGAGCAAGTAACGTCTAACCCCTTCAAAACATTTCCTCCATGGTTAGGACATCACTTGTCTTCCTTCCCGAAAATAAAAATCCGAGGCGGGGCACTGGGGTCATAACCTCCCTTGTCGCAGTCTGGATCTCTTTAGGCGGGGCATTAGGGTGACAAACCTCCTCCAATTGCAGCCTAGATTTTTACAAGGCGGGGTGCTAGGGAAGTAACGACCTTCCTAGTTGCAGCCGGGATTTTAGAATCGTCTAGCTCCCTTCCATTCGATTTCAATGTTTTCAGTTTTTAATGTTTTAAAACCCGGGAGTTAGAGACGTTATCAGGGTTCGACTGAGAACATCTCATTCATGGTGTTTCTCTCTGAATCCTATTTTTCGACATAAATTCATTGCCCCATCTTTCGAGCCTCGACACTTACCATTAATTAAGTGTCGTGTTCGAGGGGGTACATAGGGTAATCCCTCGGGATTATCCGCCCTTTTACAACAAAAAAAAATGATTTCTTTAGTTTTAAAAAAACTTTAAGAGAGACAATTTTGACAATCATTCCTCCAAACATTTCAGTCCATCATCATCTCACTCTAAACTGAAAATCTCAAACCTCAACCCTTTTAGAATCTCAAATCTGAAAAACCTGGGATCTCTTCCCAAATTCCAAAACACTTCATACTCAAATCACCATTCAAACTCCAAATTGCCTCAAACTCGAATCGTCTCCCTAATCCCAACTTCTCTCAAACTTCTAACGTCTCACAGGCCCGAGCGCCTCACAGACTCGAACATCTCAATTTCTCCACCATTTTAAGATTCAAGCGTCTCACAGACCCGAGTGTCTCACAGGTCTTGACATCCCATCCCAACCGTCTCATAGACCCGAGCGTCTCACAGACTAATCTCTCACACCCAAAACTTCAAACCCTTCAAAACTTTCAAAACCCCAAAATCCTGAACTACGTAAGGCTGATCTCAACAGGGAGTTGAGTACGTAGGCAGCTCACCTAGGGTGCGACCCCATTCCAATCAAAACCCCTTTTTCTCACTCTAAGGTGTTCTTCTTACCTCTCAAAACATTCAAATCCCCTCTAACTCCCACAAATCCTCAACTTCTTCAACTCTCAGAATCCTAATCTTTCATTCTATACTCATTTGAATTCATCAATTCTTCTTCTTGGCGCTAGCTTGGCAGAAAAGCTCGCCTCATCCGCTCGTTTCCTCTCCTCATGTTCTAATCCTATCCTTGGCTTTTAAATGAATCTCTCTAATAAGGTTTTGAAAGAAGGCAATCCCGACAATTGGAGACCGAGGTTTCCTCGGGCACCAATCTGAAGTCGTGGTCGTTGCCACTTCTAAGGGGTGTAACCCAGTGCGAACCCACAACAGAATCTCTGGCTTGATCAGATAAGTCCTATCCATAGGAAATAAATCATCAGAGTCAATTAACGGTTCTTAGAACCCTTCTCCTTCCTTCCTAGTTCCTTAGGTCAAACTAGGTGGCGACTTTAGTCAATTCTGCCTTATAGAGGCATAAGTCCGCGTGGGGCCCATTGAGAGCGGGTGTAGTGCACACTTGCACTCCCCTTCATGCTTTCTGGGAAAGACGGACGATTTAGTAGGTATTTGAGGGATGCCAAGAATAACGGGTTTTCACCCTCCACAGAATGGCAATTTCTAGGATTTAGACTTCTTAGCTATATCATATTTGGATAGACCCCCCTCATACCGAAAAATCACCCTCCACAAGTCCATATACCAATATGATTTGGTTATTTTTATTTAACCATAATTATTTTATAAACATTATATTATACTCCATAATGTATCATAATACATAGTTTCAATTCCTTTCTTTATTAAATTACAAAACCAACCTTATTAATCTCTGTATTTATAAGTTGGACATAATAACTTTTATAAATTACCAAATAACCTTATAAATTCAGTATTTATATTTTGGACACATTATCTTTTGTAATCTACCAAATAACCACATATATCTTTTTGGTAATTACAATTCAAATACTCCAACTTTTATAAATTACTAAATACCCATATTACTTTCGGTAATTGCAACCTAATTTTTATAAATTGCCAAATAACCATATAACCTTTATAATTTACTAATTAACCACTTAATATTTCGGTAATTCCAAAATGGATATTCTAATCTTTATAAATTACCAAATGACCTCATTAATTTTCGGTCTTGACATATACTTTCCTTATATTTACATTTTAATCCCAAAACTTTTTATAAGTTACATATTAAATTATAAATTATAGTTTTAATATTTAATTCACTAAAATAACCAAAACAATCCACAACTTTCTTCAATTTACATTTCTGAAATACCCCGTATTTAAAAATGGTGATTAATTAGGCTAATGAATAATTTAGAAGCTTAATTAAGTGTAAATAATCATGAGGGAACAAATCCCGAAGAAAACGGATCCTTAAAATGGATTAAAATCACTAACGAACCTTAAAGCGCGTTTTTCGAGGTAACCGGGGAAACGTGTCTTTAAGCGGGTCAAATAGACTCGTAACAATTTTGGTCAACTAAATAATCATTAATAAATATTAGTGAAGCTTTAGGACCAATAAAATCAATAAAATGATTAATACCCCGGATCTAAAAATGGCGATTAAATTACTCTAATAAAATTATTAAGGGCCTAATGGTGCCTAAAGAGTATTGGTAAAGGAAATAAAACCAAAAGAAAAGAGAAAACGCTTGAAAAGCGAAAAACGCTAAAATGCGCGTTAAATGAGTGTAAGAGATATATGATCTCGAGAGGGTCCGAGATGGATTCCTAAGGCTTAGTTAGGCCTAATTAGTATAAGGGAATGATTCCCGAAGAAAACGAATCCAAATAATGGATTAAAACGATAATGGAGTTTTAAAGCATGTTTTTCGAGAAAACCCGAAAACGTGACTTTAAGTGGTCAAATGGACCCGTAAAAATTATAGTTGATTAAATAACTATAATTAAGTATTAATGGAAGCTTAATGACCATTAAAAATAAAGAAACGAGAAAAAAGCCGGAAAACGGGCCCGGTTAGTGAATAGTGCCAAACCGGGTAAAATAACGAGCGTTTTCTGTCAGAAACCGAAAAACGCTCCAGCTCCCTAATATTGTGGGGGCCGGTTTTATTGGTGAGTCACCCACTCACACACACACTCTAAGCTAGTAAATAAGTAAGAAAGAAAGAAAAGGAGGAGAGAGAAAAGTAAAAGCAAAAAGCATAAAATAATTTCCTCTCTCTCTCTTTCCTCCCACTCTCTTTTCTTCTTTCTCTCTTTCCCCTTCTTCACGATTTCTCCCTCTCCCTCTGTGTGCTGTACGCCATTGGAGCCAAGCAAGCTTCTCCACCTTCTCCTCCATGCCCAAGCTTCATCCTTGCTCCGAATTCAAAAATAAGTACATATTTGCGATCCTCTCATCACCCTCTACCATCCTCTCTTTTCAAAACTCGAAAATGGTGAGTTTCATTTTCGTGGGTGTTGCCCATTTGAGGAGAAAAGAACACCATTAGGTAGCTTGAAGCTCCCTCTTTCTACCGAGGTAAAAATATTCATGAAAAAGTCTTGTTTTCTCCATCTTATACCTTGGCCGATTTTGGTCTCTAATGGAGCCTTGTTTATTTTCTCTTATGAGCATTGTCTCAATCCCTAAAAGCTTGGAGGGAGTTACTCTTTGATTCTTGATCAAAACCCCATCTTAGGGTTTCAAGGTAATCACTAATTCTAGAGCTTTAAGCATTTTAAATTAATGAGGTTAAGTGTTTTTACTTAAACTCATTTCTTGCCTTGAACATTGAATGGGAGATGGGCAATTTCTTGGCCTTTGCGATTTCCAAGCAAGATAAAAGAGAGAGAAAAAAGAAGAGGAGTGAAAGGAGTAAAGGCTTGTGAAGTAAAGTAAGGTAAACAAATTCACCTTGGAGCCTAACTTAATGTTTTAACATTGGGAAGGGAAAATAAATAAAGGAATGAACCCAAACATGTGTGGAAATGTGATTTGTTGAGATGAGGATAATTGTGATGATAATGTGCTTGTAAAGAAATAATACAAGTGAGAAAACATTTGTGAAATAAAGTGTTGTTTATGAGCTATGAACTTTCTGGATTATGCATTGTGATGCATTTGTGGAAGTGATGAATTTTATGTGTTGGTGTATGCTGGTAGAACCCTTGTGGGTTTGGTAGTTTTAGGTTGAATTAAGTGATAATATGAGCTTTGGGCAATGTTGGAGGAGTAGCCAAGTTATGGCAAAATTTATGTGGAAACCTAAGTGGTTTAAGTGATGTTTTGAGTAGAGGAAAGACCTAGAGAAACTAGGTCTTGGAGGAGATTTAATTGGCTTAGAAAATCACCATGGGAACACTTGTGTACAGGGAGAGATTTGTGCAAAATCTGTAGCAAAAGAGGTGGTTTAAATGCTTGAAGAGTTGTAGAAAACAAAGTAGATTTAAGGCCTTAAGAGTGAGTCATGGAACTTGGTAAGAGGTGTGCATTATGTTGGAAGTTTTGGAGAAATTTGGCTAAGTGTTTAAAGGCTTGGAAAGTGAGGATTTTGCCTTGTCCGAACTTCCGTCCGGACATGGAAGTTCGGACAGGCTCTGTTGGTTAGGAAATTTTTCATTCTCGAACTGTGTCCGAACTTGGGAAGTCCGGACACAAGTTCGGACGTACCTATTTCTTCCGTAGAGTTATCCTCGAACTGTGTCCGAACTTGGGAAGTCCGGACACATGTTCGGACGCATGGACTTCTGTAATGAATTTCTCTCGACTCACGTCCGAACTTCCGAAGTCCGGACACAAGTTCGGACGTGTGCCTGTTTTCTGTCTAAAGTCACGGCTTGCGTCCGAACTTGGAAGTTCGGACACAAGTTCGGACAGACCACAATACGGACCAGAAATGTTGTTTTAAGTTGGGAAATGATGCCTAAAAATGGTAATTACCTAGTAAAGATGGTGTGAGGTTGTTTAAGACCAGTTAGGTGTGTTGTAAAGGTTGTAAATGATGGGGGTTTGAATGTTAATGATGTTATAACATGTTAAGGCCTTGTTGGTGATATGTAAAGGCCCTAAGAAGTGTTAGAAAGTGTTAGAAGTGATTGAGAAGTGAGAACTCAAATTAACAAGATAAAACCGAGATAACGGGATAACGGGGTAAGTACGGGAGTAGCATTTTATTATGTACCGTATGAGCTTAGTATTAATAATAATGTTTGAAACATTATCAGAGAATCGTGCGTGACCCGAGCATGGTGAGATGACACGGTAAAAGTAAAAACCCCGGTGAAAGGTATGATTTTCTCATGCCCCGTATGCTAACCGAGTTACTCTGATTTGTGTGTTTGTGTGCCGGCTTAATCAAGATTAAAGCATGAAAATAATCCCTTGTTTGATTATGCATGCATCGTTGTATGTTGTATGAGCTAACATACTTGTATGCCGGTGTAGTCTAACGTAGTGCATAGACCGACTCTTAGTGAGTATTGATTGACTAGAAACCCGTTGAACGGGTAGTCACATAACCAATGGTAATATGCAAACACACAGCTATCGATTAAAGTATAACGATAACGCGAACATATGAACTCCCTAGAACGTGAGGAGATGTACGGGTTGAGTAAATACCCGATAACGGTTAGAAAACCTTACTGAAACAATCCACGAAATAAATATGAGTGGAGAGATAAATGAACCTCCATCGAGAGGATTGAAGTTAATCCAATAATGTGAACTTATAAGGAAGGTAAAAGAGACCTAGGGGATTAGTAACTCCCTTGAGACATGGTCGACCTCCTATAAGAGGGTTACCCGGTATAAGAATATAACCGAAAGTATGAGTATATGTATTGTAAAGGTAACCCTTAAGACCTAAGATTACCCGAATTTAAGTAAAGTTCCCAAAGTCATTAGAAACATCGAGAATGATGCTTCTAGACTAATAACATGATTATTATAACTCCGAGAGAGGAGAGTATGGGAACGAGAGTAGTCCGAGAGTAGTCGGACCTAAGTAAAAGAGATAGGAACTAAGAGAGAGTTCCGTGAGCTAGTTGAACCTTCCCACCATGCTAGACCCAGAGTAGGGTCGAAACCGGGGAAGTAAGACTATGCTAGAGAGCCATGTGTTTTGGCTTAAGTATGTAAGAGAGTAACAAGCGTGACGTAGGAGACCTGTAGTGTCTCGAGAATCTACAAGAGCTTGAGTATAAATAACCCAAGAGTGTGGGTGAGATAATGAGTATAAATAACCCAAGAGTGGGTGAGATAATGAGTAAAAATAACCCGAGAGAAAGGGGTAAGTATAAGAATGAGTAGCCCAATAGAATGGGTGTGTATACGAATAAGTAACCCGAGAGAGTGGGTGAGGTATCGAATGAGTAAACAAGGCATAGTGAGGAATAACCCTCAATGCCTAAGAGTAACCAGATACCACTAACAACATTGTTATGTTAGTTAGGAATCGTGTTCCGTGATTGGATGTAGATTCTTTGTGTGATATACATATATTGTTTCATGATGCATGATGTTTGATTAAAATGAACTCCATGTATATCCGACCCAAAGTAGTCGGCGTACCGCGGTTAGCACGCGGTATATGCGAATTTCATGCGCAGCGTAAGCTGACCCCCTAGGGGGAACGTTTTTAGTGTGCAGGTACTTGAAGCTGACCGCCGTTCGAGAGAGTAGGACGGGGACTGCTGTGAGCATGGGTAGTTAGTTTGTAATTACTTATGCGTTTGAATGAGGTGTAAGTCCGAGTATGTTATCGGCATCCGTATATTGTAGACTCGGTATAGTAAGGAAGTGAATTGAGTATTGTATTTGTATGAAATACTCGGTTGTTCCAGTTCATCAGACCGTTACGGTATGTAAGAAGGGCCTGGTCAGCCACATGGGTGGCTGACGGCGTTGTTTCACCCCTCGTTGTAATTAGAGTTCCGCTGCGTGAGTAGGAGAATTAGTAACAGTTTAAGAGGTAATGACGAGATTAACGGTTGGGGTGTTACAAAAATGGTATCAGAGCGAAGTATCGCTCTGATGACTGGAAATACCGAGCTTAGGAAATACCGAGTTAGGAAATAGAGACTTAGGGCTAAGGGTTGAGTGGTAGCGTGAGAGATGCGCTAGATAGGAACTTCCAGTATGATCTGGATACCTACAATACCAGACCCGCCCTCCACAACCCCCGCATTAAAAGCTCGGGAAAGAACGCCAGAGAGACGGGAAGACCCGATCTGGCAGTTGCTAAATATTTCAATATGAACTAGAACCTGTCATGCGGTAAATCCCGAGAACCGGAAACCCCGGAGACGGATCCCGCTGGAACGACAATAACCGCACTTAATGGCGGAAGACCGACAAATCCTAATCCAAGGAGACCGAAATCTGTGGCAACTTGGGGCGACATGCTTAGCAGTCTCGAGGACCTAGCTAGTCGAGCAGTAGCAAGAAGAAAGCACTAGTCGTGCAAGAAGGCGGATTAATGAGAAGCAATGATAATAACAAACCGGGACACATGTCTACGGACCGCTATGATATGTAATACCACTAATGGTATATTAACCGACTGAGAACCTAGTTGAGAGTAGGTACACCCACCCTGCCACACCCGAAGAAGTTTCAATACATCACTGATATAGCTTAGATAGCTTCGAGCATAACTACGGGATATACCCGAATAGGACTACAAAGTAGTGCCTACGTGAGTTAAACCTCGGTAACCACAATAAAGATGTGGGAACGAGCAACGAGGTAAAGCCTAGAACTAAAATAGTTAAGGAACTCCGAGAATGGAGAAGCACCTAAGGAATGACAGTCGTGTCAAAATGAATGACAATAAGCTCCAAGGAGCAGTCATCCAACTAGGGGATCAAGGAAGAGCCAACGAGGCTACCAATTACAATGTGAACAATACCGTGACCGGTATGAGTTAACCCAAAAACTGCCTGTACCGCGCACTTGCCTCGGCAAGTGCAGCATAACGGACAGCTAAGAAGAGCTTTGACAAGCGACCAGTACTTAGCAAGTGCCAGGATGGCGAATGAAGCCAATATAGCAACTCGAACCTTAAGAATTCTGAAATGAAACCTTGGAAAGGCCTAAAGGCCTGACCACTGTATAAAGAATATACCGGTCAGCAAGAGGCTAGACCTGGTAAGAAGCAACCGGCATTGAAATGCCGCAAAGAGTTTACTTTCAAGACTCAACCCTTTCTTCAAAACATGAAATTTTCCAAAAACCCCCAAAGTTTTAAAACCAAACCAGTGAACCACGGTAAGTTATTATAGGACCATATAAGAGGAGTTGGCAACAGAATACTTCACTTAGGCGTGACCGACACTACAAGTGTACACAAACGAGACATGGAACAACCGCACTCCAAAGGAGCTTGCCGGCCTGACAGACCAGTTATGAGTTAGTCGGGTAAGTGGTAACGTATCAATAAGATACTCCATGTATGTATACAAGTAGAGTTCGGTACACGGGAAGTAGCCCACTCCATACTACGGACGAAAGAGCCAATTCAAACAAAGACAGTTGGACACCTCGAATGATCGAAGAACACAAAGAAGCTTACTAAGCTAAAGGAGTCAAGAATCCAGTAAGATGATGGAGCTAAGAACATAACGTTAAGAAGTGCGAGAAGCACAGAGTATTAAGTGTAGACATTGGATATGTGACAACTGGAAGAATACCCAGTATAAACAATACGACGAAAGCATAAAATGAATATATCAATATTTGATGAATGGGATAGAATTCCCACCTTATACCTCACTGAAGAGAATAATGACCAGACCTAGTAGGTATTAGAAGGTACCAAGGATCTACCCAATAATGGGAGACATTACAACCCTAAACGGGATAGTCAAGGACATAGCCGCAAGGCGAAGTCACAACTGAACATAACCATGAGTACAAGCCAAATGTAATGGCATTACTCAGTAACACCCAGGAGCAATCCGAGAAGGGTGCCGGAGTCAACAGTAGTTGAACGAAATATCGTGCTGAGAACACAAGTGTTTAAGCAAACACTCGGGTAAAACCCGAAGGGATCCCTTGTAACACGGGATACCCTAAATTGCTAGAGGGCATGAATTAATACCTAGTAAAAAAGGGTCTTCCAAG